>VXBZ01008470.1:148583-229400 GCA_013399135.1 Heliornis fulica | reverse complement strand
GATAGCTTCCTGGGGAAAAAAAATCAGGTTTTTGTACTGAAAGGAACTATTGTCTGTGGACTTGTGCTTCATTTCTTACAGAAGCTGGAAGGTGTGTAGATGTATTGGGGTCAGCATGTGTGTAGTTTCTGAATCTGTACAGTGAAGAACTTTGGTATTTTTGAGTATAAACAGCCCTTGTGACTATCACTTTCATATTCAGTGCTGGTGACAGCATCCCAGAACATATTTTTAATAACCCTTCAGAGGCCACAAGATTGTCCTAATGAGCCAAATGCAAACTGCAGAAGGAAGATATGAGACCATATCTGGTTCTCAGCATTTTATGTTACCTCTCAAACTTCTGTTGGCACTCAGGACTCCATTTTCTGAATCCTTTCTTTATCATTACTTGCTCTAGCCAGACATGCTGGATAAATTTGCAGGTTGACTTGTGTTTCATGGAAGGAGTAAGATTGTAGAGAGATAAAAAGTAGAGTAACACTCCAGGGAATCATATTTTGTTCTTGCCATAAAGTTAGCACTGTGTTTTTTGGGGGAAAAGCAGATTTCTGTTATGTTTTCATAGATATATATTTATACCTGTCCCTAATGTAAGCAAAAAAATTTGCTTGGAACTTACATTAATACTGATACTTAAGAAAAATCAGGGCACAGGTTTTCTGAGATAGAAATGCCTATCAGCAGATGCTTCTGAGTGTAGTTTCTAATTTTGTTGTGCTGCAGTTCACCCTTTTAAAAGTCTAGAAAAATAAGAAAAGTTTTATGTAAATAAATGCATTAATATTT
This sequence comes from Heliornis fulica, assembly GCA_013399135.1. Taxonomy (NCBI): domain Eukaryota; kingdom Metazoa; phylum Chordata; class Aves; order Gruiformes; family Heliornithidae; genus Heliornis; species Heliornis fulica. Next base: position 228,611 of record VXBZ01008470.1, on the reverse strand, counting down.
CTGGTATGTTCTGTATAGTAGTATAAGATGCATGAAAACTTATCAAAAGTTAATAATTCAAGACTTAAATATTGTGTCTTGCATTAATTCATAGAGCTTTACATAATGATAAAGAATGGTGAGCAGCTGTCCATTCTCTCTGCCTTGGGCAGAAGTTCTCTGGAAGAAATAATATGTCATTAAAGGCTGAATCTTAATACATATGTATGTGGGATTGAATTAAGTTTAAGTCTGGATTTCCTTATTACTTTTTTTTTAGTGCTTTCCTTGGCAAACTTAACGTTCTTTTTTTTTTTTGTGAAGGAACCTTCTGGCTCATTGTAGGCTATTCCTGCTGCTTTTAATATCCTTTGAGATTGATTCATGAGGTGCCAACATCTTGAGCTGTGGAAAAAGAGTAAGAATCCTAAAGAAAGTCCCTGGATCCATTGGAATGATTTGAACTCAGATGCTTTCTAAAGAGACATCTTGTGATTCAAAGAACCTTTACTGTCAATTGAGGCCATTAAGTCAATCAGTTCCATTTTGATTAAAAACTGATAGCATTAGGAAAGTGTATAAAGTCAGCATCTGAATCAGGTATACTGCAGTGGTATTTTAGGAAACTACAAGAGTTGTTTCATACCTTTTGAATGCTTCTGGGATAACTACTGGGGGGGTGGAAGCTCTGTCGGTAGATAAACTCAGGGACATTTTTATATTATTGACATTCAGGTGATTAATGTCCTAGTGCAGGGTAGGTCAATGTGTGTTTCCATTTCACTAGCTGATAGTGTATCACAGAAGGATGAAGTTTTGAGGAAACAAAAGAGAATGGATGTGAAGAGTTACATGCAAGGATGTCACAATGACTGGCAGATCTGTAGGGGATGGTCGTGGACCAATAATGTAGCCAGCTTGGAGCAGTGCACATTTTGAAAACTTACTAACCATGGAGGTCATGAGGAGAACCTGTGACTCTTCAGCTTCTTTTCAAGAGATCTTGAACAGAGGGCAGGGAATAAAAAGAAAGAAAATCAAAGCAATGTTTTCTTGTAAACTAGTCAAGTGGCCTCATTTATGACTTGCTGCGTTTGAGTTCAGAAGTATCTCTTGACTTAGGAACACTTTTATAAGATGGGTCTCAGCAGCTTTTAGCTGAGGTAGAGCAGCAGAAATTGTACACAAGTAACACTTTACTTGTCTCTTAGCTGTATAACTTACTGACCTGCAGGAATAATGATAATGGTTTCTCCTGGGCATAGCCTGAGGATCTGGGATTGACTGGAAATGGACTCTGTGGCAATACAGATGTCAGAGCTGTAGCTAAAGGCTTGGACTTGAGAGATGAGATTTGCTAAGTTTAGGTTCAATTAATGTTGCTTTTCTGTAATAACTATTGTTTATTTTTGAGCAGGGCAATTAGTGGATTCTTTCCAGTTGATTGTAGTAACTGAAGTATGTTATTTAGGAGTTCTGTGCCTGGAAGACAACACTGGATAGTGCTTTAGGCCATTTGAGATCCACTTTCTGATTTTTCTGGGAAATGTCCTTGTTTATTCTTTGATTATATGAAGTGATGGAGAACCTAAGCTAAAAGCACATACTTAGCGGAATTAATCAGTGCAGGTGTTTATCTTTTCTTACTTTATTGCATTCCATTGTCTAACGCTGCGTGTGGAAGAAATACTTTTCCCCCCCCAGGATTTCAGATGCAAGACAATACCTTAAACACTTCATAGTAGAAGTTCTTTGCTGCTGCCAGGAAATGAGGATTCAACACATTGCAGAGATGGCCGAGTGTGTTTGAGGTCTAGAATGGTGCTGACCTGTGTGATTGATAAGAATACTACAAAAAACTCTCTGAGCTTAGTCTGATACATAGAGGTTTTTAGAGCTTTATTTAAACTTTTTTCCAGGCTCCTAGATAAAGCTGTCGGAATTCCTTTAATACTCCAGATAACTAAGCTGTTAAAAGTGGAGTAGGAAGAATCTATTTACAGATTGTTCTTCAAATGTCATTCTTAAATCATTTACCACCTCATTCAAAACAAAGTTTTATTTTGTAAGGAATTACTGTAAGGAACAAAAACAAGCCAGAATGGTAATTACCTTCAGCAGGTTGCAGAAGTGGGATAATAAGACTTGCCATTAATTAAGCTTTTGGGTTTTTTTTTTTCTCAAAATAGAGGGAAATATTAAGTGTTCAGAGAAAGAATCAGAGGTGTCATTTTTGTTTCGTTAACTCGGTTATATGGTTATATCAGAGCTCTACATGATTGTCTTCATCTGTATACTTACGTATCAGCAGCAAGCTACAGTGCTGTAGATTCTTTAGCTGATAAATCAGGCTTTTATCCTCATATTCTTCTCACACAAGGGCTTACTTGAAAGAAAAATAAATATCTTGTAGGCTCTTTCATTTTCACTGTGTAAACATAGACCAGCTATTTGTAGTGCTGATAGCTTGTTCCTGGAACCTGTTTTAGTGTTCTTGAGAAACTTGTCTTACTCTCACTTTTTTTCCCCTTAAATATCATGTATTAAAAAAAAAAAATAACCCAAAGGACACCTAAGGAGATGGTGGTGTTCAGATAATTCTGAGGACAGAAATCTTTGATTTAGACAGCATAGTAGTTCAGCCTGTGTTTCAGAAGCACAAGCATTCCTTTAATAAGCAGAAGTGACCTGGAGGGTTTCTCATAAGTTTAGTGAGTGCTGTGATAGCACAGAGATTGGATGCATCATGGTATGTTATAAAACCCAGATTGAAATTCAGAATTTTAATGCAGACAGTGAACCCAGAAGCTATGCTTCATTCAAGTCTGGAAGATGATCTGCAAAGCACATGGCACTCTGGCTGTTGTGTACATACAAGAGCTCAATATATAACCAAAACATCTGAGGGCTAAATTTGCTGCTGTTGCTATTCAGATGGGTTGCACACACCCAGATTAGGAGTAGATACATCTGCAAACATGCTGTGCTGCACACCAACCCTTAGACATGTTTTTAAGTGTTGTGTAGATGGAGCCAGAGAGAACTGTTTGGTATGAAGGTAAGTCTACCAATGCCATGCTGTGGGTACCAGGTGCAGATTTGGGTTCTGTCCAGGTTGTCCTTGCCAGGGCAGAGTTTATTGGTTCTTGTTTTATACTTTACTTGTGTTTTAAATGTGGTTGTTATGTTGGCCAAGTTCCCATAGTAAATTATTTTTATGTACCTAATTCATTCTCAATGAAACAGACCAATCCATTAAGGATTCTGCACTAAAAACTAGCTCATTATGTGTTCTTGTGGTGTATGACATCAGTAGAATGCCACAAGTTAATTACATTCTTAATTACAGCTTTGTATTGAATTAGGGACCTATTATACATAGAATAATTGAAAACCTGCTGAGATCACGTCTGGTAACATCTAATTGTATCCCATGACTTTTTTCTCTAAACTTTAAATAAAAACTGGTATTTCATTTAGCATAGTTTTAATTAATTGACATGAGAAATGTAATTAGAGCTGAGGCAACGGACCAACTGTCTAAAAACAATCACTCAGAAATTAATCACGTTTTGGGGAGCAATTAGCAGTTTCCAGAGCAGGAGCTATTCTGCTGCATTTCTGGAAGAATTTTGAGCAGGCACAGTTGAATCAAGGACTCGCTGCTCTTGGAGAACAGTTCTCATGTTTGGAGACACTGAGTGCTCTTCCAACCTAAGGAAACTCGATATTCTTGCAGTGTCAGGCATCAGAAACCCAGGAATGTGACAAGAAGTGAGATGTAATGATTTTTCCCAAGTACTGAGAAGGACAGGGCATGGCTATATTGTACCAGAGGTGGAGGAGGTTACAGGTGGCCTGAATGGCTAAGACTTTTTCCCAGCTTTCCTTGACTACAGTGGAATTACCTGCTACCTGGGAAGAGCAGAAGAGTTTCACCTCAGCATCAGAAAGAGCCAGTTGGGTGACTTGAATGTTCTGCCTTTTGCTTCCTAAGTCCTACCTGTCTGTATGGATGTGGAAGGATTTTTGGAGGTGTTTTGCTATCCACCACCTGAAGAATGCTACTGCAGGTAACAGGAAAAAAATTTTCTCCTATTTTTTTTCTTTCTGAACATGTGAGTGAGCTCTTGCCCTTGATGTCAAGAACAAGTAATTAGCCAAATTAGGGAATATGTGACAGTGAGAAAGGTGGTGACTTAGTGGACCAACACATGGTCATCTTTTTCTCCTTTTGTTGGACAAAATTCTTGTCTGTCATCTTAGAACTCACTGGGTTTTAAAGATGTTCTCTTAGAAGGAAATATTACTGAATAGTAGCTTCATTGACAGAATTTCTGAGGCTGACACCTAACCAGAAGATTTGGGTCTGTCCCTCTCTTTTTCACTTTCCTTTTTGTAGAAGCACCTTGACAGTTGTTCAGTTTTTGATGCTTTGGTGTTGGTTTTTAATGGAAATTGGTTTTATATGTTTTTACTGGTGTTTTTTCCATAGAGATAGATTTAAATCAACCTGCAATGAAGCTATAATTTCAGGATGAAGAATAATGTCCATTTGCTGCTTGCAGAAAGCCTTGTTTCAGGATAGACAGTTGTTACATTTCCTGTATTAAGCCTGAGTTAGAGGATCTGATGTGTTTCAGCTTGATATCTCTAAAATAACATGCATGTATTTAGACATGCCTATACATCCATAAATATGCATATGCTTTGTTTATAAATGGAGAGCATATGCAAGGGTAAAACTGCTGTGTGAGAGCAGGTTTAAGAGATCTCGCTGTGCTTGGACACAAGCAGAAAAACCCCGGGTACATCATCTGAAAACTGGCTGGCAGCCATAGCACATAGAATGGAGGGAATGTTTGCCTAAAAGACTAGATTGTGTCAGGCGTGACTAAGCAGGAATTTTAGCTAAAATGCGTTAGCAAATTGAATGCTTAGAGGAAAATGAGAACTTTCATGGTCTTATCTTTGTTCACTGCAGACGAGGTTTTATTTTTAATATAAAAATCAATGAAGGGGGGGGAGGGAGTAAATTCTGCAGCGTTTCCTGATTTTTAGAAATGCTGATGTAGGTGACTGTTGAATATTTTTTACTATGGCTTTTTGCAGCCCTTCTGGAATATGCATTCCTTCTAATAGCCTTGGTGCTCATGGAGGGCTGAGCTGTCAGTCAGGTGGTAAAATACTTTAATTACTCCCATGAACTAGACAGATTCAGTGAGAAAAAGGGTAGGACTGGATAAAAGGAGTGCACTTCAAGCTTACTTTCTGTCTGTTAAAAGAATGATAAAACATAAGTCCTGGCTTTATTATCTTTCCTTTCTCTGTGAATGGCATTCCTGATGGAAAGAGGTGTTGGGGTGTACACACAGGTCCTGCTTTCTTAAGTCTCTGAGGATATGGGGATGGCCACTGCAAAGTGATAGCTTCATGGAGAAAGTTATCCAGTGTGTCAGATAATTTAGAGCTGAAAGTGAAAGATATTTCCTCCCCTTGGTGTAAGACCATTATGTGTTTGACAGCCTAAGATGATATTTTTCTTAATTTACTTTCCTCCCTTCAAACTTTTTATTTCTTCAGTAGTATGTGACTTTTACCTTTGAGTGTTTCTGACTTGACATCAAAAATAATTTTTCCCAGGTAGAGGTCTTCAGCAGGTAAACTGTGCTCCTGTTAAATAAATGAGACCCCCTGTTGCTGTAAGGTTTCTGAGAGCTGTCTGTCTTAATAAACAGGTGGGAAACCTCCCTGAAACACATGACCCTGCCTGCTCAATCTTTTAGTTGCTCCTTTTATAGCCTGCTCTGTTCCTGTTCGTTACTTTTCCCATATTGTCCTTACTGGATATTTATGCAAATTGATAATCACAATATTCATGCTTCTGTCATTTAGCAAGGCTTAGCATGTGAAGCACTAAAGCTCTGGCAAGGTTCTGTGAGCTTCTGGAGTGTGGAAAACAGGGCAGTTGGAGGATCACAAACTACTTAATTTTACTACTTTTTCTTTTCTGTGTTCCTGGCAATGTAGGGAAAAGAGGATTTAACAATTGAGCAGATATGCTTTGGTTAAGAAAAAAATAAAAAGCTATTAAAGCTAGAAACCATTGCTTTCACTGAGCTAGTGCCATCAGACTAGCCTAGAATGAGAAGTTTGTTTTATTGCTGGATGGAGCTGGGATAGAGCCGAACAATTTGTTTCTGTGCTAGGAATAGCATTGGAGTGGTACTGTGGGAGACGGTGGGAAACACTGGTAGAAACCTCATGCAAAGCTTACACATGGGACTCATTTTCTGAAAATGCTCATCTTGTTTTCTAAAGTGAGGAAATGCCTTGTAGGGATGTTGGTTATGCACAGAAACATGTATTGCATACCCAGAACATTCAGTATTGAGGTTAAATTGACCTCACGCTGCATTCATAGAATTGATGTGATAAACTTTTTGGGACAAAAAAAACAAGGACCAGTAGCTTAAACTGGTGAATCTGGCAAACCTAATGTTTCTTGACAAAGGATTTCTGGAGGGTTGGACTTGATAAGCTTAAAGGTCTTTTCTAACCAGAACTGTTCTGTGATTCCTGTCTCCTGAAGGCTGCAGGAACGGGCACATGGAATGAACTGACAGCAACGGACAGTCATCTGTCTGCTCATCTCCCTCCAGTTTTGCTCAAGCCTTCCATTTTTCAGTGATAATACTAAATGAAGTACAAGTTTGGACAGCAGCCAGGTGTCAGCACATGGCAGAAGGTTTTAATTCTGCTTTTAGAAACCAGATAAGTGGTGTCCTAATATAAGCTAATATAAGCACAACCTCCCTTCTCAGTTGGACAGCTTGAGTGTGAGGATGATCATGACACTGCCGTGTCGTAGTAGTTTGTATTAGAGCTTGTTAAAGCTCTAATTATTACAGCTGCCTCTGTAACATGCTGTCTCAGTATTATAACATCTATTTGATTATATGCAATGACAGAGCAACTAGGTAGCCTTAATTCCCTGTGAAGTTTTTTGTCTCTTGATTATGTATGGCTTTCTCCCTGCTGTGTTCACACACTGATGCTTCTCAGGATTCATAACTGCTGTTGTCCTCTTCCATCCCCCCTCCCAATTCAAATACTGAAAGCTGTGTTTGAGTAGTCAACAGGTTATTCCTTTAGCTGCTTCTTCTGATATTCCCTAATTTCTTCAGATGCCTTGTAGCCACAAAGTACACTGTACTTTGTGGCTACAAGGCATCTGAAGAAATGCCCAGTTTGTCCTGGGCACAAGCACTGTAGCTTGTGCCCAGGACAAACTGATTATGCTGTACTATAGGCATTCTGATGTGAAGACATCTTCTGGTTTGAGTAAAGAAATTCAAATGAGAATGCTTCTGGCTGCTCAAATGGACTGAAATTGGTGTTTTAAACATTAACTGCGTTAGTGCCTTTTATCCTGCTTTCTCCCTCTACACACATTTAACCCCTTCCACTCAACAAATCTGTACTTGAATTTGTCTAATCCTTTGTAGTACAGGTGAAAGACTGCTTTGCTTTATGGCTCTTAAATATATTTTTTTTTTTGTGGGGATTACTGTAAGTTGTTTTAGAGAGATCAGTGTAAAGAAAGTGACCAGTTTTCCCTTTGAGGCACCTATTCTCTAATGTGAGGATTTCTCCGCTGTGATGGAGAAAATTGGGGTCTGAATTTGCACAGGATAGAGTGGGTTTGAGTGGATCAAAAAACTGGATTTCAAAGGTCTGACTGTTGCAGTGCTGGATGGGTGCACAGCAGAACATGCTGTGCTTTGCTCTCGGCTTGTTGTGATAACACAAGACAGAGTCGTGACAGTACACTCAGAAGCAGTCTCAGTGAGTCCTTTGCCAGGTTGCTGTTTGCCAGCATTTCCAGTACTTTTGTTGCCCTGATCAATGAATAGATTTTCTTCAGATCCTCTTTTTTTTTTGGTTTCTTCTCCAGATCTTTTTTCCACACAAGATAAAATTTGTCACAGGGGCTTAGATTTATTAACTGCTGCCTGAGTCACTTTGCACGATGGCAGGGCAGGGGAGGAACTGATTGTATCCTTAGAACTAGCTTAATAGAAAGGCTTTGGATAAATCCATAGATTTTTAATATGTTGGGTTGGCTTAAATGATTAGTGGGAAAGTTTCAAAGACTAAATAACTTAAGGCTCTGTTCTGCCCTTACTTGTATCCATGCATATCTCTGGATTTTCACATTTGAATGAAGTAATTTGGTGTGCCTCTCTTTCCCTTCTTTTTTCTCCTCTCCCTTTTGGATTGCATGGAGTTTGTGTTCTCTTTCAGCAGTTGGTGAGCATCTAGAGAATGCTGCTGGGTACATGGGCATGGGGTAAGGCAGTTGCAAGAGGGAGGAGTGGTTTCAAGCAGAATGTAGTACATCATCACCAGTGTTCTTATGGATGCTCTTGAATTAACAGATCCTTTCACAGCTCAGAATTGGAGCTTTGCTGCTCCATCTTGCTACCCCCCACGATTGGAGATCTCCTCCCCTCCTCTAGTTCCATTTCTCTCCTGGCAGAATCTGTATTCTGTTCTCTCTCTCTGTATGGGTTGCCAGTTAAAACTCTTACTGTTTGCTGGGAGTACCTGCAGTAATGGTAGTAACCTCATGTGCTGAGCGAGCTTTTTGTCATGGGCAGTGATGCTTCCTGTACCTGAGCATGGAGCAGCTTTGCATGGAGCAAGGAGATGAAGGCTGTACCAACAAGTAGGGGAGTCTGATCCCAGGCTTGGCAGGGTATATCTGCCACCAGTTGAAGAGTGAAATCTCCATAAGTTATAGAACTTATGTGTAGATGTGTAGCTTTTCTGCTTGCATGTGACACAATATCAACGGTATGGGGAATGGAAATGTTATCTTGGTCTACCTACTGCTGATTTTCAAACCAGGGCTGGACTAGTTTGTCCCAAGTACTTATGATCATCTTCCAGTGCCTCCTAATCCTATGCTAGGTGCGTGATTTATGTAGAAAATGACAATAAGAGAGTTCAGGCATAAGTTATAGGGTCTCTAAAAGTGTAGCATTGATACTTTCTGGCAGTTGTTTCCATGTGATTTGACTAGCTTGTGATACCAGCATGCCTGCTATAAAGGCATCACACTTCCTGGTGAAAGACTGTTTCCACGCTGTGTCTTTAAAAATGACCACTGAATGCTATTGTTAATTGTGATCCCATTTGCCAATGTGACAGTGGTGTAACTAGGGGCTACTCAGTTAAGGTGAGAAGCTCACTCAGCCTGGGGTTTACTCAGTCCTGGGTATAGTGTGTTTGCTAGTGAAGTCTGAATTCCCTGTGGGAAGAACTGACTTGGTCCTCTCTGTTCCCTGAGACTTTTATAAGTGAGTGCTTCCCAGTTACACATGTAGTGGAGCTGTGGGTTTCATCTATGCTAAGTGGATTCTAGTTATTCCCCTGACCTTCAACTCCTCTTTCAGAAGTTTATGCATCAAGGAATGTGCTTTGATGCACTTCTAAGGAAAGTCTCTGTTCCTTGGTTTCCAGTACCTTTACTGTGTGAAGGTCTTAGTGTATGTCAGCCAGTATGACTGGGCTGGGTAACACCACTAGCAAATCCTGTATGCATGCCCCAGACCAGGTATCAGTCATTGTCAATGGATGTTGTTTAATTCATCAGTAGATGTGTTTTTCATATCTGTCCTTCCCTGTAGTGACTCAGGGAGGTGAGAGGATGGGTGAATTGCTTCAGGCTAATTGCAGTAGTAATAGTGAAACAGTAAAGCTTTTGCTTCTTGGCCAGGCCTTCCTAGCAGGTGTTTTCATGCTGTGTGAGCCAGGGCTTTGTAGCCAGTTAGGTTTGAAAGTGTGATCCAGAGAAAGACAGAACATCCCCTGCTCTCCAAATTGCAGAGTGCAGAAGGCCCATAAAGCAGCACTCCCTGAGTTGTTTAGCAGGTCTGAACTCTGTAGTCAGTGTACAGATTCACTGAGAATTGGCTGGTCACATCCACTCAGCTGTGGAACTGATGTGTTGTGTAACGTGGCCAGATATATGATGCTGGATGTTGCCCAGGAAGATTCTCTCAAATGTTGTTTGCAAGAAAATTTGTCTAATAACTGTATTTCTGTGACAGGATATAAGCTAAGCATCTAGTTTGCAGTTTGCAGTAAGCATCTAGTTTGTTTTGTTATGACCTCTGTGCAGCCACAGCAGGAAACAAGGGCATTAGTGTGCAGTGGATAAAGGAGTATGTTGGTTGGTGAAGATGTGGAGGGAGTTCTGCCTCCAGAAGCCTAGAGGACTTGAAACAGTTTTGAAGGGCACAGGCACAGCGTTTGCTGTGGTGATTCACTGCTTTGAATCTGTAGTTGAAAGGTGGGCTCTCTCATTCAAATGGACTGATGGTTCTGAAGAAAGCAAATTTAAGGGTGGGTTTTAATCCTTTTTTCTTAAGAGCATTGCATCCCAACTGTGCAGAAAGTGAATCTGATTGCTTTCAATTGTTCCTTTGTGGAATTCATTTATGTTCCCTCACAGTAACTGAGGAAGAGGCTGACTTTTTTCATTATACTGTTGTTAGTATGGATTGACATATAAGGTCCCTCCTGATCTTTTATGAAATCGAATCATGCTATTGAGGAGAAAGAGGGAAGAGGGAAAAATCTTTTAAGACTTCTCCCTCCCCTTGCCAGAGTTAAATCTTTTTTTCAATCATCCCTATGCAATCAAATATTTGCTACTGTTTAATAAAATAACTTGGAATAGAACCCCCAGCTGGCAAACAGCAGAGCTTGTGGTACTGATGATGAGGCTGTAGAGTAGTGAGCTCTGAGGCAGTGGTCTGACCTCTGGCATCCTGGATCTGGAGAGGGTCAGAATGGCACTTGGGCCTGAGAGGCTGTGTGACCCTTTGGAGTAAGATTTATGATAATCTAGCTGTTTCCCCACCTGATACTTGAAAATAAATCTAAATTGCTAATTGAGTAAGCATGCTTTAAGTATTGGAGTAGGTAAATTTGCTATAAAGTCATTGTTCTCTCCATTTTATAAAAGGATGAGGTTTAATTTTCCTTTACCATAATCAAGATACATTAAGTCAGAGAAACCAGTACATCTAGCTGTTTACTTTGGCATTGTTAAAAGTACATATGCACTGTGTACCTGACTTAAGAGTACCCCTCTACTCATTCCCTTTCTGCAAAAAAAAGATAAATTCTTCATGTGTGTTGAGAACATACAATATGTGTAAGTACACACGTAAACATGCCTTGGTGAACTGCTTTTATGACATTGGCCATGCACAGGTCTGCCAGTTGAGTGGTGGCAGGGATGCTACTGCAGGTTGATTTGTGTAATGATGCACTGGTTTACAGCCAGTGGGATGAGGCATTGGAAGGTTGCTTTTAAACTCCGTGACAGATTGCCAGGGGAACGAGGGCTGTAAAACCATCCTCTGGGGACAGTCAGCCATCCATCCAGCTGAGCCTGCTGTAGCAGTAAGGCAGGAGAAACCTTCCAGCTAGCCAGCCATTTAGAAAATGTGCTAGCTGCTTCTGGGGATTAATTTAGTTAATTAGATTAGTTTAGCAAGTGTCAAGAAGAGAACTGACCAAGTGGCTGCTAGATAAAGTAGCCCATGTAAAAGGAGACACGGTCACAAATAGCATTTTTTAATGGATGTAATTTCAAATTATAAACTCTTAGCAGTATATCTCTTCATTCCAGAGTGGTTACACCTTCATGTTATTACCTATACATTGATACATTTGGAAGGGTTAAGACATATATTGGCTTTGAGTCACTTCTTTCAAGCTTCTCCTCTATTGTTTCCTTTCATACTGTTCTCCACACCATCAACCATCCTTCATCAATTATCCCCTTCTTAACATTTTAAAGGTTCCTGAGCTCAAGGAAAACTGATACTGTCACATATGAATCATGGAAATATTTGTATCCCTTATTGTTTAATGCTGTTTTTGTCAGTGAGGTCTTGGACCAACTCAAATTACAGTAAACCAGGAGCAGGAGGTGGGTGAGAATTTGCAAACTAAGTCTGGCACTGAAAGATGGGTTGATGAGATAGCTGGAAACCAAATTAGAGAAACAGAGTTCCTGGTAGCATCAAAACCATAATTAATATCTTTTTTGAGAAGAAAATGGAGAACAGTAGATACATGAGGTCCTGTTTCAACAGTTTATATCTGTATCCTCTGTAAAAACTGGTGGGCAATTAAAAGGACATGAAAATTTAGTTGGGGGGGAAGGTATTTTTGTTAATATTGAAGGAGCCCTTTATGTACCAGCTGAGAATCTGATGTTATATAAAAGACTAAGGAAGATGCTGAAAAGCTGGGTATTTTTAATGTATGCTCTTAGTAAAAGAAGCCTTTTTTCATTGCTAGTATTTAAATATTTTAATTGGTTATAAGTAGGGGTTAAGAAAATGATGATGTTCATACAGTTATGTTTCCTGCTCTGGGTGACTTAAACCTGTTTTGAGTAAGAACTCTTGAAATGACTCCTAATTTGTGAAATGAGGTTGCAGTGTTCATTATACTCAACAGCATGCTCTGTCATGAGAGTTTCAGTGGGAGTCAGTACAGAGTACTGTCCTTGTTAGAAGTATGGTGAAAGTTATTGTATCAATACTGAGGAAGCCCTGCTTTCCCCCAGAGTGGCTTTACTTTGAGGTGTTTACTTATTTTGAAACATCTTTGTTACTTTCATTCTGTAGGAAACTTAATTGCACAGGCTCACATATTTTGCCTTTTGAGGAGTTGGCAAGTAAATAGCAACAACTTAAAACCTTCTTTGATTGATTACTTGTAACTGTCTGATTTGCAACAATAATTCAATGTACCAGTATTTGCAGTGAGGTGAAAAAGTAATTTATTCTTCTAATAAAACATCATTGTACAGTTGCTAATAGGAAAATATTAAATTTGTTCTTGTAACTGTGTTTTTATATTTTAATTATGTCCAGACTTCTTCCATAATATATATAGATAAATTACATCATTTCATGAGATGACTTTGAAACTTTTTGCAGTGGAAAAAAAAAATCAAGACAAAGAACTAGCAAACAGAAGCTGTATTCTGTGAATGTAAATAGGTTCTGCACCCTAATTAGTGATTTTTCTAGGGCTGGACTGGAGGCCCTGTATTTTCATGGGAAAATCCATTTGTGTACCATCCCTAATTTCTGCAGTACTGAATAACCAGGCTCTAATTCTGTTGTAATGAACCATGTGTTAATGCTACAGCCTTCTGTCCAGCCAGAAGCCAAAACACCATGTCTGACTTTGTAATGAATCTTGCAGTGGTCTTGTTGACTCCGTGGGTAGGCTTTTGTTCCAAATCTGTCCTCAAATATTGCTAGTTTTCATTGAAATGTACAATGCATTCTATGTTTGTGCTTTAGCTCAATTTGCTAACTTTCCTGGAAAGCATGAATGCTTCATACCCTTGAGGGAATTTCTTTTGTTCGTTTTGGAACAGTGGGATTCAAAACAGTGGAACTGACTGGAGCTGTTTATATTTTATATTTCAGTGGTGTTCTTTTGATTATTTTTTTTAAGCTATGCATCACATAGAACTAGCACAGAGGTGAGGGTTTGCTGTTTATCTCTAGGTGGAAAGGTTTATTTTTGCAGCCACCAGATTCTTGGTAGATCACTTAATAATGAACATGATTACTTGTTTCTGTGTTCTGATCAGTAACTTTTGCACTTGGGGGGGGTTTCCTTCAAATTGATTTTTTTTTTCTGCAACCAAGGTTGATTTTTGCTTTGTCTTTATTTTAGCTTTATTTTAAAACTTAAAAAAAAAAGCACAGCTTTACTTGGGTACAGTTAGACTCGAGTTCAGAGACCATTTGATATTGACTTACTGAAATCCTAATGAAATGCACAGAGCCTAAGTAAATGGAATCCTTCCTCTCCTGCATTAAAAGCACATGTGAGACCAATTCTGTGGCTCTTATGCTGCAGTGAGTCCTACAGTGGCCCAAGCAATGCTCCTCAAGCAGACTGCTTCAGTCAGAGCACTGTCTTTAGATGGAGTGGTGGCTCTGGTGTAGTCCTGCCGAGATGACCGTCCTCATGGCTGGGGGACACTTTGCATGTGCCTAAATTCAGAGCTTTGGGAATGTACTTTACAGGTTACAAACTGATGCAAAGATGTTATCACTTGTGCAGAAGTGTTATTGGTGGCTCCCACAGGATGTAGGTGAGGAATATGCAAGTATAAACTAACATGCATTGTAAACACTCATCTATGAGGTAGGTTTCTACTGAGTTTTGTTGATTTTCAGGCATGTGTTGGTTTACATATAGAGAATCTAACCCAATTCAAGTGAGCACTTGTATTCTTTGTCTGCACAGCTTCTCCCCATTAGCATAGTTGTTACTCCTGAGAGTATGTGTTCATTCATTGCATCTCAGTGTGGCAGTCAAAGAATTAATTACTCTGAGAAGGGACAGGCCTCTTCTAAAGAGTTTCACAACTTCAGCTTTTAATGGATCTCTCTCCCCTGCTGGGGCTGCACCGCAGCTTGTCAAAGCATTCGCAGTGGCTCCACGGGTCAGTGGCTCCCAATGGAGAGACAGTGTTAGAGGAACGGTGACACTGGTTCCTAAGGCTGATTTACTTGGAGTTGGATGGGAGTGAAGGAACGGGGAGAAGGGAAATCGTAAGTCCTTGAGGCATTGTTCACAGGAAACAGACTTTGAAATTCTCATTAAAAAAAAAAAGGAAAAAGTAGTACTTAATTTAAGCATGTTACGTGCCTGCTCGAGCACTGTCCTCACTGGTTGCTTCTGAAACTGCCTAAGTGGCCTGCCTGCGATGCCTCGGGATGTTTGTTTCATTATCTAATGTCACTTATTGATTTTCATTAAAAACATGTCAGCATTGATTTTTCTAAAGCACCCTCGGAAATGCATTCTGACCCTTTTTCATGTTGAATCCACTGCAGAGTCTCCCACTGAATCAGTCTAAAGCAGGATTATTTTCTGACTAAGAAATGTTGATTAAATATTTTGATGTATGAGTGGTTAAGACTGCTTTAAGAACAAAGCATGCCAGAGGGAAATGAACTGAGACAAGGGAAAAGCTGACAGGGAGGATGCTATAAAACAGGCACTTTGTCCATTCATGTATTGTTATTTAAAGTAAGCAATGTAAATCAGTTGAGGATCTGGTCTTGTGTATTAGTATTAGTTCCCACATCAGATTGTATTGACATGATGCTGATACAAGAAGGGAAAAGTTATTTTTAAACATAGTAAATGTAAGTACAGACAAGTATTGTTTTTTCTCTTCCCTCATTACCATGAGTTTTCAGAGCCTGGTGTATGTGTTCCTTAAGCTATAAAATGTTGACAGTCACAGAGCTGGAACTGATCGGCTGGCTTTGTCAGATATAGGTTGTCATACTTCCCATATATGAATAGTCAGTCATTAGACATGTACAGTGATGTGCAGTGCCATGCAAATGATCTTCTGCAGAGCTTTAGAGTAACTCTAGGAGATATTTGTGTATATCTACTATTGCATCTCAAAATTTGCACTGCAAATAAGTTGCTTAAGAACATATTACTTGAATACTAGTAATTTGGCCAAACCTGATAAGGTGATCCCAGCTGATGGAAACAACTCCTGTGTTGCTGGAATATAACCCTGGCTTATGCTACTCAGCAAGGTGCTTCAAGTTAACCCATACTTTTTCTTCCTACAAGTGTATCCTTGACAGAAAGTAATGTGCAGGAACTCGGTGGGTGAATGACTTGGTCCTTGGAAGTCTCCAACTCCCTGAGATTCTTCTCCTTTTCTTATATTCCACCTTTTTCCAAAGGCAGTTTGTAGGAAAAGTACAATTAGAGCCTCTTGGTGGAGGGTATTTGTATGCTTTTTGAAAAATAACACTGACCTTGTGTGGCTTATGCTCTGCAGCTTGGTAGTGCAGCTGATGTAAAGCTCACAACTCCCCTTCTGGGGGTGAGTGACAGACAGTTGGACCATAGTGTCTGTTGCAATAGTTCTTGACCTTTTTTGATCACAGATGTAATTACCCCAAGGGGAAAATGTTTGAGTGCTTCTCCATGTGAACCTCAATGGATGGCTCTAAAACCACCCTGTGCTGAAATCACTTGTGCCTCATCTCTTCTCCCTGTACTTTGTGCACTGTAATTTTTTTCTCCTGTTGCCTTCTTTCCTCAGTGTATGTTCATATGCTGTCTTTCTTCTTTTAATCTGCATTCATTATATTCATTGTACTCTTCCTGCTATTAATGCTTACTGTTCTGCAGCACAGTAGATTTTTTAGATAGACATCCTTTCAAATACTTGTTGGATTCCCCAGGGATTTTAAGAAAGCATCTGTTTAAGTGGAACCAGCTGATACATACAGTGCTGTTCAACCCCCCACTTACATCATCCACCTCTGGCAGGTACATAGGTTCCTAAAGGCAGCTAGACTGCTGCAGCTCTCCTTTGCATAATATAATGGCTTCCTTCAACAACAGCACCAACTTCTTGCATCTTCATGGTCCAGCCTTCATGTAAACTTAGCTATTGTTCCACAAAGCTGGGCTGGAGGAGCAGATGAGGGGCGCATCAAACACGGTGTCCCAGCTCTGGAGGTGGCCTTTTGCAAATGCCTCAGAGGAATGTAGAAGAAACCCCCTAACGTGCCTAACCAATTGTGCAACCCTATGTGATCGGGCTGGAGGGAGGGGACGGGATTTCTTCCTGACCCCCACCTGTCAGTCAGCTTAGCCCTGAAGGATAAGCTGATCTTTTGAAGTTAAGGCTTAAAATTGTTGAGACTGCAGGGCATTTCTAATAAGTTACTGGGTTAGCAAGGAAAAGCAATGGAACAGTCTGTGGTATGGGCTCTGCATTGATGGGCAGTGTTGTGTGCACACATACACATGGCTTGAATAGCTGCTGCTTGACACTGTCCATGTTTCTAAAGCAGAGAGCAGTGTGTGCCAGGCACTTCTGTCCCTCTGCAGACAGATCTAAGAGGTCTTCCGGAGATGGTGACTAATGAAGGGGTTTTGTTACTGATAAAACAATGAGGAAGCAATAGATGTACTCAGGCTTTTCCCTGTAAGAGTGTGTGTGGAGAATGCTAGGAGGCTGCCCTGACTTGGGGGTTTCAGTACTATTAAAATACAAATAATAAAAGCAGAAACTGGCACAAACTTACCCAGAGCAATGCACTGAAAATACAATTTCTGAAGGGGAAACACCTTTTTCACCCCTCAAACAATCATACTATAAATTTTCTCCCTCTTTTGGTCTCAGTGCTGTTGTAAAAAGCCCAGGACTGCTTTAAAAACCTGAAACTTTCTCTTACAATGGTCAGGGCTGAGCTTTGAGACGCTGCCACAACTCATTGTCTGTGGAAGAACCCTTGCTGGGAAGGCTGTGATTTATATCAGCCTGCCTGTCATAGGGTGAAAGGAATGCCCGGTTTTTCATTTTGATCAAATGTTAGGTTTGAAAACCACCCACTGCTGTAAACTCAGTTGGAGTGGAGAGATGAGATGGAGTACATTGCATGCTTTGTTGCTGAGATAGTGTTTTAAGGCTGGCTGAATCTGTTTCCCATTGCTGAGTGCAGGGAGGGAAGATGTGGATTTTATAAAGGGGGAAAAAAAAAATAAACAGAGTAGTGGGATTTTTTTTTTTCTGATTTCAGTGAAATAGAAAATGGGGTGAGGTAGTTCAAGAGTATATATTCTCTTAAGTAAAGATATTAAAGAAGGCAAAACCTTTGTTGTCATTTGTTTGGAGCCTGAGTATGAACCTGTAGAGAATATTGGGGGGGGTGTAGAATTTTTCAAGGATACTAGCAGCAGTAACCACCAAGCTGTTAATGAAAGCCCATGGACCTGCCCTGACTCCTAAAACTGGCAGAGGAGGTGGGAGGAATATGTGTGATTTGGCACTAAAATAATTTTTTCTGTAATTTGATCTTGGATTTTTTTCTTGGATTTCTTCAGCTTCCACCATCCACTCTTGAGATTGTTTTTTATTTTTTTTTGTTAGCAGCTTTCATATGGACTTTGCTTTCTGAAGGGATGCATGCTGATACAGTTCTAGAACCATGATATTCTTCATATTTAAAATGCACAATAGTTTATGTGGCTTCTTCTCTTGACTGTGTTGGCAACAGCATATAGGACTTTCCCTGGTTTTGCACTTCATCACAAATTTCCCACTTGGACTCTACCCTTAAGGTATAAAAGCATCTGATCTGAAGTTTGTGGCTTGGAGTTTAAGTGACATTGAATTTCTGATCCTTCTTAGGCTAGTTCTCATTTTGGCTGAGTTTCATGATGTAAAATAATATTATTTCCTTTAAGTGGGTTTACTTTGTCCTAAAATGAGTAACTAAACATTGGCATATGAGATTCTAATTACAGAGCTTGAAGCAGTCCCTCCTAAGTTTATACTAGATAAAAACTGTAATAGGTAACTCTGGGCTCATGTGTAAAGAACATAAGAAACTATGTGCTGTTGAGCCTGGCTCAACACCACTATCTTCAGACAGTCTGTATGATGCTAGTGAGCAATCTTTATAAGCTCATCACTATAAGTAAGAAAAACTTTAAGTTACCATCCTCTCCTGGTATTACATTTGTACATGTAAAATTAGGTGATGTAGATAACTCCCCTGATCTGCCACCACAAGCTGTGCAACCTTGGGCAAACGGTGTCTGTGTTCACCTGATACAAGAAGGGATAAGTCAGCCTCATAGGGGTGCTTTGAAAATAAGCACTTTCAAGATTAAAATATTATGGCCACAGTGGCAAAAAAATATCCAGTGTTCTTTAACCAGTATATTTGATCAGTCCTTCAGGTCAGAGCAGATTTAAAGGCCATCTGTGGTATGAGTCCATTGACTTATATAAACCAAGATCAAACGTGATTCATGTATTTGTGTGGTCTGACCCCTTTAAATTCTCTGGTCAGGTTATGTTAGGAAGGGAAAGAAGCTCAGAGGGTTTTGCTGTGATTTTTATGTGTTTGTCTTTAAATAAAACCCCTGTCAACAGCTGACCGAAAGACTTTTGTTTTGCAGGTTGGGTTTTTTTTTTATCACAGTTTCAGGGACATCAGTAACAGACTGAAATGTGCCTTTCAACTTGCCTATTGTCAAGTTACAATATACAACACCTCTGAATATTTTGAAGGTTAATATAGGTGTTAGAAAATCTTTTCCCTGCATGAAGTAACACTTACAATGACAGAGTTGCTGAACTTTGATTATTTCATGAATACACTTTAAAAATTCTTTTCCCTGACTTTTTTCTTTTTATCCTTTATTTTTTTATATTTCTAGGCAAAAGCAGGGTATTATCTTATGGCCATGTCATTCTGATCCCAGCTGTGAATAACCAAAAGGACTGACTCACTGCAGGACCTGACAGTGCCCTGTAAAGGTGTCTTGCAAATGCAGAAAGAAACCCAAGCTGTGCTTTATCAGGGCATCAAAGGTTGCATTTTTTAACATCACTGCTACTAATTTGTAGCTGGAATGTGTTAATTGCAGCCATTCTTGTTAGACATGGCAGACATCAGGTAACTCTTACTGTGGAGAGGAAAAATGGTTCTTGGACTTCTCTTGGAGCTCTGTCTTGAAATCTCCATCCTGTATTTTTTTTCCTATAAGGTTCAGGTCTGTATTTCTTGCTTTTTCATGTTAACTTTGTTCCTGTTCTGCTTAACATATGACTTAGTAGAGGGCAAAGTACTAAAAGCCAATGTCTGGGGTTTTCTGAGTGTTTTTGTCAGAGATGTAGTTTTGAGAAAATGTTTGGTTCCTCTCTGTAATTCTGTGGTGTCTGTACCTGTGGTGTCAAAGCAAGGTTGAGCCCTGACAGGTATGCACATTATCTCTACCTCTCTCTCTGAAACTCTTAATTTTAAAAGCTCTTCAGAAAACACAGCAAGGCTTCTGCCAGTGACATCTCTCTTGTTAGTAAGAGCAAAGGCCTCATAGTTATGGGCTGAAGCACATTTCTGAGTTTGCATGCATTCAGAACTGTCTGCCCAGCTTTTGTAATAAAAGTACATCTTGAGGGTGCCATCAGTAAGTTCATTCCTGTTCTATAAAAAGAGAATAAAGGTTGAAAAATACAATGCAAGTCACAGTACTCCCTTTTAAGGGATATTGAAAACACCATTTCTCCATTTTATTATATATTCATGTTAATTGGTGCATCTTTCAGCTCAATAATCTTCATGTAATATTTAATTTGTGGGATTCCTAAAGGCATGAAGTTATTCACAGAAGTACAGAAGGGAAAAATAAACTTTGAATTTATATGATAGCAGAATATTTATTTTATTACAGGGTTACAACTGTATTATTGCTTACTGTTAATACATCTGCAGTGAAACAGACATCTGACTCCTTGATACTAGGTTAAAATGTTAATAACCACAGTGGAGTAAAGTGGGTAGTTATGAGTCACAAAAAAGGAACTTATCACTGTTATTTTGGACTAAATAGCTGGTGTAAGCTGGAGTCAGACCATCTGGGCCCTGGAGGTTTGAGGACCTCAGTATTGCATAGAAATGTTTAGGCCACGGTCCTCCGATGGAGCTGGATCTGAAAATAGCTGGAGGGTTCAGATCTGCTGTCTCTTGTGAGTCTGGAATTTGTTTAGGAGAGTTCTTATCTATGATGATCCCTCCCACACCTAAGTTTCTCGTTGCATTTGCTGCATACACTTCTGTAGAGCAGAAAAAGAGCGTTTCTGAAGGTTGTCTTAAAAATACAGACTCTGAAGAGGTTTTGGGAAAGAACAAATTCTTTTTAATCCCCGTTTGTACAAATTCACAGATTAAGGGTTTTGGACCAGAAAGAGGGGCTGAAGTCTGAAATGTATGGCCCCCATGTGGGTTTTGTACAGAGCAGCTGCACAAAATTCTTGGTTTCAAAAAGCCACTGCATGGCTTCTTTCTGTTCTCAGGGAGATGTTGAGGAAGAGAAAAGATGACTTTGCAGCTGATTAATCGCTGGGAAACAGTAATCACTACTGGTGTGTTTTGGGTCATTATTCAAGGACTTTCAGACAGAAATAAACTGGAGAACTACAACAGTAGCTTTCTCTAATTATTTTTCTGCGCTCAGGCCTGCTTCATGTATTGAACAAACCATTTCTCTTCTTCCAGTTTATAGCCAGTGATTTCTGGGGCACAAATTCAAAACATCCTGCAGAGTTTATTCTTGAAGCTGACTTGATGATAGCATATTTACATCTTTTGAAGGAGACTATTTATTGTGGAATTAATTCAGACTCTAAAATCATAGCTAAGGTTTTATAGCACACTTAAATGTATATGTCTGTTTGAAAAATATTTTGATGTACATCTCACCATGTGTAAATAGGCACAGCTTGTCCAGAGCAGAGAGAAGTTGAACTGATTTACACCCACTGAAGTTTGGACCCCTTTGATTTTTCTTTTCTCTTCCAAGTGTATAATGCACTGAAAAAGAAGACGACTGTCTTTAATCTGTGGAGAATTTAGACACTAATCAAGCACTAAAGAGGCACCATGCCGAGGCAAGAGCTAAAATCCTAAGGATGAAATCAAGTAATTGCTTTATCTCTTTCTTTTCAGACGTCTGGAGATGCTTAAAGGCAAAACTAAAAGTAAATGAATGAATCTAGCCAAGTGGATTTAGCAGTGGAGGAATGTATTAAACTTCCACTGAAAGTGGCAGCAAATAGGTGACACTCAATAGAGCTTGCAAAGACTAACAGTGGGCAGCACCAGCATTCAGGCATTGGAGTGGTTCTCTCTAACATGGTATATCTTGTCAACACACAAATCGAGGGAAAATGTGCTTAACCCACCAGAAAAACCCCAAATCAAAAACCAAAAAACCACAGAAAGCATTGAACCCCCCCAAAACCCCACCTCCACCAAATTACTCTTCTACTAGTAGATTGTAATTAAGAAACTATCATAAATACTAAGTTTATTCAGCAGTTAATTATTTTCATGTCTATTTCTCTGGAACACCTACATTTGCCCAGACCCTGGACAGTTGCAACAGTGATTTAATAGCTTGTCTCATGGATATAATTTGAGACAAACTCATACTCTCAGAAAGGAGAAAAACACAGAAAAATAAATCTAAGGCAGGAAGATCTGGGCATTTTTGTTTAAATGAGCTATTGAGTCTGTATAACAACCTGGCTGTTCTACAGTTATGTTCTGTTGCAGCTTGTTCTTCATACTTTGCTACTGATTGAGATCTGATTATTGGTACAAGAGGGGCAGGGTTTTTTCCTTATCTTTTCCTCATGTGGATGGCTTTATGCTTCTCACCTAGATTAGGAGCAAAACAAAAAAATGCAAATTTTTACCAGAGATTTGAGTAATCAGCTTGTTTCTGAGGAAAAAAGGTTTCAGACTTTGATTTCTATGTCTGGGCAAATAATTTATTGTATTTCTGACTTGTAAATTAATAGCGATACTGCAAAATCAAGTAAGGTTAGAAATGGAAGGGTCTAAAAAAACATCCTGTCTTCAGATGCTTTATTTATAATGAGGAAACGTCTTGCCTGTCAGTTGCTTGTTCAGTATGTGGAAAAATCATTGACATCCTATTTTGCACTTGGAAGTTGGAGTTTATACCACAGACAAATTTGCTTAAAACCTAGAGGCCAGATTTTCAAGAGCTTAGTCCTCAACTAAATATGGAAAGAAATAACCACATTTCTGGAGCTCGAAGTTGTTTGAGTTACTGCCTCTGGGTGCTGGCTGATGCTAAACTCCCAAGTGTACCAGTGCAAATTAATGCCTGCAAGACTGCACCCTGGATGTGTTGTAACTTTAATTTTGGTCCCTGAGAAGGGCAATTAGTTCTTACAGACCTAATGACAGCTCATCTGCACTTTAATTAGCCAGGGATGGGATCACATTTAGTAGAGGAGCCATACTAAAATGCCACTCACATTTCACATTAAGTGTTCTGTGTCAAAGACACCATCACCCAGGAATGAACTGCTGCTATTAAATTTCATAAACAATCATTTGACATAAAGAGTTGTCACAGAAGTAGACTTCAGCATTTTAATGTAGTGTCAAAGACACCTTTGCACAGTGGACAGAGTTATGAAACTCCCCTCCAGGCAGAAAGAAAAGGTCATCTGCTCTTGGTCATACTCACCTGAGTAGCCAGGTATTACTTAAGCATGATTTATTTTTCCTACTGGAAGTCTGAGATCTCATTTGTGAGATGAGGCAGCCAGACCTCTCCTGGCATCTACCCTGGGAACATGCACCAAGTATGTACACCAGTTCTAGCTCCTCATGTGAGCTGTTTGTGTTACTGAATTGATTCATAAAGAAATGTGGGAGCAGAACAATAATAAAGTCAAATCAATGACTGTCGTGGCCAAAAAGAAAGAATATTTACATTTTCTTTTCCATATCCACTTTTTAAATTGTATGACTTAAGGGCACCATTATGCTGTATATTTATCTGACCTGACTAGGAGATCTGAGTGCTATAAACAATCACTAACTGATTTTACAGACTGAAACTGCATTCAGCTCTTCCCTTTATGAGCCCAGCTCCCTACTGTAACATCTGCTGTTCAGAGATCAGCAGTTTAGCAGTCAGCTGGCTGATAGGGAGCCTCTTACAGATGCTGCTCACTTTAGAAGTGAGGACCAGAAACCTTTGAGTAATGGTGGGAACTTCAAGTTGCTTTGTGAGGAGATCAAATGTGAACTGGTCAGAGTGGAGAAGTGGCCAGAATGCAATGTGTACAAGCAGTGTCATTATATGGCAAATGCTCCAATCACTTTGCCAGAAAAGACCCTTTTCTGGTCTTGTTGCAGTGTCTCTGTCTGCCACTGGGAAACCCAGTGTGGTCTCACTGGTGCCAAGTCAAGGAGGAGGATTGCATCTCTCGGCCTTCCATCAGAATCAAGGAGAAAAATCGCTCTGACCCCTGTGCCCCAACCCTCTCATCACTAGAGCACATCCATGCTTGTTGTGTTCCAGGTCTCTGTTAGCAGTTGGTGCCAGTGTGAACGAGGAGCACAGGGTCAGAGCCCGAGGGCCAAGCAGCCATCAGAGGCTCTGGTGTGGTGTATCCTGCAAGCAGCAGATTTCCTTAGACAGCTTTACTGGACAGACTTCCCAGCCCCTCTAGTGCTGCCAGAGCACTAAACCTGCCCTGTAGTTGCAGATGAGCAGCAGAGACCCCTTTCCTCTTGGTGGCAGAGATCACAAGTTTCCAGCCTTCATGCTCCTGCGTATCCCAACCTCATAAGCCTATGCTCAGTCTGCTTCTCCTTGAGTGTGTTATTTTCCTTCATAGTAACAGCATCAGCAGAAACTGAAATTTATGACCCTTGCAAAGATGAGATACGTATCTACACCTGTTTGACCTATGTGTGCTTGATATAGTGTGAATTACTTTAACAGTTCATGTCTGCAGAACTATCTTGATAGTTTGTAATAGTCAATAAATATTCAATTCTTTAGGAATGTAATAGTAATTCCCAATAGAACAGGTACATACTTTTAATACTTTAAGTATTCAATCACTTTTTAGCATTATTAAACACAGAATTCTCTAATTTCCAATCAATGCAGTAAAAATACTTATTTCCCTTTGCGAGTCATAAGTATTAGACTGTATCAGTCTAAATATCAATGAGATTGATAGCTCAGAGCAAGCTGATGGATTCTAAGAGGAGCTGGCAACGCCATCTAGAGTTGAGACTGCCTGGCATTTTTTTCTTATTGGTCTTTTTTCTTTTTCAGGAGCACATTATCATTGGAAAACTAAATTTTCTGGCAGTATTTTGTATTTTGAGAAGTGAGTGCTACTTAGTTTAAGGAAGAAATTAAAGGAAATCTTTTGTCTGATAACCTGTCGTGTCACTGAGATTCTTCAAAGCCTTCATGCTCTGAAGAGGAAGGACTTTAATAAAAGTGGTGGGATGTTTTACATTCTGCCATTTTATGTGTTTAATATAGGTATTGTGAAGAGGCTCAGTAATCATATAATCTAGAATTATGTATGTATAACAGAAGGGAATTAAGGTTACATTTAGATCAAACTATTGCACTTCTAATTTATCAATTGTGTTACTTTCTTCCTTAATGCTTTTTTCATAATTGTTGTGCATTTAGTATTATGTCATATAGCAAATGTACAACCATATCAAAAGCTATAACTTAGTTTTTATTTCTGTAGTACCTGTTTCATTATGCTTCTTCAGGTGTAACAAAGTTCTCAGTGGATACTGATTTTTCTCCTGGTTTTTTAGACCATATCTAGAGGATCCTAAACCACAAAACCCTGTTGTGAATGCTGAATTTAAATATATCCTTGTCTGTTTGGGTGTTATCAGAACTAATCTCACAACAGTGTTCTATTTGATTCTGGTGTAATACAAATAACCAGAAATAAGCAGTAATATGGGTGATGTGTCACTCTCTTTTCCTTTTATTCATTATATCATTCTTGAATTCAAAGGTATTTCTTTCTACCCTCAGGATATTTCTTTTCTCCAGATCTCCTGAGCATGTCTTACTGAAGCAAGAGGCTATTGTGTTTTCTGGGATTGCTTAAAGAAAACACTTTGCTATTTAAAAAAAGTAATCCTTAATGATGGGAAGGAACTATCACATAGTCAGTGAATGCAGTCTGCACCTCTGGCTGCACCTCAGAGGCTTTGGTTCATTTCCAGTAACACTGAAGTTTTAACCACTGCAATTACCACTGAACCTTTAGATTCCTAGCAACTAGCAAATGATCAGAGAAAGCAGTTATCTGGGTAACTAGGGAATTTAACACCAGAACAGCCTTCTGTTTCATTGGCACATTAATGTGTCGTGATTACATACCCAGAAGATGGAATTTAGCTAAGTTTCTGGTGGGGGCAAGAACTAGGGCAGCAGTAATCTCAGATGTCTTTGAAGGAAGAAATGTGGAAATTCTCTAAGTAGTTTGGATGGGATTTCAGTTTTTAAATCTGGCTGTTAACTTCCCAGTGGTTTAGGGATGTCTGGAGGTTTTCTTGTGACACATGGAAAATAAATGAAGGTATTGGTATGAATATGTATGAATATAATTGCCCTCTTCATAACAAGAACTACTCAAACTAGTGTTGTTCTTCCTGATATCTGAAGTCTGTTCTTTCATCCCATGTGTCTCATAAATTTTGGTCTTGTTGCTGCCATGAGGTGGGCAAGTTTTCATCAGTTCTTTGGTTTCACCATCTGTATACTGACTTCCTCTAGGAAGGGAAGTGATGCCAAAGCGTAACACGTGTTTGCATCATAAGTGTAGGTGATGTACCTAATAACAAATCATGTGCTCTAATTAACCTCACAAGCACACTGAAAAAGACAAGACCCATTGCCAGTTCATTTGAAAATGAAGTTTAAAAAGCTAAAAGAACATTTACCATCTTTAGTTCTTGAGGCTTGTTGTTGGGAGGCTTGTTATGATTCAGTAGAAGCTCTTTGATTTGGTGATAATTTTGAGGCTGGAAGAAAATGAATGAAAAATGTGGAGCACAAGAAGATTTAACAGGAAAAAAGTTTTCATGCTGATGCTTGCCACTTACAGGAATTAAGAGTTGCTCAAGAAGTTCTCTACTTGACTGTATAACAAAATTTATATTACTGCCAATTTATACTACTAATATGGCAATAAGGGGTTTTATTTATGCTGTTGCACTTTAAAAATGCTATCAGAAAACGGTTTATTTACATTAATAGTCCAACTGATATTTCATGAATCTGTTGCATTTATGGCTTTTTGCTGCTTAAGGACATAGAGTAATTTGGGTATATAAACTTGAAGGTTTGAGCTTTCCTTAAAGGAAATAAAGCCAAAACTTTCAAGCCTTAGGAAATGCTCCTAGTGCACATCAGATTCAGATACAGGTTGATATGGTAGCTAAGAGCTCATTCTGGAACTAGCTGTGGAACACAGATGTTTGCCAGAAAACAATCAATACATTTATTCCTGTAGTTCCAAGCACATTCATCATGTGATACAATATTCATGGGAACCAAGTTTCTTTCTGCTCTCTGGATGGATGGAATGGCCAAGTAGAATGGGTCATCTATGCTGTGCATGGTTGAGATTAGTAGAACCTTTGAGAAAACAGAGCTTTGGATTGTCTAGAAGTTTTGGAAGTGTGCAGGTAGCTCTGATAATTGCCATTACTATCAACAGCATGCTTAAGAGATCAATATGGACTTAATTGGATAATTTTCATGTATTTAAGGCTTGCTTATTGATTGTTTCTTAGATTCCCATATAGGCTAGGTGCTTGATCAGGTAGAAGGGTGGTGTTCTTGGTAAAGGCTACCTTGTGCTAACAGTCACAGCAGTGATTTGCAGTATCTAAAGATGCAGAACCTCCTAGATGATAGTTTGGACTATTAGTAGGAGAAGAGTTAACTGTTGTGCCAGTACTTGTTCTCAGATAACTTACAAAAATTATGTCTGATTTAGAGGTACAGAGGTGGACCGACTCATGAGGCCTGCTGGAGATGCAACCTTGGCATTGCAGGCAAGTTGTTGAGTTACTCAAAGGGCTTCTCTGCTGGCTGATAGCCAGGGCAGGACAGATTCTTGGCTGCAAAACCAGCTGTCTGTCTGCCACTTCAGTGTCAGAATTGAGTGTGCAATGGGAAGGCTTAAGACTGTGGAGATATCAGTAACAGGACAGCTGTGAGTCAGCATCTTGTTTGCTGTATTTGGTCTTGGTGTTACAGCAGATAGTTTTAATAATGAGATTTGGAAGCTTATTCAGCAAAAAGCAGTGTTTATCACTTTCAAAGTGAGAACAGGATGTATGCTAATGAAAAGTAGTATAAGTGCCTCTGAAACCTTTAAATATAGGATATGGTTGATGTGGGGCTTTGCAGTGCTGAGCAGTAAACAGTTTGCTTAAGTTTGCTTTAACTTAAAATTGAATCTCAGCAGATTTACATGTAAATTGCATCAAGTACCAATCTTTGTTCAACCATTGCTATGTGGATTTTTTCAGGAATTTGAAAGCATTTAGGAGAAAGGAAGAGCTGGTGGTTTTCTAATTGGGCAACTGAAAGTAAAATTGCTAAATCAGTATGTAGGCATGAGACTATAATTCATTTCTTAATGAAGCTAATTTTGGTGAGACTTTAGGGATCTTAGCATCTCTGAAATCAGGTTCCCTATGCAGGTGTTTATAGACAAAATAAAGAGGCTGGTCCCATTCTTAAATGTGGATGCCTGTCATGGGGCACGTGATTTGCATTTGCAGGGTATTCTTGGGAAGCAGTTTAAAATGCTGCTGGAATCCAGGATATTTATTTAATCAGAGAAAGGTGTATCCTGTATACTGAAAAGTTTTCAATTTATCTTGCCTTGATTTTTCACAGCTCAGTCCAAGCAGTGAGAAATTTGGGAGACAGTTCATCAGCTTAACTGGATTAGTATCATACCCTTGTTCTTAATAGTCAGACTTTCTTCACCTACTGTAAAACATTATTCAGAATGAAATTTATGAAATATTTTTACTGTCTGCTATCAAATAGCTAGGAAATTTTAGTGTCTCCTACCTTCTGTATTAATGTTGGCATCCCTTATGTCAAACAATACATATTAATCGGTTTTATGAAAATATGTTTAAATAGACATTTTATCTTTGAGTTTATCATAATGTAGGGATGCATCTTAGTATCTTTTGGGTTTATAATTTTAATACCACCACTTTCTATTACATAATCACCCTGTCAGAGGTCCCCAAAGCATTTTTTGAGCACTAGGCAGAGCTCTATTAATTTCTTTCTGTAAAAGAACTATTATTTTGCTAAATACTCTAACTATGTAGAAGTGAGTGGCCTGAGGTAATTCAGCAGTGTAGAATTTCAGATGTACTGCTTCTGTTTTGGGTTTACCTTTAAGTTGCTGTGGAAAACAGAATGTTCGTCTGAATTCAGAGTTTCCTGTCTTTTACCATCTTAATGTAATTGTAGTGATGAGTTGTATGGCTTACTCTTGTCTAGTTGATCTGAAGCATTCTGGTTCTCTGGCCACCATTGCTTATACAAGGAGTCACTTCGCTTTTGATCACTGCAGGCTTCTGAATTAGACTTTTGGAAAAGATAGTTTATTTTAAACAGTTAAAATCTATTTCCAACTCTTTTGCACTTGAAAGATCTCAGTCCTATAAAAATACTTTGTATAAATTCTCCTCTAGTTATCAGCATGAAAACTTTGAGAAGAAGGGAGATGACAAAAACCTCTTGGAACAGCAGGTCATTTGGCAGCTCCTAAGTTCATTGTGCCTACTGCTGTGCTATGGGAGGCTGAAGCAGCAAGACAAGAACCTGGGTGGAATATATTTACTCTTTACCTGTTCTGCTGTGGATTAAATGAGAACAGATTTTTGGCTTTGAGTATCTGTGCATAAATTCAGTCTGAATAGGAGTCAAGTTATGAGATGAGATCAGCTCTGAAAAAAGAATATGAACGGCAGCTAATTTTAAAAAAGGAATATAAATTGCTACCATTTGGGCAGCCTGAGAAAATTAGGGGCTTATTCAGGCTCTTAGATTACTTATGTTTTTCTTTTCAGATTTTATATAGATTTGTGTGGAGGCTAGTTTTCTTGAAAATTTGTTTCAAAGCAGGTGTGAGCTCTATACTTTAAGAGGATTTGCACCTTAATCTAAGATGACTACAGGTACAGAATACTGTGTAACAACATTAGATTAATCCACATTACTAATATCCTCCCTCTTCTGACCTGAATAGACTCTTCTGACCTTTCTTGCTCCCTGAGCATCTTCATTTACATTTTCTAATGTAAGCAGTGACTGTGCTCAGATTACATGGAAACAGTCATCAGGTTGATGCAACTTTCAGTTGCTTCTGGACTGGACTGGATTACAACCAGGTGTCTGGAGGAGAGATTCTTTTTTTTTCTATTATTTTTGCCAAATCTGAGCATAAGGATGACTGGTAAGGATAAGGGATCAAGAGAACAAAATTAAAGAATACTGATTGTGTAAGTGGGAAGGGGAATAGTGGGAAAATCACAACAAGAAGTAGCATGTCATTGAGGGCACTGCTTACTGTGCAAAAAAATCATCTTCCATGCTTGATGAGAGACAGCTCTTATCATGAGAGATTCCCTGTAATGCTTTTCCAAAGCGTGGTGTGTACACTGCTGGTGGCTTGCTGGCCACTTCAAAGTGGAACTCTGAGCCTAGGTCTCTGAATCCATGCAAGCATATAGATCTAAAATACACACCATTCCCTTTTGAAATTGGTTGCAAAGTGTTCCCACAGTTCTCTCTACTGGATTGGGGGTGGGGGGTGGGGAGTCCCTGCAGAGGAGCTGATTTCAAGCAACCCAACTGCCTTTGCTGTAGACTCTGTGTGACATTAGCCAAGTTATTTGTTTTGTCTCCCTAATGATTCCTGTACTGTAAGATGAGAATGGCACACCTCTACCTCACACAAGGTCTGGGTGATGATGACTAAGATACTGTGGCAGAGGGAAGGATGCCTGGCTATTGCAGCCAGACACAGACCAACAGTATTTCACAGTGTTTATCCTGAGTCGGGCCTAAGGTGTGCAGGCAGAGAACATGCAAGCAAATTTACCCAGTGTCTCCACTATAGCTGGTTCTAATTAGTCATTTTTATGAGCTCCAGAGTCAGACAAAAATGAGAAGCCCTCCCCTTGTGTGGTTTCCTGTTTGCTGGGTGCATGTAAAAGAGATCTGGCCCTGATGTATGTTAATAATGAGCTGATAATGTAAGCCAGCTGAGAGATGTGGAGTTAGTCTGGTATGCTGCCAAGTGGGAGGTGAAAGTTCAGGAACTGACTCATGTTGCCAAGACCTGGTCCTGTGGAGAAGGTCTGCCCATTAATAGATTGAGTTTCTCATTAGGGCTACACAGCATATGCTTATAGCTTTTAGGTTTCAAGCTGAAACCAAATACCAATAAAAGCCCACTGAGCAGAGCGGCAGATTTACTGGTAAATAAAGGATTAAAGGAACACTTGGCAGGGTTGCTGGACTGGAAACCTGACTGGCCTTTGAAGATTTCTCCATATTGTAGGTCTTCCCTTTAAACTTATACCAAGAGGAGCTTGTTCTGCTTTTTACCATGCAGCCCATAAGGTGGGAGTTTCACGCAGCCTGCTCTGTGTCCATCAGGGGTGTATGATGCCTGTATCTGTGATAGTGCATCTGAAGTAAAACATCACAGATACATTGTTAGCTCAGAGGAGGTTGATGGAAACAGCCTTCCCACCTACCCCAGTTTCAGGCCTTGTCTTTCACTGGAGATAAAGTATGATGCATTAGTTTTCACAGTGAGCATTTACAAAATCTCAAAAATTATTCTTGTTCTCTTAAAAAATCTCAAAAACTGTTCTTGTTCTCTTCCTTTTATTGAATGACGATCTCCAGCAAGCCAGCTCAACTGCCTGCTTGGGTTACAGCCTGTGAGGTTTATTACAGCTGGCCAGGATGGGGGTTCATATGTGGCTAAACAGCTTTAGCAAACTGAAATGCAGACAGATTTCAATAGTCTAATAAAAGAAAAAGAAAAAAAAGGCAGCCTAAAAGACCTACAGCTGACAAGAGTGTTAATACAGTACTCTGGGACTTCAGGGTGGCATTGGCTTTTATATTACTTTTATTCAAAGTAAAAAAAAAAAAATCCCATTAAACTTTTGGTTCTTGAATTTGCATGACATAATGGCTCTCATACCACTCAGCTTTAGCTGGCTGGCTTTACCTGCAGAAACATGGAGTCAAAAAGAACTGCAGGGTAGGCATTGTTAGATGGTCAGTATAGTAATAGTTTCCCTTTTCTTTTGAAGACTCTTTCTGCATCTATTGTTTTGTTAAATAACAAAGGAGACAAAACTACAAATGTGGAGGCAGAAGTGAATTTAATCTAACCTCTCTTCCAGCAGAAGAGTTTGCTTTGTTCCTGTGTGCCCAGAAGCCACAGGCATCTTTAATCATCGCTGAAATCCTATTGTCTTGATCCAATAGCCATGCTAGACCACAGTCTTTTCTGATGTAAGACATCTGGCTTCAGTAAAGTAACCACAGGGAGAAGGTATCTGGCTCTTCCTTGCTCAAACACGGCATGACTAGTCAGTCTGAGAGCTGGATTTATAGCTTATCATATAGAAGTGAATTGTTTATGTGTGTGTGAACAAGTGTGTGTGTGCTTGTGCATGCATGGGTACACATTTCACTATGATGGTACATACTGTTGTAGTTATATGAAGAATTACATTATTTCTTTTGCTAGTTCTGATTTACATAGAAGGATTTTTCTGTCTCCAAGGAAGCCTATCAGGTGGTATGGTTTAAGATGTGGTTGTGGAGTCCGTTAGGAATTTTAATTTGCGAGTTTAATTTTGAGTGGGAATCACCTCTTTCAGTGGTGAACTGCCTGTGGTGGAGAGACTCTTCTGAGAAACACTGCCTGGGAAGAAGCAGTTGGGGTCTGACAGAGATCAGTGTGAGAAAATATGTGTGACTAAGCAAAAGTATGTGCCAAGCTTGTTTGTGTGTTACAGTAGTAGCTCACTGTGCCTCGCTCCCTCCCGTGCATTAGCACAGTCACTGCTGCTGCCAGTGGGGACAGCCAAGTGTGGTGGCTCAAGGGCCAACTGTAGGGCCTGTGCTCAAAGCCAGGGTCTTACAGCCTCTTGGACTTTGACTATGCCTTGCTTGGTCTTGTCACATCTCCCTGACAGTGGAGTCCTTTATTCAGCCATAGCCCCATCCTCTGCTGCTGGTCTCTGGCATGAGCCGATGTGGTTGCCTGCTGCAAAGCCATTAGTTGCCAGGAGTAAGAGGACAGCATGCATTGTATTGAGACATTTTTAGCCAGCCACATCGGCTTTTCTGTCCCTTAGAGAGCAGATTAAAACACTCCTAATGTTTAATAGCATAAATCCTGAGGAGATCTTATGTAAACATATTCAGTGAACACTCATTAATTTCCCTTAGGAGTCAGGCTGAATGAGGATGATTTTCAAAGACAGAAAAAAAAAATTAATTTTATCTTTAAGGACTGCACCTGTTGGAAAAAATTGTAGGAGGCATTCTGTGTGTTTTTAGCTGTGTGAATTAAGGATCTGTGGCAACAGCAATGGGGGAGGAGGAAGGTTTGGAAGTTATATTAGGAAAGGACAAAAATAGTACTTGCAAAATGTACAGCAAGGTTCTATTTCGTTGATTTGCAGGGAGGTCTTGCTGATTCTTGAGCACTCTAGGAGCATGACACACTCAATCCCTTAGATAGTACAAGTCATTTTATCTGTGCAGAGTTTTGTGGCACTCAGCATAACAAACTTGCATCCATCACTGTCATTTGTCTTTGCCAATGACTTTGACACACTTGAGAAGCAACGATAAGGTGGGATTCTTAGAAAAAGATTCTGCATTCTGCCAGCCCCAGAAACTACAGACTTACTCTGCTGTACCTTCAGAGAAGTGTGCATGTCAACCTTGCCTCTTTCATTAACACACTCCATCATTCCTCTTGAAAACTCCAAAAACTCACCAGATTGTTGCTCTGCTTTGTACACTGGATCCAGGTTCTTGTAAGGTATCTTTATCTTAGACATACCTTGGTTTTTGACTTGTGAATTTATTCCTTTTGTACAAACTTTGTCTTGGAAATGACTTGGTCTCATTGGCTTCTGCATCCTAATTCCAAAACTGGAGTGATTTAGCTGTGATTTAGACTTCTCTCAGGTCTGCATATGTCTCTCTGGATGATTCCTTCTTCTGCATCTCATTCTTCCTCTCCTTTTTGACTTTCAGTACCCAGTATTAACACCACAACCACTACCATGCTATGTTCTTCCTGTCACTTGTTCACCTGCTCACTTCTGTATTGCAGGGAAACTGGAGACAACAGATTAGACAGTCGAAGTTCAGTTGATGCAGAGACTGGGACTTAAGGAGCCTCTTCCCTCCTGTTTCTGCCTTCAGTACCAATATTCACAGAACAGACCACCCAGTGGCTGCTGTGGAGGGCTGGGAAGCTGCCACAAAGCTTTTCACTCAGGACAGGATACTCAAGAAAAACAGCAGTTTGGGGTTTGAAGAGCAGTTGCTCACCCCACTATCCACCAGCCCCTGCTCTGTTAACAGCAGCAAGGTCAGTTTTGGGGAGATATCTCCTCAAAAGCATCCCGTAGAGGAGCTCTGACCACACTAACACCAGTGCTCTAACCACCCCTTTAATTAATCCCTGGGAAAGAAGGTGTTTAACCAGCTAAGTTTCAGCTTGGCTTCTCTCCTGCTGCTGTTCTGGTATGATGAGTTGCTTTGTGCTCTGTGACAAAGAATTACTTGGAGGTTAAAGGTGACGCTGAGTTCATTTCCCGAATGGGCAAGGCTATCCCCCATCCTCTCAGCCTCATTTCTCAATTAATCTCCTCATAAATCCTCATTGCATTTTTGAAATGGAGATGATTAGCAGGGCTGTAGCCAGGATATTGGGATACTCTGGCATGCTTTAGGTCACAGCATGCATATGTGCAAGTATGTGATACATGCAAGCATTAAAAATGTGCATGCATAGCGTCTGTTGCTATTTAAACCCCTTCATGGAGGAGGAGAGAGAGTAAAGAGGAATAAGTGGCTGTCTTCACCCTCAAATTAACTTTATTATATAAAAACTTTATTTCAGGAAGAAATTAGAAAAAGATTGTTGGTGCTGCAAGATTGCTGGAGGAGCAAATAATTTTCCTGACTTCTACGGAACTCTATTGATGTATGCTAGCAGTGAAACCTTTCTCAGTGATGAAAATCTGCAACAAATAAAGCTAATCAAAATCAGTACCTCCATTGTCTTTTCCTACACAATTTAGGTATTTTACATCAAATTTGCATACATTCCTGAAGATTTGAGGGAGTGGAGACTGAGGCACGTAGCAACCGCTCAGAAAAGTTGACAGACAGAAGCATTTTCTACCTTGTCTTGCCAAGATGTAAGGCTCTTACATTGTATTATGGTCTTAGATTGTCTTGCTTTGATACCTTCATCTGATGCACCTACAGTGTGGTGCCACTGTCTCCTGTTTCATATGCCACCATGCAGCTAGTTGGATTTATCTGTGATCTGCTGTGTGTTATCTCCCAAGAATCCAAAACTGCACCGTTACCATGTGGTACTTTCTTAGGCAGTCAGCAAAATCTTTTATGTGTGACTCTGAGTGTGGATCTTGAACACTGAAAGGCACATCAAGAGGTTTGCCAAGCTCAAGGAGGAGGAATTCTGGACCCAAATTAAGGCAAACAAAAGAAGTGATTGTACAGCAAGTACTGGATAAGATGATGGAAATAGTTTTTGCTAGTAACCTCTTTATTCCTCTTTGAAAAGTAAAACACCATCAAGACCATAACATAGGAAGCTGAGAGGTTTATTGAAGACAGGGTTTTTTAAAACTACCACTAATCCAAGTCAAACACCCCTTCAGTCAGTTATCAGTGCTCTTGTGTAAACAGTCTCATTATGATGACAGGTCGAAGGAAAGTGCAGTTGAACCAATGAAACTGCTCTCCAGGAGGGGTTTTGCTCTATTGCACCTATCTAAGAGTTGCTGATTCATAGTTTTTTGGAGCACAGAATATTCTCAACCACATCTGCAACTCATAACTCCTTTTCCCAGGTCAGGAATTCCTCTTGCAGCAGTGTTCCCATTGCCTTGCATGGAACTATTTCCTCTGTTCAGTAGCAAGTTATTTTGCCCAGCCTCTGAAAAAACTCAGGCAACTTCTGACATGTTTCTTATCAGTCTGTGTGTAAAGGAGATCTGTAGATGGAAGGATTTGATTTTTAGATGACTACAAAAAATGGTCTAAAGATGTCTGATCTCCTGTGTTTAGCTTTGATAGAAACTCCTCAAAATCTCAGTTCAGGTACACTGCCTCAGTTCTTTATCTAGATGGTGAGAAAAAAAAAACCACTTCTATCTGTTGTGTATTTAAGTGCTGAGATGGGATGGTGTGTCTGGAAGTGGTTTGCTTCATGGCAGAGTTAAGGACCCTGAGAAGACCTGAAATGCGAGATGCCCGTTATGAACATGTCAGGTTGTATGCTAAAAGTATATTATTAAGCTCTGGAAAGCCTGGTTCAGATCTAATGGTAAGAAATAATTATTTTTCATTTTCAGACTTGGAATTACTCTCTGCCAGGTTACAACTAGTAATAGCCCGTATACTTGGGTAATAGAGGGCATAACAGAGACTGTATCTCAGTGTGAGCCTTTAGGCACTCATGTAATTCAAGGTCCTGTTGTTCATGTTGCTGGTTAGCTATATTTTTATTAGCTTCTCAAAATGTACCTATTCCCCTTTCTACACCCATGTAGCTGAAAGCTCCATCTTGCACGAATGGGAGAACTACTTGTACTGAGCTTTGTACTCTTGATTCTTGTTGATTTTTGTTGCAGTGGAGAGAGTTGAGCAAATTGCTCCATTCAGGCTCTAGGACCTTAATCTCTTTTTAAACAAGGAGCCTGTGTAAAGCAATTTAATGTCTAAACAGAGGAGTGAGTGCCTATCAGCAAGTAACAAAGACTTGAACAGCAGAGGAAAGCACAGTGCTATTAAACTAGAGCAAGAGACACAGGACGGGGAATTGATACATTGCCAAGAGCTGTTTGTATCATGTTTCACTTGGCATCCTATATGTTCCAAGTTTTATGACACTTTATTAATTAAACAAAATCTAACTATGATTCATCTAACTGATCATTGTGACATTCTGACCAAGGCTTAACATTTTTAGGGGGGTTTCTGAGAGTTAGATCTTGTTAGGGCTAAATTTGAGGCATCCTCTGTAGAGACAGGCCTTTCACAGAACTCCCACGAGAATGACCCCTCTTCAGCAGAGTGTCTTCACTGGAGATACAAAGTCCAGACCTCTGAAAGGTTAACCAGTTGTTAGAAAATCCTGACCATATTGTCTGTTAGAAGTCTGGGACTTCTACTGAGTTATTTTTGTCTGCTTTAAAGAAAAAATAGCAAAAGACAGTGTTTTACCATGTCTTTTGTCTGTTGAACTCTGTCACAAGACAGAGATAGTGATACTATCCCTCATTTCATCACTAGAGAAACTGGGTTGCAGAAGTTTCCTGTGGCTGCTGTATGTTTTAGTTGGAGCTGGTAATAAACTTTGATGTCCTAAATCCTCCTCCTTCTCTACAGCTATCAGATGAAATCAGCTTAAGTGTTATTTGCTTTAGGACTTTTACTGCTGACACAATGAGTGAATGCAGAATCCACGGAGTTTACCACAATGAGGCCAACGGTGTTGGAACGAAAGGCCATCATATGACATTTTACCTGCTGTAGGTTGCTCACAGGACACTGACATTTCCAGCTCCTGGCAAGGGGAAGAAAGCCTGAGTACTTGAATGGTGTCTGTATATAAGTTTTCCAAACCTTATCTCTTAACAAAAGCTTTCATTAGTGGAAATTCAAGTTCCAGATATTTATCTTTGATTCTAAACAGTAAACTGACTTAAATATGTCAGATGGCCTCAGCAGTACAGACAATCAGTGTGTCAGCACTGGGAGTGATTTCTGAAACCATCACTGACCTTTGCATAAACACTGTTGTTTAACAGACTTTTAAGGTCATCAACCAGTCTGAGAAAACAGTTTATAGATTTCAGCCCTGAATGTCAGACAGCCTTTGACTAACACATCTCAGTTACGTGAGTCGAGGGTGATGGAGAAGATTTTGCAATAAAAAGGTTTGCAATAAAAGGGTGGTTTGGAATTTCTGCAAAGGCTGAGAGAGAGAACATGATCATAAAAAATTGGAGTTTGTAGGCTGCCACCAAATGATGGGAAATACATTTCTAATGTAGAGTTTTCTGAAAGTTTTCCTTGTGTTTTCAAATTAGACATTAAAGATTCTCTTCTCTGTTTGCAAAACAGCTACTTGTCATCTATGGACACGTGCCTCTCGTGTCAGTAATCCTGAGGAAAATGGAACAACCTGACAGATGTTGGGTAATGCTTTATAATACAGAGGTCTAATCCTGGTTTCTAATAGATAAATACTAAAACAAGGAGTTTAACATGTACCTAATGACACTATTCTGGATGGGGTGTGTACCTCTCCAGACATTCAAATCAACAATTCAAATCTAGATAAGTTCTTGGCCTCTGCCTTCTTCCCTGGCAACGAGCTCTGTCACACACAGAGTGAAAATTGTATCCACTTTGAATTCCTGTCACTTAGTTTCAGTGACTGTTCCTTTGTTTTTGTGTTCTAAAGAAGTACTGAAGTTCCTGGTGTACTTTCAGTGGTTGTTTTAGGTACTTCTGTCATTTTCCTGACAGCTCTGAAGTGCCTGTGCTCAGCCTTTGCTGGAGAGGAATGGGGGAAGCGTTCACTCCTGTGCTAAATCTGCAAATGTCTATGCAGATTTAGTGAAGACTTTGGCTGCAGTAAAATACAAATTATAATTTCATGAGGAATAAACTCTCACTGTGAGAAGCCTATTTAATATAATGTTGTTGAAGTTTTTCAGTTAACAACGTACTGAATTAAATATGTTTCTGTCCCACTGAAATACAATAGGGAATTTATAGCAAATAACTGATTATAGTGTCTCCTGACAATCTTTGTGTGGATTCTCAAATAAAGACTAAATAAAGTTCCATCTATATCTGGGCTTAAAATATGTCTGGTTGATTACCAAGAGTAAGTACTCCTATGCATGTGAATAAGAATATACAATTCCATGCCATTAAAACACTGCAATTCCAAACTTACCCTTTTACTTCAGGTCTGAGTTTAATCAAACCTGGAAAAGAACTGAGGAAATAACATTGTTAACAATATTTTTTTTTTTTTCACAAAATTGTCTGCATTGGGTGTTCAGAGTACTTGAGAATAGATTACAGGTTCTCCTAAATTTTTGCTTTATTGATTTCTTTGGTAAGCTTGTTTTCACAGTTTACTTTTAAATTCACAAGTTGGTCTTAAGCAGTTGCTATCAGCATTTGACACTTGACACTGCCTATGTTCTGTTAGTCAAAAAGTCTCTCTGTTCTCTTGCTGGAAGAGAAAGCATATCTGATGGGCAAGCAGGAGAAATAGAATATGTGGCTTCTGCAAGAACGCTGTCATGCAGGTTTTCCAGTTGATTTTTGTGTGGTTTTTAATGGTAATAGAACTAAAGACTTTAAGACAGAAAATAATGAGGCTCCAGTTATCCCTGTCCTTAAACAGTAACTTGTGCTTAGGAAAAAGTACCTTTTGGAATGGAATCCAGTTTTGATGTGAAGACGTGGACAAGCTATTGCTCCCTTCTGGTGTTTGTTGCAGTGGTTAATCAATTTCACAATTAAAAGTATGATTTGTATTCTAAATTTGAGCTTATTTAGTCTTAAGTTCCACTCAGTGTTTCTAACAGCAAAATTCCTTTCTAGTTGTTGAGAAAAAAGAACTTGAAGGGGATGAGAGTAGAACTAAGGTTCCCGAGGTCTAAATGAATATTCAGACACATTGGTCGCAGTATTTGCTAAGCTCTAGTTCTAAGCAAAATACTTGCTACAAAGATTTTGTACACTCTGAAGTCACTAAATCTAGTGCTGGTATAGAAAATGAAGGGCAAATGAACCAGAAAACATAGCTGTTGACATCTTGTGGTGAAGGAAACATCTGTGCTGATTTAAGTGCATCTTCTCTACTTCTTTCCCTACGTTGTACTTCCTGAGCTGGGATATGTGATTTGCTGTGCAAGAGCAGGACAAGTTTATAGTGAAAGATGGAGTCACAGAGAGAATTCAAAGGTGGGGACTCCTGTGAGAGAGTGGTTTGAATAATGTTCTTAGAGTACAGTTTACCTCTCTGTGTGTGGGGTTGCATAGGAATGGCAGCCCATGTAAGGGCGAGGGATATTATTTACAGTATTTGTGGTATTTTAGGTGGTGGCGATGGTGTAAGTAATATTAGGGGTTTTTCCTTAGAACTCTAGTGATGTGGAATTAGGGGAAAAATCAATATGGAGCAGAATTCAATTATAGCTATGTTCAGGAGTGGAGGAATGAGATGGTAGATAAAGCTGCTGTAAAAGGGAAGGAGAAGATCTTGTTTTAAAAGTTACACAATTCTTAGTGGAAGCTTCAGCTGTAGTGATGCACTAGGGTAACAGGAACACAGAGGGATAGGAATTTGTCTGCCACTTTTCATATGGTTTGTTTCATGGAAGGAGTAATTCTGAACGTTCCTTTGTGAGGGCTATAGAAGGTATGGTGAAAGCTCCTCATGCTACTCCTTTGCATGGGCAGATGTCTCCTGCTTCTCCCTGGCTTTCTCTGGCTAGGAGCCTTCTGGCTAAGGGGACAGGCAGATGGTTTCCTTGAAGGCTCAGTGGCTCGTCAAACATGAGTTAATGAAGATACATGGCCATTGGCCAGTAATCTCCCACCCACAACCTAAGCCCTTAATTCCCAGTCCAAAAGAAAGTTATTTCAAACCAACCTCATAAAAGAATGGCTTAAAAATATTAAGCTTTTATGACTGTTCCAGTGAATCCATCACCCAGGGCTCCAGCTCCATATGAAATCGCCCCCACTCCTCAAAGAACATTCCTCTTACACTGAAATCCAAGAAATAATAATACAGATCAGAATTCACTGTTTCATATCTAATGCCAGAAGTGAACTTGCTAGGTTATAGGAATCTGAGATGGTCTGTCATACTGGAGCCGGTGATGTGCTGAACAGATGCCTGCTCGGGTTCAGATGAAGTGCTGCAGTAGCATATGATGCCAGAAGGATTAAAAAGTCACCAGGCTGTTACAAAGGCAAAGTAATTACTTGTAAGCCTTAACTTTTGTTCTTGGCTAATGCTGGCTTTGTTTGATGGGTCTTAATCTTTTCTGTGTCAGACTTCATCTTGGATAAGTTGTAACTAGTTTGATAACATGGAAGGGTAAAGCCCTTACTGCCTACTTGTAAGCCAGGCCTGCTGTAATCAGAGTTAGCCTTCAGTACAGGATTGGTGGTCCTGCATTTCCTTTCTCACACTTGCCT
The DNA here is from genome assembly GCA_013399135.1 of Heliornis fulica. Lineage (NCBI taxonomy): Eukaryota > Metazoa > Chordata > Aves > Gruiformes > Heliornithidae > Heliornis > Heliornis fulica. Next base: position 187,532 of record VXBZ01008470.1, on the reverse strand, counting down.
GGGTTCTTAATTTCCATTTCAGTTTGTGAAAGCCTTCATGAAATGAGCTTCACTTACTCAAACCTAATTGGAAGGTCAGCAAGCATTTTTCTTTCAGGATCAGGACTCTTAGATAAAATATCCTGAGTTTTCTCAGGATATTTACACCCTATAGCAAAAAGTTGGAGGAAGTTCAACTTCCATGACTTCAGTAAGTTATACTTTTATAAATGTGCTCATAGCACTCCTGTCACAAAGACCCTGTTATGTTTTTTGCTGATAGAGTTGTGCCCACATTAGAGACTGAACTAGCAGTGAAATGTTGTTAACACACCTGACTGTCATAGGGATAAACCCCTTAAATTTATACCTTGCTTTAACGTGGGCCTCTGGAAATGTTTCAGTGGTGGAGCAGAAAAATGTTTAAAATCTGTTCCAAAGAACCTGAAAGCACTGATATCCATGGCTGCTGCTTTTTTGTTGTTTTCTCCTAACAGGTAGCCTGTTTTTCAGGTAGACAAAGACATTCTATGCTTAATGATTACTTAAAATGATAACTTGTGATATGAAACTTAGAAAAGCCTTGGCATCTTATTTAAATAGATTCTCTAATAAGCTAAAGAACTTTGTAGCTGGGCTGATTGAGCATAGAAAAATGTTCTCTGCAACTGTGGTAATTATACTGGGACATGAAGGTTGTGGGTAGTGATGAAGAGTATACAACAGATCTTTTAAATGATAGCCTGTCGTTACTGACACACATGGTTGGGATTCTAAAATAAAATGGACAATTATAACTACCAGCTTTATCAGTAAAAGGCTTCAAGTGCTTAAATTGTCTAAAGTACAGCCATCACTATAGATATATAACACCCCATTTTGTACAGTACAGAAGTGAGTGGAAACCTGTAACCTACAATAAAAAAAGCTGAGACTGAACTTTCTGCTGTCAGTCTGACCATAGAGGTATTCCTGTTTGCCTTCAGATTGTTAGAGCAGAAGTTGCATGGCTTTTTTTTCTTAATTTTAAGAAAAAGTCCTAAAAACCTCATCCATGTGATTGCTGCAGGATAAATGGAGTGCATGCAAAAATGAGACCATTGTCTCCTCCTAAAACGTGCTGCAGCAACTGTCCTGGGAATTGCAGAAAAGCAGCTGTTAAGCTTCAAGCATAGATCCTGATCAACAGCCCTTTGAAATCAGAGGAGTTCACTTGTCTCTGCAGCCTGTTGAGTTTATTTCTCTGTTTTGCAGATCTGTTGAAGCCAAAGGTATTCCCTCGGTAGCAATGGTGCCAAATCTAGAGTGTCTCTCACAGTCGAAACACTTCAGCAAAGTGTGTGTGCTTAAGTCAATTAATGCTTACAGTCTCAGAAGTGCTTCAGCTGGAGTCTGATTCCCTCTAATGTTATGAGACAAGAGGACATCTAATAAAGAAATTCAAGTGATTGCCCAAGTCCAATTCAGTATCCAAACTGCCCAGTTAGAAGCTGGCTTCCTGTGCAGCAAACCAGGTGTTTTTGAAGGAATGGTGGTATCTGCCATGGAAGTGTCAGTGATTGCTCTTTGCAAAGCTCTGCTGGAAGCTGACCAAATCTCAGCAGGCTCATCCAGGGTAGTTGAAGGGATTTGGAGAGGAAAGTGAGAGCAAAGTGCTGCTGTTTGAGTAAAGCAAGTTTCCATTCTGCTCCTGGGCAGAAGAAATAGGTAGGCTTTGCTCTTTCCTTGAAAGGTCTGTGGTCCAAAGTGGATCTTTGCATTCCTTATTTCCATCTTACAGCACTTTGAGATGTAACCCTGACAGAGTAATGTTTTGATTCAGCTAAAGGGAAATCAATCAGCTCAGTAGGTGGCATGTGTAGATTTCTTTCCAGCAGAATTAAAATCTATGCCAAGGATTGGAGACTTAAAGGGTTGTAAGTGTGTTTAAGTTTTATGGTATGATGTTATATTTTAAGCATTAATCTGCTTGATGGAGGCTGTTGCACTGGTAATACGCTGCATTCCGGTGTTCTCATTGACAGCTCTCTTAATTTTTCTCTCTTTTTGCCTTGTATTTTATGACTTTTTAAAAGTATTTTATCCAGTCATAGTAGTTTGCTCATTTATGAGAACTGATTCTACCATCCAGTGGTAGTGCATTAATTAAAAATGAGTGAATGCATCTTAATTCCTTATTTCAACATTAAGGCTGCTCTTTGAGAGCTCTGATTTTCCCCCTCTCCCAGGTTTTGTTTCTCTTTTTTTTATTTTTTTTTTAATTCACTTCCTCACACCTGCCTTCCAAAGCTGTTCACTTTCCCAGCATCAAGTAGTGCCTGCACACTAGTTATGTGCACACTCAGCGGGACTGGAAAAGGTGTCTGGCAGCTGTAGTCATTTGGAGTAATGACAGATATCGATTATTTATTAGTTGAAAATAAATTTGACTGCATAATAAGCATGCTAGCAGCCAGCCCAGCTGGAAGGACAGTAAATCTGTTACTTGCAAAAATCCTCAAGCTGCAGACCTTTGAGAAAGCTGACAAAAGAGTCTGTAGGGCTTTTTAGAGATCTTTAGGTGTTGCTGAGTTTCAGATGAATCTGTGTATTATAAGTTGCCCTGTCAGTTGCCTTTCTTCTTCGGAGAGCTGAATTTAAACAGAATGTTAAATCCTGACTCTGGTGGGATTTCCCAAGGACACTGGAAGTGACACATCTGAGGGCAAGATCTCCCTTTGGTGTAGTGAAGGCAGTCTGGTGCTACATGCATTGCCATTCCTTTACCTTCTGTACCTGTAATCACAGAGTGGGTAGTTTTAAAGGGGTGGTTCAAAGAATTGTAGGGGTTGGAAGGGACCTAGAGAGAAATCTCTCGGTATCTCTTCAGTATGAGTACCAAAGAGGTGTTGTGAGTAATACTATGTAATCTACTTGTATTTTGACTGTCCTCTATTGCTATCTAACCTGACTAGGTAATAACTTTGCCTTTTACCAATATATATTGTTAATCTTTATAATAAGAAGGACACATTTAGGTCAAAAGGAATCTGATATCCAGCTGAAACTTAGAGTTGGCCAGTATGTACGACTTTCTCTGTGTGCATCTGATACATTAAGACTTGTTGAAATACTTGTCTGTGATGTGCATCTGTGTTTAAATAACTCAGAAAATGGAGGTACTGATGATATTAAATTAGAGGTGTGGACCATAGTGCTGGAAACAGTAATATGAGAGGAAGGCTTCTTGACAGAGGAAGAGAGTGTAATGGGGTGTGTGTCACTTCTTAGAAAAGCAGTTTATGTTTTTGGCTGTAGAACAGAAACGATCTTTGATCTCCTGGCTAGTGTTCCTGCAGGACTAGTGATTAGTGGTCCTTGGGGGGCTGTGGTTCAGTGGACCATACCAGTGTACTGAATACCTTATGTATGCTGTAACTGAACAGAGAAATGGGAAAGACAGGAGGCGAGTTTCAAAGTGGATGGAACGTTTAGAAGGAGTTGATATGACCAGGAAAAGAGAGGGGAAGGAGAGCACATGGGTGGTTGGAAAGACACCCTGTTTACCTGTGGAATTACCTTTTGAAAGGCTTTGACCTTGATTTGTGGCCAGTCCTTAAGAGAATTGTGTGTGCAAAATTATGCAGGTTTGCTTGATGTTTTGTTAGGGAGGTGAGATGTTGCACAGGAGTGACAAGTAACCTAGCTGTTTCTCATTCAGGTGATAGTTAAAGTAGTCATTGAGTTTGTTCTTTGCTGTGATGAGCTTCAGCCATGTAAAATGGCTCTTGGAACAAGAACTGCTTCTGCTATGTGACCTTTCTCTTCTTACTCCTTTCAGGAATATGAATAATTGGTCATGCTGCAGACAACACTTTATACATCTTCTGTGTGCATGTGTGACAATGTTTTTCTTTGAAAATGTAATGTAAAATAAACTTAGCTACACCTAAGAATACAGCTGTAGTGTAAATGGGTTTTGAATGAAATAATACTTGTCCCTAGCTTACCAGATAGCTCTGCTAAACTTGTAAATGCCCCTCTGAACCTATAAACATATTTGATCTAACGTCACCTTTTCTTTTGTTAGTGACAGAGTGTCGAGGGGTCTTGGACAACAATCAGAGATTTTCTTCGTTACCAACATACCTACCTGTGAGCTATCGGATCTTCAGTGCTGAGACCTCTTTCTTTCTCAGAGAAGCCAACCAAGATTTTATGAGAAACTCCAGTTTGCAGTCCAGAGTGGAATCATTCTTCCCATACAAAGCCAAGAGACCACCTATACTGAATGCCAGCTATGGACCTTTTTCTGTTGAACAAGTTGTGCCCCAGGACCTCATGTTAACTTCCAACTATTTTGGATCTGCCAATAAGTTTACTTATAACTGGAAACTTCAAGCCTACATAATGAGTGACAAGATTTACCCAAGCAAGCCCAAAGTCCAGGTGCTGTTCTACATCGTGGGCAGGGACTGGGATGACTACAGCACCACGGAGCGGCTGCCCTGCCTGCGGGTGTTCGCCTTCCGAGAGACGCGCGAGGTCAGGGGCAGCTGCAGGCTGAAAGGGGATCTGGGCCTGTGTGTGGCAGAGCTGGAGCTTCTGCCGAGCTGGTTTAACCCCCCCACGGTTGTCACAGGCCGTAAGAAGTCACTGGATCAGTTTGAAGGGAGCCCTGTGGAGCTTTATTATACCATCCAACCAGGAGATGAGAAGGGGGAATGTACCGCTGAGGATATAAGGAAGGGAAACGCGATCCGTCCGGGAAAAGAAGGTGTGGATGAAACCATGTCCCACTTGCAGAGGATTGGGTCTGTCAGCCTCTATCGAGGCCAGGAGACTTCTCAGCTAACAGAGCTACGGCTGGATAGTAATATTGTTGTCTGGTTGCCCTCAAAGCCTGTGAAACAAGGAGAGGTTGTGAACGTTTATGTGACAGTTGCCAACAACTCTACGGTGGATCAGTTCATCCTCAGGTACAGTCGGTTGGTTTTGCATGTTCCTGATGTGGGAGCAAACAAAGGTTTTGGGGACAGGGGAGGAAACTCAATTTGAAGTTAATCCTCTCTGAAGTATGCTCCCAGTCACCGAAACGTTATTTTCCTCCTTGAATGCTGTGAAGAGGATTGAAAGCCTCCATCACTAGGAGGCTTTTAACACTATGCGGTGCCATTTATCACACGGCATTATGCAACAACGTACAAAATACCACAATTTGCTGCTTTAGCGGGGCCATTTCTGCACAGTGACAGGCAGTAAGGCACCAGAAAAGTTCTCTGCTCTGCAGAGCTTTTAAAATCAGGTTTTTATTGTCAGGTATGGAGTTTAAAGGTAGCAAAACTTCAATTACCTGCTTTTTACAAAGTGCTCCGACAGCGCTTTGCCTCTCCCACACAGAGTGGTTTTGTTATGAGAGCTCTTTAGGGAGGGGTTTAACTATCTGCTTGGAGTTAAGTAGTGTTTGCCTTTGCCAACACATATACCCTTTAAAATAGAGCCTAATGTGTTTGATGTCGCTGTTGATTGTTAGGTACTCCTAGAAGTAAGTGCAATTATTTTGGACAGGAGTGGCGAATACAGGACCTGGAAATCAGAGAACTGCCAAGCTGGGTCAGATCACTTTCATTTTCTTCTTTAGAGCTTTCCCTCCTGATCAAATGAAAATCCTCTGAAGTTGAGGAAGACTGGGAAACCCGTTAATCACTGATTTTTATTTTCTTTTTTTCCCTCCTGGTTTATCAGACCTTAAATTCAAGGGAAATTTCCACGGTGATAAGCAACAATTGCTCTTTAAAGCCTCGGGAGTCAGAGTTTCCCAAAAGATTCAGCACACGAAAGTATTTATTTCTAAGGCTTATATGAATTAGATTAATACATAGCTGACAACTGCTGAGGAGAATAGCCTTTAGAACAGGAAGTGTTGCTTGGCAGATGAAAGGCTTTTATTTTAAAAAAGAGGGATTTTAGTCATCCCAGAACCATTCTGGTGTTTGCAGCTTTGGTTAAGTTGGCGAGATAATCTCTCAGACACCTGTTTACTGAGTGAAGCCACCGTTCTAAAAGTCTTTTCTGATGCTGTTGCTTATCTTTTATTGAAAATCCTTTTTCACAAAGTAGTAGAAACAGAGTACTTTTCCACATAACAAGCATAGCTGTGGTGAAAGAAGAAATCCGAAGGCAATGAACTGGATGTTTGCTGGGTGGATGGGAGAGGGGAATCACCCTTTGAAGGTCTGTGTCACAGTCTTTATTTCCCTGAAAAGTGAGTTGAAGATAAACAAGCTTGTTGAAATCTGGTGATGTATTTCTTTGCTCAGCCCTGAATCTGACTGCCTAGGCAAGGATATCATTTGCATGCTGAGAGGTGCAGTGGATAGAAATGGTAATGTGGGATGTCAGTAGTTGCCTGTGTGACTTACTGTTACGGACAAAATGGATTGGCTTTGGTCTTGAGAGCAGGTGACTGATTTATTTGAAGTGAATAGTCTGACATTTGTTGGTATATTGGCAGTTCTGTGTTATCACAAATGCAGAGTTTGGGTGCTGTTCTCTTGCTGAAGCACCCTTTTGGTGAAGAAAAGGATTTGCATTTTTGCTTAAAATTACACTGAAATAGAGACAAGAACACAAGAAGCTGAAGAGACCAAACGTTTTTAAAAATGCTTTTGCTTGCTTCCACTGGGGATGGGCAGGTGGCCATTGTCTGGTTGTAGCATAAGAGTGGCTTGTGTTCTAAAAATTGGCACTCTTCAGTGCTCCACTACCAGAGACCACAAAAGCAATGGGAGATATTCCAAAGCTGTCTTGGTATTGAGAACTAACTTGAGGCATGTTGCTCTCTTGTAACTACCAAAGATGCTGATCTGTGCCGTTTGAAGGCATCTTTTGGGAGCTCTGCTTAAGGTGCACAGCAGGTTAACTCAGAGCAAAAGAAAAGAAAATGGTTTAAACTCTTTTCCTGATGCTGCAGTGGGAAGGGGTGCATGAGACCCACTGGTGAGCCGTGTGGGACTGTCCCCTCACGAACTGTGTGTCCCCTTCTGTCAACCTCAAAAGTTTCTTTGGTGGTTTTAGTGGCAGAGTGCTGGTGAAAGGCTGACAAAGCCAAGTTCAGCTTCATGGTTCTGTGGTGGAAATCTGTCTCCAATGAAACTTCCTAGGTGTGAAAGAATGTAGGATTTGACCCAGGGATCTGTGAAGTGCCTGTAACTCACAGGAGAAAAACCCAAGTGAAAACAGTAACCGGGGAGTAGCCAGTTCGTGTGCTGGGTCTTCCTAGGGGTTCCTCTAACCTTCTCCATGGCCATTTGCCTGCTTAGAGGACTGTATGCCCTCATACTCAGGGTTTCCTGGCAGAGCCTACATCCTATGACATGCATTCACATTTAATCATCCTAAAGAAAAACACACCACACATTATCCTCAGGCATATTGGTGTTTTTTTTTTAATTTCCTGCATCTTGTGTATTATTCATTGAGGTATTGCAACAACCAGTGCTGAAGCAAACAGCATGTGATTATTGCTGGGGGGGTGTGTGTTCTCGAAATAAGAGCTACAAATCTCTGGCAAAAGGAAAGTAGATTGGTCTAAATGACCTCATAGCCACAAATCATTGCAATTGAAACTGTGTTCTTAAATTGTGTCTTAATTCAGAATCCCATTACTGTATCTATAAATTCATCAGCCCAAGAGCACTGGTAAAGTCAAAGTGAATGACTAATATGACAGGGAGTGAAGTGAGTTATGTGTGGTAGTACATTAACACAGCAGAAGATCTGTCTGAATACACAGAGATCTTCCTCCTTGCATCCAGGCAGCACAGGGCTGTTGTGAAAGCAGTTCAAACAATACTGATAAACTATAGGGTATAGGTTCTGTTGGCAGGCCTGCTCCTGCCCTGCTGCATCACCTTGGGTAAGTCTTTACAGGTGTTTTCTATGTGTAGTATAGAAAATGCAAACAGTTGTTCAGCATCACTCTCAGGAGTGGGGAGCTTCTTTCAGTTCTGCTCCTAAAAGTCTTTGATGTCCTCTGATGGAAGGGCTTTCAAGTTCACCATGTATGATTAACAGTAACATAAATGATATAATCTTGATAAAAGAGCTGAAGAAATACAGAGGGGGAGAAAATATTGCACTGCATTCCTGTGACTGGGAAGGATTTCTGGATCCCCAGAAGAGAGGTGAATTACACTTAGAGCTGACTGCTCAGTAAGTTACTGTTACTTTTATTTGTTGGGTAAACTATGAACAGAAGGAAAGTTGCATCAGTATAGGAGAGAAAACCAAAAAACTAGCAATATTTCAAATAAAGATCATTTAGGTCCTCTGTGTTCTTCCCAGGGCTGTTATAAATTAATGGCACTGGCTTCAGCAGTGCTGCCATGATTGCTTGCTGCTTCACCAACTGCTTGTAACCAAGCTTTTCTAATCTGAGCCATTGTTTTCAGGGTGGTGTCTGTAAGGATTAGAAAGTAAAATCCTCAGGGCACAGCCCTGTTCTTGAATGCTTTTATAAACTGCCTGCACACCCATCAGCCTGCAAATAAGGGGAGAGATGATAACCATACTGCATCTTTTGGGAGCTCGTGAAGCTAACATCCAGAAACTACCACATTAGCTGCATGTATGTGCTGGGAGATTGGAAGGTGAGTAGGAAGCTGGGAACATCATTTCTGTTTGTAATACCAGAGAATTGGTGAGCCCAATGCACTAGATAGCTTGGAAGGGTTGCTTGGCCTGTGTACAATGCTGTTTGTTCTCTAGGTCTACACCTTTCCAGCCACTACACAGTTAAATAACCTTCCCTGTGTTTCTCATGGCGTGACATGCCACGTTTGATCTAGCAGAGGACTGTACAGCACAGGGCCAAGCAAAAGGTGTGGGAGTGCTAAGTGTTTTACCCTACTCTGCTGGGCAGCTGCTAATCTCTAACTCACTCTAGAAGGTGCTGAACCACCAGATAACCCGATTTACAGGAGGTATTGAGCAGGATAAGTAAAGAGAAAGGGGATGAAGTTGTTATCTGTCCTGATTAGAGAAAAAAAGAGAAGTGAAAAACTGTGGTACTTTTTTTTTTTCCCCCTCCCCTCAGGCTTCTTATTACAGATTTTGCAGTGCAGCTCATTGAATCTGAAGGGATGTTGGTTGTAAACAGTGTTACTGAATTACCTTTGTCCAGCAAACAAATCAGCCCAAGACAGTGGATAATTAGTAGTAATAATAAATCTACAGATTGGAAGAAGGATAAAGGATAAATGCAGTGAGGAAAGCTATTAAACCCATCAGCTGAGGCAGCTTTATATGTTAGCTCCTAATGAGTATTGACAGCAGTGCTGTGTTAAGTAGTATTGAGAACAGCTAGAAACCTAGAAGAAGATATACACATGGAGTAGTACTACAGAACAGCTGTAGCTAGAAAAAGTAGCTAAGATCAGAGCATCTTTGTATTGCCTGCTTGTAAATCTTGATATTTGAAAGGCCAGGTTTTGTGATCTGGCCATAAATAGCCATTTTGGAGGAACTTGTCATGAAAAAAGGGGTGTTTTCAGCACTAAACTCAGCCAGTGTTATGTGGAGTATCTGTCTGAGCTGCCTCAGGGAGTAAACCACTCAGAGGAGCTTGGCACAGCCCTTAGCTGTTCCAGCTTCTGTACCTAAAGAAACATAACATTTTCAAGCAATTGCTTTTTAATTTTAGATACTGATGCTTTAATACTGCCTGATGATGAAATAACCTTTAGTACTCTGAAATTTGCCTGTGCTTAATTGTTGGTTTATCCGTTTTTACTGCTGCAGTGTGGCAGCATCGCTGCAAACACAAGTGACCTTGTAATGAACAACTGAAGCTGAAGTTAACCCAAATATAAGATCAAAATCAGAGCTGAGTTGACTCTACATTTTGCATTAGCCCATAATTCGGGACATATTATCCCAAGCACCTATTTTCCACAGCAAATAGAATGCTGATTTCCAACTGTGAAATGAAGAGTGTGCTCTTTTATTCTGCTTCATATTTTAAAGCTAATGCAGCTCAGAGTGAAATGAAGAGAGACAGAATGATTTGGTGGGATGCTCTTCTGGGCGTGCATATGTGTCTCCAGATGTGAATTGCAACAAAACATTTTTCATTTCCTATGCAGCTTTGGGTTGCTTAAATATTTAAAAGTGACTTCACCGCTCAAAAGCGTTTCAGTCGACAGCTGAAGGGAGAGGAGTTCGAAGCTCTTAGACTTGCTTCTGTTGTCTCATTATCTCACAGTACATTTTCAGTTGAAAAGATGATCTCATTTTCAAACATTCAGTCCCACAATTTTACCTATTGCAAGAATGTAACAAAAAAACCCCCACAAATACAGTTTGTGAAAGTTGGATTTCCTTTTACAGTGCCTTAAACCTTTACACATGTATCTTGTGTTCTGAGGCACAGAGAGCTGTAAGCAGCCGAGCTTTACTCTGTGTAAAGTATCTTGGGAACTCTGGGTAGCAAACTGCTCACAAGATGTTCTCATGAGATGCACTTTCTACATTCACATCTTGAATAAACAAAATGCAAACTTGGTGACTGAAATCTTGGTGTATTCTATTCATATTTCATTGTACCTCTTTTTTCAGTGAAGTCAATTATTAAGCCAAGGCTGGAATGTTACTCAAGGTTCCAAGCAGTTCCAAGGAACTCCTCCCCAATCATCTGGCCCATCAGAGGGGTTTCCTAGATATTTAGTGGTGTTGGTAGGACCCATGCAGTCAGCTGTTAGACCAGTGGTCATGTGCACAACTGTTCAGAAATGTGACTTATGGCTTGAAGGAGCTTTAGATAATGCTTTGATGAAGGTTTCTGTATATTTCACTGTCAAGTGTTTAGCCTCGTGTAACATTTCTGAAGTGATTGTTTGTTTGTTTCCCAATCTATAGGATGTTCAATAACAATTCAGCTACAAATCTACAGTAGAGCAGGTTAATGAAAGAAAGGTAGTGATCTAGTCCTGACTTTGTACTCATTAGGAAGCCAAGAGACCTATATTGTCTTCCTACTTCTCTTCAGAACTTATTGTGCCATTTTAAGCATATCATTTTATCCCTGCTTACAACTTCACCCTCTCAGATTTCCTGTTTATACTGTACACAATTGAGGGAAGAGACTTGCCCATACTCTGTGTGCATAGTGTATAGTGACCCTCTGATCCCCATATGACATCATACAAGTGGTAGTAAATAATGCCACAGTTGTTATGCTGTGGCAAAGTTGTTATGGCTTTTTGAAAGTAACAAGGTGCTTTTAAGCACCTTGAAAGTGCTTTGTTAAGATTTCTTCAAAGTAAATACTGGTTTAAAAGTCACAGCAGTTGTGCTATAGCTTTTTTTTTATGTCCTGCTTCTGTTGGAATATTGCTAGTTGACATTTACTAGATAATTTGACAGACTAAAAGGGTAAATATTTCACACTATAGCTTTAAAGCATTTGTGATGTAAACAATACTTTTTCTAAGAGGAGAATGTGTTAATGCTATTTTGAGAGAATGGTATCACACTTCAGTTAGTTTAATTTCATTAGCCCTTAGCAGGCACTTTTCATGGACATCAGTGTCATACCAGAGGCAGCTGGGTCCTCGAACAAATGACTCATCCTCACCAGCTTTGCATTTTTGAGAATGTTCTTTAAAGGGAGATTGAGGAAAAAGTGCTTCTCACCAGAACAAGTGAAGAGGTGAAGAACTTGCTTGAGTCAGGTTTGGCAAGGTTTAAAAAGGAACTGATTGAAATTGAAGCTACCTTGAAAAAACAGGCACCCTTCCCTGACCCAGTTTTAAAAATGATGCAGTACTTGAGAAACCTTCAGAGCAATTCTGTTGATGTGTCCAATGCTCAATGTACTCTTTGCTACTGAAAATAAACTATGGATTTGTTGTTAGAAGGTTGAGTTCCTTGCTTTGAAAGTCATTTGCTGATTGACCATGGCTGAATTGCTGGAGCACAGCACTGCAGCTGTGCTCCAGCAATTCAGATCACATAATTGATCCAGGAAGATCCCGATACATTCAGGAGCTGAGCAGGGAGGTTCAGTGGTGCTGAAGTCCACACAGTACACAGCACCAAGCATCAAAAGTTGTAGCCCCTTTTCAAAATTGTTATCCTTAACACCGTGGTGAGCTGCCTGTAAAGTGGAATTACAAGAATTTGTAAGCACAGGTCTGTGTTGTAATACCTATAGTAATGTCCTTTTTGGGTCATGGAGATGAGCATTTCCAAAGTGTGTGTGCCATTGAAGTCAGTGCATTCTCTCAGCCTGGGTGCTCTCTGTGATTGTCAGCCTTCCTGGGTATCAGACAGGTAACACCCACATTTTTCTAGGTGCAGACTAAGACATGAAATCTAATCAGCTGAGTGTAGACAAGCCTGAACTACATATATAGTTTATGTAATAACTTTATATAACCCAACTCTAAAACACGTTTTGACTTCTGTGCTTCAGGCTTCTATGCTTGAAAACTTTCCCTGGTATGTTCATTGGAAAAGTAGAAAGAATTGACACTGGCTGTTGTAAGGGTTGTCCATAAAAGGAAGAGTAGAAAATTATTGCCTCAGCAGTCAGCCAGAGAGTTGCTTGATATCGATGCTGCTTCGAGTGCTGGAGCTGGAAGTTTTGGTAAACTTTTGGCAAACACATAGAATCATAGAATAATTAGGGTTAGAAGCGACTCCCAGAGGTCATCTAGTCCAACCCCCCTGCAAGAAGCAGGGACACCCCCATCTAGATCACGTTGCTCAGGGCCTCATCCAACCTGGCCTTGAACGTCTCCAGGGATCCAGGGGCATCCACCACCTCCCTGGGCAACCTGTTCCAGTGCTCCACCACTCTCACAGGAAAGAACTTTTTCCTAATATCCAATCTAAATCTCCCTCCCTCTATTTTGAAACCATCACCCCTTGTCCTGTCACAACAGGCCCTACTGAACAGCCTCTCCCCATCTTTCTTGTAGGCCCCCTTGAGGTCCTGGCAGACCGCTAGAAGGTCTCCCCGGAGCCTCCTCTTCTCCAGGCTGAACAGCCCCAACTCTCTCAGCCTGTCCTCGTAGGAAAGGTGCTCCAGCCCCTTTATCATCTCAAAAACACCTTCTCGAGTTTTCTCTTTTAAAATTGTCTCTTGTAAGTAGTTTCCCATCCCCTTTAGCATTGGAAAACTAGTGAAGTAATTCCTGGCATCTCTTCTAAATGTTCTGCAGCTTGTGTTGCTAAATCCACACCGGTGCCTCTGGCTCTTGCCCTGGATTGAGATGCTGCTCTGAGGTGCAGTGTGCCTCCCACTATCTTCTGTGCTACCTGACCTTTCCAAAAGCCTGGGCATGTGCAAGGCTGCTTAAAGATGAGATAAGGCACCTCTACTTAATTTCTGTTTAGACTATTAGCCACTTGTGTGACTCCAGTTACAACAGTTAATTAAATCCTTGGTTACTTGCCTAATTAGAAACAATGGTGGCTCGTTAAAAGATCATACCATATAAACCCCAGTCCTCCCAAGCCAGCAGTAGGGAGGGAAACTTTATACTACTGGGAGTGGGTTTTATTTGAACAATGATAATGTTTTCTGGCTGTCTGGAAAAGGCTGTGATCTGATGCATTAGAGAATCTCCTGGGAATCCTTAGTGTGATTATCTGACAAGCTGTTGGGTTCCAAGGCCACTGTGAGCAAGGAAGTGTGTGAGCCTGTAGGTCTGAATGGAAATGAGTATCTCTGAGAAAAATTGTATGGTGAGGCTTTAAAACCTTCTGCATCTTTTAAAGCTATGAAAGCAGGAGTGACTTGCTGGAGTGATTCTGGGAGGGACATCAGCAAGTCATAGCTCTGGGCTTGTGGCAGAAGGAGTTGGGATTGAGTGCCAGTATGGGGAGTAATCCAGAAGTAGACACTCACCCTAGTAGAACTGTGAAATTAGTTGTATTGTTTTATTATAGTGCTCAATATTTAAGACAGAAATTGTCAGACTGGTTGAAGTGACTTGTGACAGCACATATACAAAGAACTGAAACTGAAACTTCTTATAGCACTTTACAGTTAATACTTCTACAGAAGGTGTAGGAATGGTGGAAAGTGCTGCTCTGCATTTGAGTTAATTACTAGAGAATGCTTCTCTGTCCTGTAAGGTATAGAGCATTTGTCTCCAGTTTTTGTTACTATTTCCTTTGGGACCCCATTGGGGTGCTCTGTATTTCCTTGAAAACCCACCCTGCCCTGGATGTGCTGCCTCTTCAGGCATGTGCTTTTTGTATAGTATTCTACTGAAAAGAAAGTTGTGTTTCTATAGACTTTGAATGCACAGAAAAGCTGATTAATTCATAGTTTAGATGAGACTTGGCTAAAAAGAAATTCAGCATCTTTTTTTGTTGTTGTTTGTTTGTCTGTTTCCTGGTGTGTTACAAAATGTCTCTATTAGCAAAGCTGCCAGGGGGTTAATTTACACTAACAGCCTAATCATCTTCAACAACATCATTTTAGGTTTTCATATTGCTGCTTAGATCAGCAAGACTAGAGAAAAGAAGACTTGAGAAATAGTGCATATCTTAGGAAAAAAGAAAAAAATGGGGGGAGACATAACCCTCTGTGTTATCAGCTGTCAGGCTGCTTAACAAGATTTTGCTTTTTCTACAAGCTCTGGCTCTAAGATATAAGCCTTGATTTCCAAAATGCTCTGAGGCTTTGTACAAGAGAGGCTCATTAAAGGGGATATGTGGTACATACACAGCAAAGTCTAGAGCTCGATTCCTCTCTGATTAGTCCTTAAAAAGAAATAGTTGTGGATCATGAACAGTTGGGTTTTAGCAGATAGGAGTGTCTGATGTACTAGACCATAAAGTCATACTTGGTCCTTCACTGGCTGGAGAAGTGCTGGGGAAGGCTGTTCAGCCCTGCTCATGATCACTAAGACACAGATGTTGTTGCTGACCACCCTAAGTGGTGAGGGGTGTCCTTATTTGAAGGATAGGACATGTGGGTCCTATTTTGAGGAAACTACCTTGTCTTAGGGGTTGTGTGGTTGCTTACTCAGGGCTCTTGAGATTTGCTATAGTTTTTTAAAAAAAATTAATACTGTGATGATGATTGCTGGAGTCACTGAGTCACTTGGTGTGTCTGGTCGCAGCAGAAAACCAGTAGAAACACCATCAGTAGCAATAAAAACATTTTTCTGCTTAAGGTTACATCTGGCTTATAAAAAGCCCTGATTGCACAGTCCTTCCTGTGGAAAGGAAACACCACCCTGCACCAGGAGCCTGTCAATTAAGAATGTGTCCAAGTTTAGTCTTGTCAAATGTAACGAGAATATTCATGGGCTGCCTTTTATCCCTCTGGATTCAAGACATTCATGAGAGTCCACATTAGCAAAAGCTTCTACCTTTCTGTACCAGCCTAAATGCAGTTTTCTTGTAGAAGGGAATGGCCAAACCTATTTATTGGTATGCACTCAGTTGCTGTTGGTTGTATGGAGGTGATAGTGGGCAATGCACACTTACATGGATTGTAATATCATTTTCTGAGATAGTGGATGATTAAAGGATGGTGTTAGTTTTAATGAATTTGTCTACTCAGTACACTGAGAAGAGCAGAGCTGGTCTGAGCAGAGATGCTCAGGGCAAATACAAGAACAGAGAGCATGTGGTGTTACACAAGTCAGCTGTAGTGTCAGGAGGGTCACAGAGCCTTGCAGGTAACACAGCAGTAGCGTTCAAGTAGGTGACTTGGATCCTTGACATTGGACTTTGATTTACTGCTGGCTACTGCTGTGCTTGTGATGACATGTGAAAGTGGTGATTCTAGACCTAACGAGCTCAGGAGGTCCATAAGGGTTGGAGCTTGGTGACATTGAGCTTCAAAGTAATTCCCCATCGATTTCCTGGTGAAGTATCTTAAATCAAGCTGTTCAAAGTCCTAGAAAAGAATATTGCAAACAGTGATGTAGCCTGGCCAGAAGTGTGTGAAGATGTGTAATCTCCATTTTTCTACCACTCCAGGGTACTGCTTAAGAATTTTTCTCTTATCTGAGACAATGCTATTGTAATTAGCACTGGGAACAAATATTGACATAATTGATCAAAGATTTTATCAGCTGGCTATAGACAGTGACAGCTGGTTAATTTTTATATTTTCTAAAAGATCTTTAAAGAAATCTTGAATACTTGTTCAGAAATTAATATGCCTCATCTCCACGTTATTTAAGTATGGCTGTGCTGTCATCTGTAGTTTACATTCTTTAATTGTCATAGCATCTCAGGTGATGGATACTGTGTCCATTACTATGGTAACAGCTGTTTTTATTTCTTATTCATAGTAAACATTGACATAAACCACACAGTAATGTGTTCTTATTGTTCCTCATGTGCACCTAATGGATGCCATAGCTGAGCAGGAGTGTCAGGACTGTAGTGGATAGAGAGCAGTAAAATGCAAGTGAAGTGCCCTGGTGTAGAACTGGTTTTGCCTTTCAACACACACATAATTTGATGTCAGCTACTTCAACTCTGTTTTTACTCCTACCCATGTTTAATTAGATTTCAAATACTTGAGGCTGGAAACAGTCCCTGGCTGTGTGTTGGTGAGTACTTAAGGGAAATAGGATCTAACAGCAGATGAGGCATGCTAACTTTGTTTTTGCTCTTAAACAGCTCCATTTTGAAGTTGAATTGATCCCATGAACTTCTGGCAGTTGTTCAAAATCCCTCCTATCCTTTTTCTGAACACTAATGATGGGAGTTCTTTTCCTGTATTAGTGCTTGTGCTTTGTTGCATTAAAAAGCCCAAATCTCTCATGAAAAACTGTGTGAAACTGTGATAGCCTCAGTCCCCACCACAGGCTCTGCTTCTCAGTTCTATTCGGGTTTTGGCTCCTCAAAACCCATGTGGAGGGATGCAGATGCAGAACAAAGCACTGAACAGTTCCTCCCTCCCAGAAGGGCAGGAGATTTGCTTCCAGCCCTGACACCCAGCAGCCCTGTGCCACCCCTCTGAGGGGAGAGCTGTCAGGGCTGGCTCTCCTGGAAAGGAAAAACACTGTTGGAAAAAGTCTTTCTGCAAGTGTTTTGTAGGGTTCTCCCTGTTCCACATATCAATTATCTGATAAATGTAGCAATTATCTTTTCAGTTTAGAGTTTTTTAAAAAAATCTATTTTTTTTTTAATCTATGAGAAGAGGCTTGCAAGTTCTGTATTATATTCTGTATGCTTTTAGAGTGATTCATGATGGAACCTCATTAAACATCGTTACAGCTCTCTTGGGTTCATCTCTATTAACTATTATAGGAATTTCCCATGAGGAAATGACTGTGTACCACCTCGCACTAAAATCAAACATGATTTAGTCTGATAGACCATTCTACTGGGACTGATGACATTACAAATGCTGTGCATGGGTAGAACTGTTAGATTGAAGCTGTAAACCCCAGTTCTGCAAAAAGACTTCATGCACTACACTTTTCATGCAGCCAAACAAGTAACTTTGAAAGTTGAGCTCATGTGATGCTTTATGAAACGCTGTTTAATCGTGCAGATGGGAATGTGCTATGTATTGCAGTGAATATTATTGAAAAGGGTCTAATTGCTTAGCCACTTGATGTGAGTTAGATGATGCTTTCCTCCTTCTGCAGAGTTACTTAAATATAAAAGGATAAGCTGTTTTAAATCCTGCTGATTATTCTGGGTTGGGGGTAGTAGTCCTCTCTAGAGTTAGTAGAGCTAATACCATAAGGTGTTGGTTTTGGGGATGTTGTACAGTAAGGCTTATTAGGTAAGAAGGCTCAATAGAAAGAGCCACAACAGCTCTCTTGTTCTCAGAGTGCTAAATGAGAGTGAGTCATGGCTAGATCTCATGGCTGGATGTTAAGAGCGATTCCTGGGAGTGGGAAATGGTCAAGAACTTCTTGTTCTAGGGAGCTCTGATTGTTCAGCAAGGCAATGATTGTCCTGTTGTGTTGCATAATTATATCCGCCCCCACATATGCCACTGCTGTTCATTTCCATTATGTCTCTTTATTGAAGTCCCAGCCATTCAAGGAGGAAATTTAACAGATTCATGGCAAGAGCAAGGGAACATCCGTGTGTCCTCCTCTGCTCAAAGAAAGTCTAAATGGGTAAGGATTGTTATTTTGATAATTGCTTAAATGGTGCTTAAGGGACCCACTGGGCTAGTTACATTTGCTTTATGGTTTTCCTTTTCACCAAGTACTCAGCTGATTTACAGTCAGAAACTTGAAAGAAGTGAAAATATGCAAGAGGCCTGTAGTAAGGTTTTACAAACATAAGAAATTTAGGCAGTCATGTTAAAAATCACAGTTGCTGCTCTGAAATATAGAGGTACTCAAGTGTGTTTTCAATGGATAACAGTTCTAATATTTGTGGTTTTTTTTTCTAAATATATAGAGGAAAGAAAAATAAGAAACACAAATTGAGTTGATCTCAGTCTGTGCATATTCTTACCTAAAAAAAAAAAAGGCAAACTACTCTCTGCTCCATTTTAGAGCTGCTTCATTCAGAGCAGAAGATGGCCCTGTGTGGCAATTCATTCCAGATAATTATTTTTGGAGAAAATTGGAATCATATCTAAGGCTTAACATTAGAGAAGTGGTTCTTGTAAAATTCCAAATGAGATTTCCTAACCTTGTAGGTGAAGCTCATTTATTTATTTATTTTCTTGTTTAGATCAGAGAAATAATCTTAATAGTCCCTGGTGATTAAAAAGAACCTGGAAATATTTGGGTCCAGAAATTCTTGTATCATCAAGGTAGAAAAATATGGACATTTGTAACAATTTTTGGGCAGGGTCTGTGTGTACAGATTGTTCTACTTAGAGCCTTGCAGGATCATACCTATCAGATGGGAAGGATTTTTGGAGTTCTGTGTCTTCATACTGTTTTCAGATGTTTTAGAAAGAGGAGATCCAGAACAAAGATGCCCTTATAATGTGGGGTAGAGATGGAGAACTCAAGCAGGTGGATAAATGATTAACATTGTGGGCTGAATCAAGCTCCAGGCTCACCTCTCCTTCACCATATAATTTCCTTTTTTATTTGCTGGTACTCCTACCTTGCTGTGAAATCTTTTTGGAACAGATTGTCTTACAGGCACAAGTATGATATAATTGTAGAAGTGTAACTATCAGATGTGGATATGTGGAACAGGGATTGGGAAACAGCAGCTGTAAAAATCTATGGTTTGTGGGTTTTTTTCCCCCACATTCTAGAGATGCTTTCCAGCTTTTCCTAAGTTGAACCATTATTCTTATGTTTAAGGATCTGCATGAGCAGCATACTGTGGGATCATTGCATTTAAGCTTTGTATTCTGATATGAGAAAAGTCATTTAAGTGAATAGGTGTTGGGTCTGCTAGAACTTGAGATTTATATTGCATGAACACCCAACTCTTTGGACAACTTTCTTTTCCTTTCTCTTTAAGCAGCCTATACAGTTTTCTGCTTTATCTTCACCTAGAAATATGGAGATTGGAACTCTAATTTCTCTTGTCTGATTAAACAAGGTGTGAGACTTGCACTGGATATGACACCGCTTGGGCTGCCTTATCCAGGAGTGATAATATCTTTCCAGCATGTGATGAGAGGGGACAGAATGTTATCACAGCTCCAGTGTTTGTGTATTAAATTTCCATGTGGCCAGACTTAGAAATAATAGTGATGACAATGGCTTCTTTAAGATAGTAGTCTCCTAGACAAGTTCTCTCTTATCCTTTATTCCATCAGAGTGAATGCATTGCGAGTTTTACTTATATATGTGTGCTCTCATGGTGTGCAAGTGGCACTATATAGTGGTCACAGAGCATGATGCCACCCCAGAGCTCCAAGATGGATGAGACTGTTCTTTTTGTCACTCAGTTGATCCTCATGTCCATCAGCATACTGGGGCTATCACAGTGAGCCTCATCATAACAGGTCTGGTGATCCTCCTCAGAGAGGCTGTGACTTGTCCATGAAAGTCTACGCACCTTTAGGAGGAGGAAAAAGTCCATTAGGTATATTGTTTTTTTCTCTCTTATTGTTACACAAGGTTTAGATGCAAATCCAGTCCTTGACCTACCTAAATGCAAGGACTTGAGGCCACCACAGACAGCTGTTAGATTGTCTACAAGAATGCACAATTTCTAACCCTGTCCCCTCTTCAGGGAGGAGTTGGGGGTCTGCTGGCAGCCCCTCTCAGAGGGCTCTGCAGCAGGGCTGGAGGCAATGCACCTGTTCTAGTCAAAGGGCCTCCAGAAGCTGCTGTTCTGGGCCCTCTCACCACCACTGCCACCACGAGCAGCAGCTGTGAACCAGCAGCTCCTCAACCTTTGCACTCCTGTGATGCAAATGTAGGACACATTAGATATGACACAGTGGACTTTGGATCAGTTAATGACTACTGCCTGGCATCATTAGTTTTGCATGTGAAGAGATTGCTTCTGGTGTCAGGGGAATTTATTTCCCTTTGAGTGCAGTCACAGCAAAGTTTAAGTGCAGGCTTTAGCATATAAAATCCAATGCATCCTTTTGTAGAGCCAAGTGGACTGTTGTTTTCTTGTTTGGCTTGGCTCTTCTTGCTTAATCTGGAGATGTGACAAAAACATGAATATTCATGACACTGTTAAACAAGATTTTTATAGAAAACAGAAAAATGAATTTGAAGTCTTCCATTTGTCATTCAGAGCTCAGCTAGTGAAAGCCCTGTGAACTGGCAAGTTTATCAGGGAGGCTTTCTCAGTGTTTTCTGGGTTGGTTTGCCTATTGCATGAAAAATAAATAAGGCTAAAGAGTATATGACTGGTCAGTAAGATATTAACGTTATTCATATTGAATACAGACATATCATATAACATATATTCAGTATAAAAACTAAATTGTACTTTTACTATATTACATTAATTATAGCTTAACTATAAAATAAATGCCAAGCCTCAAGTAAGAATGTGCAAGCAGAAGACATTACTAGCAGAGTTAGATCTAGTCCTTTTTCCAGGGCTGGTGTTCATATTTGAAACCTGTCTGCCAGGCATCTCATATTCCTGCATTCAGAGGGCATCACCATTCCCTTTCTTGAGGTTATGGTGTATGTAGGAATACTGCTCATGCATATGCTTATGATTGCTGAGTCCCTCAGCAGCAGTTGAAACAGGGGGAAATTAATTTACTCTGTATGTGTGTGTCTATCTGTCCAGATGTAGGTGGATGAAGAGGGAAAAGTGAGGGGAAAAAGACTACCTAGAAGAACCGTATAAGTTCAAGGTAGACTTCTGTTTCTGCCTCTGGCCTGTACAAGAAATTAAAGAGGTTTAACTTTTAGATGACACATGTAACTGATTTTAGGTATTATGTTTGTTTATTTTGCAAGGTGAAATTTTCCTGAGAGCTGTTTCATCCTGCAAAGCAGACTACCCGGTATCTTTTCCTTCCATGCCATTATCTAGGAGAACAGTGTCAGGAGAAAAATGTCTGGGGATGTGTTTTAACAGTGTTGGGTATGGTGGGACTTGGATCATGATTGAGACCTTTTTTGCACTGTTACAACTTGATTTTTTTTTATTAATACAAACAATTTTGTGTTTCATGATGCATGTGTACCTCATGTTATTCTAGTTCCCATCATCAGAACATGCTTTCTTCTGAACTTTGTTGAAATGACTGTTATAACAATGGATTTAATCCAGAAATATTTTTCACATGATATGCTCCTTTTAGAAACCATGAAATTCCCAGGTGTGAGCTTTCCACACTCACAAAACTCTCAACAGTTAAAGTGTTGGAGATGAAGAGGAAAAATTGTGCCTTTCATTAAATGTAATCATCTTGGTTCTTTGTAAAAATAGTTTTCACCACATGCTTCGTGTTAGTCCTGTTGCAATCAGTGACAAATTCTTACTGTAGATATTAGTAGGAATTTTTTTAGGCTAGTGACTTCACCTCTTTTTGACCCAGAACTTTTTTGGAGTGTTGTGATAGTACTATAAATTCAGCTACTGATGCGTGTAAATGGTATATAAAGGTTACAGTTAGTGACACAGATCTCAATTGATCCAAAATCTGATCCTGTGACAATTTAAATCTGTGCCAAAGCTTCCACTGGCTTAGGACATGATCAGGTCAAAAATTGTGTGCTTGTGCTAGGGACCAGTGGCACCATACTCCAACTCTTGATTATCACAGTTTTCAGCAATTAATCATACAGTTAAAAACTGAATTTTAAGACATGTCCAGAAACTTCTCAAGTGCTGGATTCCCTAAGGAGTTGTTCATACAGGTATGCTAATGAGAGCAGAAGTACAAAGAAAGAAGCTGAACAGAAGCAAGAGAAATCTGATACAGAAGGGAGTTGGGAAAAGCACCACTGCAACTTTTTTGTTAATTGTCCATTGATGGAGGTTTGTGAATGAATTATAAGAAAATCCAGGCATGAATGGTTATGTTTCTGGAGCACATTGGAGAGACTTTATCTTCCTGTTGTGGGTGGGCTTTATGGTAAAGTCTAAATTCACTGTTTGTCACATGTAAAGAGATAAAGTCCTTTTTCTTGTAAATGCAAGTTTGTTCTTCTGGGTTGGGAAGTCTCGTGCTCAGGCCTGCTGGACAGTCCGGTGTGGTGCCTCACCAACCTGTGGTCCAGGGTATTTAAATTGTTTCTAACATAACAAGAAAGCTGTTAATAAGCCCAAAGTTTTGTGTAAGCTACAGTGAGACAAAATATTTTTTTTAATACCTTAAACTTTTCTCATCCTACTCAAAGGAGCTAATTCCACATGAAAAGCTTGGGAAAGGAAAAAAGAAAACCAAAACTTGTGAATTGGTGTGCAAGAAAAAAGTTCAAGGGGTAGATAATTCGGAAGTGAATCCTGTTTCCCCTCTACATTGAGTTATATGCACCTCAGTTTATTTTTTAATTATTTTTTTTTCCCTAAAAACCCCTGGTAATGCAATAGCTGAAGTTTGTGTGTAGAACAACAGAAAGGGCTTGGGGCATCTGGCTTGGAGAATCAGTTTGCAAGGAGTGAAGATGACTTTTGAGCTCTGGCTTCAGAAACCAGGGAGGCCCTTCTGGTGGATTTGTGGGAAACTATCGCTGTAACAACAAAGTATTTGCTCTTAAAGGGGGAAAAGTATGTAGCACCATCAAAGAAGAACAAGGATTCAAAGGGAAACATATGTCTAAAACATGCGGGTCAAGTTTATTTGAAAGGAAAATTTGTTTGCTTTTGATTCTTTATAATGTTTCCCATGGAGACTAGCAAATATAGCTGCCACATTTTTGGCAGAGGAGATCTTATCCTAAACCTGAAACACTTAAACACACATACTTAAGTAAATACCATCTCTATTAGTTTCAGCCATGTGGCTTCTAACTCCTGCCCTTAGTAGGTTTTTTTTTTATTTTCTCCTATTGGCTCTATTTAAAGTTTAAAATGGGATTATTAATTAAAAAAGCTGTCATTGCTTTTTTAGTAAGAGGAATAAGGAGAAGGTGATTAAAAGCTACTTTCTTCCATGGTTATGCCCCATGTGCAGGGGTTTGTAGGAGTAGCAGCACTGGTGATAAAGCTATGCAACAAAAGATTTCTAGAGGGTGCAGTGGACCTGAACCCACTTCAGGTTTGTCATTACTGAAAGTCATCTTTAAAACTGGTTGGCCATTACAGTGAACATTTGGGTAGCAGTAAGACAGGAATTCTCTCTGGCTGTCCTTTCCAAAAAATCCATTAGCAAAGTGGAAATTTGAAGGTGGGGCAGTATCAAGTCAAATCAGGCCCTGTTCAGTGAATCCCTCTGGCTGGAATAATGCTTGTGTTTGTTGTTTGGGTTTTTTACAAAAAATACCAGTGCTGAACACCCATCACAGACCTATTCAGACCACTTTGTTTATTTTTAAATAAACATGACACACTCCTCTCACACAGGCTAAGAGCTCTCATTGATGTCAGTGGGAGCTTCATCACCTTCAGGATGAGAGTTGGGATCAATAAAAGAATGCCTGAGTGCTGGCCAGGCTTATATTGCACTCTTCCTAAGTGTGTGATAGTTGTTGGAAAAGCAAACAGCCCACTGATACCTAATCAAGTTAAGTGCATTTAAAACACTGATTGTGATTGTCATCGAGGGATTACAGTCAACAGAATTGATACAAACTTTTGAAAAGCCTTGGTGCAAAACCATGGGCAAGCCCATAGCTGGGATAATAGAATCATTTCAGTCTCTTAGCCTGTATATTTCTTACCTGGTTGCTTACTGAAATAAATGTATGTACTCATACACAAACACATATATATAATTCAACTTTTAATTTAGAAGCCCCAAAAGCAGACTCAGTGTAATTAGTTAGAAGACTGATGATACCTGTTCCTCAAGCATCCCATTTGGATCCTTTTCAGCATTCTGTGCCTAGTGCTTGAGACTAGATTTAGGCAAAGAGTAGGACTTAGGGATCAAAGCATTTGCTTTCCCCCATGCAGATGCTCCTCTTGCTTTTGTGTGTATGCTGCAATGCTCTTAATGGCTGAAACAAGAGATAGCAGTGACCAACACAGGGAGAGTCGCCAAGGTTGTCTTGGCATTGTTTCCTTTCCTTTCCAAAAAAAAAGGGAGGGAGAGAAAGAGCAAAGTCTTTGGTTATTTGCCAGTTTGTTCAGTGGTTTGCAGACAGATCTGCCTGTGAAGATTGATGGTGTGAGCATTTACTAGTATGTAGTGGTAGTGACAGATCTAAGGATGGCCATCTGTCTGTCTTGAGAGCATTGGTTACCCACCTTTGGTAATGAAGTGACTGGAGCTTGCTACTCTGGCTTTTGACAGTGCCTTGTTTTAAGTGGATATTAAATGATTCCTAATCAAATCAAATGACATATGTGTCCACAGTGGGGCTCTCAGTGCACTATATGTCCTAAAATCTAATTTTGTACTTGTTATTTTAACAAGTCTCTATCCATTATTTTGGGCAACTGATGAAGGAGCACAGATTGTGTTTTATAAGCACTGAGATAAGAGTCCCTACCACTGCTGGGTAGCTTTACTCAGAAGGAAGAATATGTATCCTTTCAATATTTCCTCACAGCTGGTGCTAAACTCGAGCTGAGAGGTTGGTAGTTTGCCATGGGGGCAACGTTTGTGTGCAGGTCTCATGTCAAACAGACTTTGGTCTCCTGTATTGAACTTGATGAGTGCTGGACTTCAGTTTTACAGATGTTGAAGTCTCCTGAGCTCTCAGAGTCCAAAATGGCACAGCTATTGGCTGTCTTTGAGATTATTTTTTTTTTCCTTTGAGTGATGGAAATCAGTTTTCCTCCTAAGAGTGAATTAACTTACAGGATTCTTTGGAGCTGGACCTCACCTCCTTTCACTTTAGTTGAGTGCCATATATCTTGATGTCATACCAATCATAACAATTTCATTTTGTCAGGAGTCAGTACTGGTTTTCAGCCTTTCAGCTAAGGACAGATTTAAGGAAACTTATTCCTGCTAACATAAAGATATGGAGAAATTCTGAGCTACCTCTAGGAGCAATAATAAAAAGGATTGTAATGAACCTTTTCTAGTGCAGCTTCTCTCCAGATACCTAGATTTTGCTTAGGAAATATGATTTCCATAATAATTTAAACTGTCAGACTCCTTTCTCAGTCTTGTTCTGAGTTACACAGTAAACCTGAAGGATGGTCTTTTTAAAAGAATGGCCCAGGGTAAAAATAGTATCTTTCTCACAGAAATGGGTGAAAGAGTTTTCACAGCCCCTGCCAACAGTGTTCCTGGCTCAGAGCATTTCTATTTATCCTTCTATTCTAAAAGCTCTGAATTCACTTTCAAGTTTGAAAGCATAAAAAAAGAAAAAAAAATAAATTCATTGAAGATCCAAATTTGATGAGATCCAGTAGGCATCCCAGATTCATCTTGTAGTTGAGTTGTTCTGAATATTAAGCACCAAATTATTAGATGCTGGCAGCGTTCCAGTTTGCCAAGCAAAGCAATCCTATAACAATTAATGTGGCAAGGCTTCTCTGTGTAGGAAAATATTTATGGGATCTGCAGAGACCACAAAATGAACCATAATAAAAGAATTCTGCCAAGTTTGGCTATGCAAATCAGGGACATATGGTTGGTGTGGCTGATGCCGGCAAAATCCTTTGAAGCCTCATTTGTCTGTCGTCTTACTGCCATCCATCACACTTCCACATAGTGGCAGAAGATGTCAGCAGAAGCTGTGGCTGCACCTTAAAATAAACTTGGTGTGTGTTCTGTTTTCAGGTGAAAGATGATCTTAAAGCAAAGAACCCAGAGGAGAAAGAAATAGTAACGTTGAGCTCTGTTAGTATCTCGATTTTGTCTCCATATACTGTATGAGCGCTTATATAGATAGAAACTCAAAACTATCTGTGTTCTTTTGTAGGGCCACGGTGGTTTGTAAGTAACTGCTCTAAATGTGGAATAATCCCAGCAAAATGACCATGAAAGAGAACAGAATTTGGCCTAGTATGTCCAGATTAAATACAGTCATACATGAAAGGCAATTAAAACTTGTGTATTGATTCATTTTAAAAATCTATCTTTAAGAAAATTGTTCTGTAGATTATTTCAAAACTTTTTCAGCATGTATAATAGCTAGTGGAAATCCATGTTAAAGGCTGTGCCATATTACAAGTGCATGCAATTGTTTATTTTTAAAAACAGTGTCTACCTCATTGGAAAGTCATTGGCGTTTGGGAATGTGAAATAATGAGAGATGTAAACAGAAACATCTTTCATTGTCAGAGGAGCTCCACTACAGAAGCATGTTCAATCAGTGTTGGTTCCTTCTCATTAAGCGGTGTCACTTAATTACAGCTCCAGGTGAAACGGAATGATTTGCAATAACCACGTCAATTTAATTAGCATGATACAAATGTAAGCTTTTTTTTTTTCTTTTTCTCATTGCATAATGCATGGACATGACCTCTTTAAATGTATTTACTTTTATTGACATTTTAATTGGCTGCCCACACACTGTTTCTCTATGCAGTGATTTCCATAGTAACAGAAGACAAATGATCTTGCCACTCAGACTAGGAACCACATCAAATTACATTGCTGGCCCCTTCCTACCTCTCTTCCCAGGGGGTAAAAACATCCTGCAAAAGTCTGTACTGCAAATAGCAGAATAAGAAAGAAGAGTATGCAGTACTATCCTATGCTTGGGTTTATGTATTTTAACATGACTTAGTAGGTAAGGTACAGAGGTAGCGAGGTCACTGACAGAGCTTTCTCATGTCTTGTGTAGGAGAAATGGCAAAGTAGAGAAGATACTGTTGCTCTCAGAGTGTAGTTTGGCACTTCTAAGCATGTGTCATTAAAAACAACAAAAAAACTAATCTATCATTGTAGCACCTCTTCTCTCACCTCTTTTTCCCATGTTGTGGTTTTTACTTTTGCAAAGCCTGAACTGAATGGCTTCACCTCTTACAGTCATTCCCCTGTGCTATATAGAATAGACAAGCTTGCAAAAATAAAGAAGTCTAAAATATAATTGTCCATTATTTGACCACTTTATTTTGTTCTTATTACTGGATAATGCATGTCAGCTCTATTTTTGATTCTGAGGAAGGGTTGCTGGACTCTACTGCTATAAGAGGAGATCCTAAGCTCCACTTTCCAACCTGTTTTTATTTAACCATGGTGAAAACTGAAAAAAGCTGAATGATGTATTAAGAAATATAGAAATGTTACTTTTTGTGAATTAACTTTGGATTATTGTTTCAGAAGGATATATTTGATATGACTGAAGAGAGGTATAAGATATCCAACACAAAATGAGTGTCCATCTCCTCTTAAACTGAATCTGGTGTTACATCCTTACCTAGCTGGTTTAATATGTCTTAAAATCTGGGTAGG
Organism: Heliornis fulica; assembly: GCA_013399135.1. Taxonomy (NCBI): domain Eukaryota; kingdom Metazoa; phylum Chordata; class Aves; order Gruiformes; family Heliornithidae; genus Heliornis; species Heliornis fulica. The sequence goes on along the minus strand of VXBZ01008470.1, from coordinate 159,703 downwards.
TTTTACTATCATATTAGAGGTCTTTCTATTTATGGCCAATGTAAGACACTCCAACAGGAGGAATTGCACATCATACCTAATCTGAGAAAATATAAAGGGGTATTCCAGGTGAATAGTCACTACAGATAACGGATCTTTTCTTAAATTGATACAAAGTAGTTGCCAAATTTGTCTTGTGAAATTGTTACTCAAATGTGTGAGCTCAGAACTGAGAGGTGCTTTCCTGTCTTGACTAAGATGATGACAGAAAAGTCAGTCAGGACAGGCTTTGACTCACTGCAAAAATCACTTTCTCACTGTGAGCAGTGGAATTTTGCACCATATCCCGAATGGTTGGTGATGCTCTGAATGGTTGGTGATGCTCCGAATGGTTGGTGATGCTCCTCTGACTAGAAGTAATTTTCCCATTGCTCAGTTGGAAGTCATTTGAAAAGACACCATTTAACTTCAAGTAGATGAATGCTCTAAAATTCTTGTAGGAAACAGCGGTTTGAAATTAGGTTGAAATTCACAGAAACAATGTTGGGCATGTAAGAGACCAACCTGCATGGTGCCACCAGTCCTCCTAATTGTAGCCCAGCAAAAGAAAACATTGAGCTGCATTTTGCCAATGTTCCCTTATAACAAACGATCTATGATTAGTCATGTCATCAAAGTATGAACAAAAATCAGTTATCAAAGCAGTAGTCCCATCTGCACAGCCATAACCACTATGAATAAAGCCATGTTGCCTTTCAGAAGGACTGAGCACGGACAAGTGTTACTCCTGAATCCAGTCTGAAAGCTACATCTGTGTATGGTGTTTAACATAGTTGAAATTACAATCAGAACTTCAGTGTGACAGCACAGCAGCAAGCAACATGTTTGGTCCGTGGATCTGATTTTTAACAGGTTAGAAAAATCTTGACTGGAAACCAATCTGTCTGAAGATTAGTTTAGTTTCCTCTGGCAGAGATAAGATGAAAATGTGATTAGTTCATAGACCATCAACAGAAAATATATGAAGTACGAATATTCTATTAACAGCTTTGAACTGAAAAAATGATCACGGCTGCTGGATTGCAAGAATGTATTTCACAATCACAGAGAACTATTCTGTTTATAGTGAAAGGTGATACAAAATGACAAACTCAAATATTTATCATTTTAAGATACTGTTCCCAGGACAGTTCATGTTCCACCACAGAAGCGAAAAATGGAGTCTGGCATTGCAGATGAGGACAGAAAATTTATAAAAAGTCTGAACTCTCTGCCTTATGATTCTCATGAATATAATGAGATATGGTTGGCCCATTTAAATAGAGAAATGGGAGTTCTACCATATATATTGAAAGTTCAGAGTACATCAGGAGAGTGAGCTTTTCCCTGTGAGCATTTTTAAATGTCCAATTCTTATGACAGAGGATAATTTTTCTGGTGAGATACAATCTAGTGTCTCACAAGCTATGGTCATTTAAAACCTCTTTCTTGCAGCTTTTCAGATGTAGTGTTTTAATGCCATGTTGTCTTTCATACCCCACATCTTTTATCTTCTCAAAATCTTTTCTGTAGCTGCAGCTCTATAAGGAGTTCTGCTCTTGCCTCTAATACTATTTCTATGAACTACTATATAGCCCCCTCTTTCCAATAATAGAAAAAACTTCATTGTTGTGGTGTTTATAGCTCAGGATTATTAGGAGCTGAGTTTGGCTGAAATTCTTGGCAAAGCAATGTGTTCAGTGAAGAGTACAACACTGAGGCAGCCAACGAAATTAATGTGTCAAATTTTACTTTGAGAGAGCCGAATTTGAAAATGAAACACAGCCTTTCAGTTTATGGGAAGGAGAAAAAAAAAACCCAAAACATTTATTCAGGTTGTTTTCCTGCATTCAGGTGACAAACAACTCCCCAGCTAAACCATTCTGTGTTGACAGCAGTAATTTTACCTATGTTAGTGGTGTAGTCTGGCCAGCAAACCCCAAATCAATTACTCATGGAATTTGATTTCTGAGCTTTTCCTTTTTAATAGCTTTTAAAAATGCCATAAGTTCTTTTTGCAATTTAAAATATTCTACTGGGGCAACCTCTGCCTTTGCAGTGGTACTCCTGCTGTCCCAGTGTTATGCACTTAAGGTTTTTTCCAAGTAATTTCTGTTGCCAGAAAGCATTTCATCTCCAAGCGTGGAAACCGGCTGTCCTTGAATAAGAAGACAGGATTATCAAGATCTTAAAGAGAGTCATCAAATCCTGCTCCATTCCATGTTTATTGTGGAATTACTCTGCAGCATGAGTGACACCTTTCCAGAGGTGATATTTAGATATAATCTGGGCCAGAAATCACTGGCTCTGCTAGGTTCTCATTGGTTATTTCTGAAAATAATTATTCTATTTATCACTACTGAGCATGTGGTTTTTTTTCTTAATTTTCCCATCTTTTTCCTTACAAGTACTAATGACTTCTAAGAATTATAGTTGTCTATATTCTTAAGTATCAGTGGAGTAATAAAGTAAGCAGTTATTAGATTTTTTACCTGCCTAATATGGTTATCTGAATCTTTATGCAGCAGTAGATTGTTAAATGGGTAATTACCCATTTACACCTGCACAAACAATTTCACTATATGTTGACAAGTGTCCCATTAGAAAAACAAGCCCCGTTGTCTGTGACACTGCTTTTGTATATGATGATACAGCTGTAGGAGATTTGCCAATTAGGGATAAAGTTATTGTGATTTCATACATATAACTTGCATGTCTACTGTCTGTTGAAGGGTTATCCCTTAAGACCAACTTGATAAAAGCATCCTCAGATAACAAGTATGAAGTCAAAATAGATGCTCTTTGGGAGAAAAGCTTTGCTCTTGGTCTCACAGTAGTTTTCATGCTCTGAAACTGGCACTGTCATTATTTTCCTCTGCTCCAAAATAATTCTGCCCTTTGCTTAGATGTATGGAAGAACTAAATGATTGCATAGGGGGTCACAGAACATATATAGGAGCGTAAGGGCTATGAATCCTCTGGTGAAATGTCTTTTCCTGTGTCTCCAAACCTATTTTCAAAAGCTTCATAAGTCCTCTAGAAAGTGATATGTAAGTCAAATAATGCCCTGGGAAAGTTTCTTCTAAAGATGGGTAATTTCTGTATTTATTTTTGTTCCAATTTTTAGCAGTGTCTCTTTCAGGCTGGCTTAACCCAGCACCATGTTTAATGTACACACTGTGATATGCTCTGTATTACATCTGAAAGTGTAGTAGTGTTCAGCAGAGATCAGGCTGAACACAAAGAAGTCTGTTTCATTTAGGTTCCCCAACAAAATTTGTTGGGTTGTTTTTTTTTCTGAGAAAAGATTCAGCCATCTCTTGCATTGCTTTTTTATACTTGCTTGCAAGAAAGGAAAATAACACACATGCAATAGGTGTACAGCAGTGTTTCTCCTCATTTTTAAAGAGCTGCTTGTGTGAATTGTGATGGGTTACATAAATGATTGTAGATTATTCTTGACTTGATACCTCTTTGCAGGCATAGCCATCATGTAGTCATTCATTGGCTTCTATTTTCACCTTCCTGATGCATGCTTTGCTCTGTGGGGAATTAGCTGTATCTGCAGTATTCTTTCCTCCAGTTTCCTCTAATAATCCAGATGCTGGTGGCACTGTGGGCTAGAAGGTTCAGTTCCTTTGCAGAGCCTGGCATTCAGTTCATGGCCTTTCCAAAAATAATACAAGTCATTGCAGCCTATGCTATTAATGTTTAAATTGGGGGATGGAGTTAGAGATAAAAGTGGAGAAACATAGTTTGACTTTCCATTCTGGAGCTCACAGGCAGGGTTTTCACCTGAGGTGACTACCACCTTTCAGTGTTGTCATGTCTGAACTTAGGTGCCAGACCTATTTGATATCTGTAATGATATTCAGATAATGATTTTTCAGATTATAGTATGTTAAAAATACCAAGTTTCCTTCGCATACACTTTTAAAAGTGAGATTAAGTGAAATCTAAAGTAATATTATGATTTTTTTTTGGTCATTAAAGTTCTTGACAGGGGTGCTCACCAAGTAGAGAAAATTCTGGCATCCCAAAAGGAGAAATTACAGCACAGTCTCTTTGTGATGCTCCAGAGAGCAGAGAGAGAAGTCCCCCATGGCTCAGGGTCAGCACCACAGTAAGCAGAAGTCTTTCTGTTTCATGGTTTTCCAACCTAACTGCTGTGCAGCTGGGTCACAATTTTGTTCTCCAGCCTCACAGCACAGAGGATGGATTTTGCTTTCATTGTGCATGCTGTGATATTGCAGATTTTAAAGAGCTTTGGGTGAGGCTTTGTGAAAGGGACATGCTAGCAATGGATGCAGATAAGTATAGCAGGTTTGGATTAAATTGGGAGATTTCTCTGAATAGTAAAACGATAACTGGGGTCTAGTGTTTACTGAAGCTCCTGATTTTAGACCAGATGTTCATATAGCTCTTTAAAAAACCCAAACAAACCCAACCAACCAAAAAAAAAAAAACAGCCCCAAACATTAGGGCCAAATTTCAAAGTCTGTAATGAGATTGGGAGGGAGGAAGTGAGCTGGAAAGAAAACTGATGTGGAAAAAACCCAGCATCTCGGTGCTGGATGGAGACAGAGATATTGAGAGCAGTGGCTTCTTTCATCACAGATGCACATGTTTTGGTAGAGAAATAAATAGCATTTCTTTTGAAATCTCCTCCTTTGATTTCAGTTCTTTGCAATCAAGTGGGTTTATATTATCATCAGCATTTTGGAGAAGGATGAAGAACAGAGAGGTTAAGAGACCTCTTCCAATGTCACACAAGAAGTTGGTGTCATATCCAGGAATAGCTTCCCATCCATTGCACCATGCTGTGACACAATGCAGCTATATAGAGAGGAGCTTACTGTGCATCTGTGATACATTATGCAGCTGCAGAGAGCATTCAGCAGTTGAGATTGTAAAAGCACAGATAATCTAAACATAGAAAAGATGGAAAAAGTCAAGTGATAAAACCTGCATCTTTGTAACCTCCCCCAGCGAAAGAGCAAATTAAAATTTGTATCCTAGATAGTGGCACAAAATCTCCTCAAACCTGGAGTCAAGCAATATCTGCAATACTAAAAAGCATGAGGTTAAGCAGAAACCTCAGTAGAAGCAGCATGTATATTCTGGTTCAAATATTGCCTTTCTAGCAAGACAAAGAATCCCTGAAATTAATGACTACTGGCTCATAGAAATGATAAGTGAGATATTGCCTCAAAACCTTCTGCAGGCATTAGAGATTTGAGATGTTCAACAGAAAAATGAATGAACTTGGTGAATAGTCTTGGTTCCAGCAAAGCTAAGCTTCTTTACACCCAGTGGCAAATGACAGTCACATGGACATAATTTGCTCTGCCACTGCTGGGTACTGATGAACTTACTATGTCCAAAAGGTAGAGTATTAGAAATCATAGAATATAGAGTTGGTTGGACCCAGAAGGATCCAACTCCTGGCTCCACACAGGACCAGCCAAGTCAGGCTGTTGTTCTTGAGGACCAGTGTTGCAGAGCACCTGGTGTGCATGTTGCATAATGGCTGGTGGTCATAGAGAGAGAATGTTTTTAGTTTTCTCTTTATCTTTCTGATGAATGGTCATTTCCTTTAACTAAAATTTAAATAAACCAGCTCTGCAACATTTATTCAGCTTACCCAAATAGTTCTGATAGTTTTCTGATACTTTTTTCCCCCCACCTACAAAAATCCGTTCTCTGTAGAGGCCTTTGGCGGGAAGTGAAGCAGGGTCACAGCTCTGGTATGGCAGGAGATAGAATGTTCCACAGCAAATTACATTCTCCACAAAGCAGGTGATTTTTCTCTATTAAACACAGCCACTTGGAAGTCTGCTTCCCCCTACACAATCACACACTGTTAACTCAATGGAAGATACAGTTATTGAAGACATTAATACCTGCTTTTATAACACGTGAGTGTACAAAATACAACCTGTCCTGAAAGAAACTGCTTTTACATATGAATCATGTTAAAGATGGCACCATACAATTAGTCTGTAAGAGAATTATCTTGATACTTAACACGTGAAAGAAGTCTAAATGCTGTTGCTTCAGCACTGTTATGTTGGCACATACTGATGTAAAATCTCTACAGAATATTCCTTTGCCTCTTCAGTCTAATGCCATTTTAATTATATATGTCTTTCACATAGATTTTCTTCTTTTGGAAGGCAGGGGAAGTTTCTGGTCTTTTGTGTAGTGGCCATGCTGGAGCTAGTAATACCATCCCTTAATCACATTACCAAGCTGGCACAAACGAGAAAGAAAAGTGTAATGCAGGCTTTTGGATGGGAGTCATGAGATGAAGATAAAGCACTTCCTGGCTCCCTAATGGCTTTATTTCTTTTTAAGGGAAAAAAATATGCTTTTATCAGCTTTGAAGGTCAGGTAGTAAAATACAGAGGTTAAGCAGTTTTACTTTAATTTTGGATTCAGTATCAGAAATTCCCGTTCAAGGGCTGGATGGAGCAGCATAAACAGTCAGCTCTGCCTGTTTATGGATCTTGGCACTGGAGCACAAATCAAATTGTGTGGATGTTTTGTACCAGTAAGGAATTCTGTAGTTCTGTCTCCTTTGATGATGTTGTTATCTGATTGTGTATATTTTTATGTGGGCAAGGGAAAAAAATTATATTTAATTATTTTTTAATTATACTACCTTATATTTCATTATTTTTGTTGTGATTGATTTTCTTTTCCGTCTCTAATAAGTGCCCATCCACAGTTCTTTTGAATTCTTTTTTAAAATAAATTATTTGCCCTGGTTGAGCTTAATCAGGGTATATTTTCTACCATTTCATCATCTGTTAACTCTTCTGAGTTGGGACATTTCCTTATAGAGTTACAAGTGCAGGCGGGGTTTCAGAACCACTCCTAAACAAGCACATGGCCTGATAATACATCAGGTTTGTTGGTTTCCCATCAGATTTCTGTCCACTTAAGTGATCAGAAGCTGCAAACTGGTGTAATTAGAGTAAACCAGCCAAATCTGAACTCCAGCTCATTAGTATGTAGCTACTTTTATTGGGAAATATTTAGCAGCACTGGCTGTGCCCCAGGGAGGGTGTGCAGGCCCTCTGTCAGCACTTCTGGTACTTGCCTGAAATTTTGGATTTTATCTTATTTTCTTGTCTTGGTACTGACTTCCATGTTATGATGAACAAATATCTTGAGTCTTTTTGTTCTTCATGCATTTGTCTGTTAACATGACGGTTAACATGACTCTTGAAGGAGACTTAGTGGGACTGAATCTACTGATTGTGGTGATAGGGCCCATATGAAGTCTCTGACACAGCTAATTTGTTGTTACTGTTTGGGAATTCAGCCAAAGATTAAAAAATGCAGTTGCTCTTTGATTTGACACCAGCAAGAACTATGGCAGTAAAACTTCCTTAAATTCATATTGGCTTTCCTGCTGCCTCTTGACACACTGGCCATTCTATTTGGGAAGCCATTTTCCAGTAAGTCCTCTGTTCTTCAACTCTTAAATGTATAGTGCAAAATCCATAGCTTGTAAGGAAAACCTCTAGTAAAGGAGCAGTATATTGTAGAAGGGATTTTTCTGCTCCTTTTTAAGCAGCTTGTTATTTCCAACAAGCTTTGCAAACATGTGCAACATTGTGTTCTATCAAACCAGTGTTGTATTAGATGGTTTATCTTGCTCTGGGTATGACCCACAGGTTCCTTTGATTAATCTTCCTGTTTTTCATGAATGTCTGAGCATTGACACTGGCTGTGTCTGGAGCATTCAAGACTGTGTCATTCGTTTAACCAACCCATGTTCGACTCTCATTCTTTTGCTTCAGGGAAGACTCTGGTCTTTTTCTGCCCGGCACATAATGGTGTTTATGGACCAGTATAAAAAAGAGAAAGAAAAAAAAATATTAAGAAGTAGAGTTGAACAAAGAGGACAGAAGTAAACCAATAATGTAACCTATCCTATTTAAATAAATTTTGAAATGTCTGCTTATTGCAGCTAACTATATACATAGCAATTGATTTTGTATAATGAAGAGTCTGTCATAGTCCTGGTATGCCAGGAAATAGTGGAATACAACTTGTATACAATATGCATATTTTTATAGAATCATAGAATCATCGAATGATTAGAGTTGGAATGGACACCCAGAGGTCATCTAGTCCAACCCCCCTGCAAGGAGCAAGGACACCCCCAACTAGATCAGGTTGCTCAGGGCCTCATCCAACCTGGCCTTGAACGTCTCCAGGGATGGGGCATCCACCACCTCCCTGGGCAACCTGTTCAGTGCTCCACTACTCTTACAGTAATTATATTTTTTTTATATATCATATATATTACAAATATGTAGGAGCTGTAGGACTTGAGAGCCAGGTATACTGGGAGATGAGCAAGAGCAGAAGTCCCAGTCTGGGTCACAGCACTTGAAGAATGTTTCATGCACAACACCTGGATCAGCACTGAAATGGTGGTTTGTCCTTAGTACTTCAGATAGCCATAACAGCTTACATGTAATAGGGCTAAATAGTGTTAGAAGCTCTCTTTTGGCTTCTCTTGGTGTTGCATCTTTTGGGCTTTAAATAAGATTACTTGGGGTCCTCTTAATTATTAAGAAGTGGCTTTTGGTTACTTAATGTCTTCCATTACTTGATATTTCTATGAATATTTTTCATACTTTAGGAGAGCCTTAGGGGTTCCACACAGGTTTTACATACTGAAAGTTGGGGTCTGTCCTGAATAACGTGCTGTAATTTATGCTCAGTGTTGACATTGCAGAATGGTTTATAGACAGATTTAGGAACAGGGTGAGTAGTGTAAGAAGCTTAAAAACTTAAGGAGTTCTGAAAAGAAATTGGGGGAGAGGATATTCCTGTATTTGGGGTAGGGTGGTTGAAAGTTTCCCCTTTTGCCCTGGTTCATCTACTTTTTGTTCTTTCCTTTCTAGAGAGAATCTTTAGTTAGAAGCAGAATTGATTCTTTTTCTCAAACTCCATACATTTTGGTGTCAGCCTCTACTGTTTCCACTGAGCTAATTCTCTATTAATGAGGTTAACCGAAAGTGCAATTGTGCAGATTCAGATTTTCTGTCGTATTCCCCAGGGACTCCTAAAGCTGGGCTTTGAATCTTTCTTGCTATCCGAAAGCAAATATTTTATTTTAAAATAAAAACATACTCTGAAAACTCAGGGCAGGTTTCTGTGATGGTTTCCTTTATTTGCTTCCAGCACTCAGCTGTTAGTGATAACAGAGCAGGAAAGACAGAGGCAGCTTTCAGTAATTGAACAGGTGAATATATGGATTGTTTTAGGAAAATGCAGGAGCATTTGAATCTCATTAAGACAGTTTGGTTCTGAAACTTTGGGTTTCCTCAGTAGGAGGAAGAAACCATGGCAATTCTGTAGATATCTGAAAGAGCAAATTCTCCTACCACAAAGTCAGTAGTATTTCATTCCTACAGTTCTACTTATCTTCATCTGATTTCCATTCAGACTATGATAAAATTCATGCCTACTTCAGGCATTGCAGAACACAGTCCCAGACCACCCCCCCAGACTCAAGCAATAGGCTTGAGGATAAATTTTTTAGCATTATGCATTTGCATTTGAGATTTTCTTTGAAGGGTATGAATTTTACATGCCCAAGCGCTGTCAGCCAACCTGTGAGGTTTAGAAATGTATTTTTAAATTGCAGCTGGTATTCTGGGGTATTGATATAGTGCTTCTGGTGTGTTGAGGGCACACCGGGTAGTACAAAACACTGATCACGGTGACTCAGCAACGCTATCCATAATCTTAAGGCTACTACAGAAAATGACAACATCTCCTCCTAAATTATTGTCAAAGCAACAGTCATGGCCCTGAGCAGCAGCCACTACAACTGCAAATCATAGAATCATAGAATTTTTAAGGCTGGAAATGACCCCTAAGATCATCCAGTCCAACCATTAACCTACCGCCACCAAGTCTACCCTTAGACCATGTCCTCAAGCACCGCATCCCCCCGTCTGTTAAACACCTCCAGGGATGGGGACTCAACCCCCTCCCTGGGTAGACTGTTCCAGTGCTTGATGACTCTCTCAGTACAGAAGTTCTTCCTAATATCCAACCTAAATTTTCCCTGGTGCAACTTGAGGCCATTACCTCAAGTTCTGTCGCCTGCTACTGGGGAGAGAGACCAACCCCCACCTCACTGCAACCTCCTTTCAGGTAGTTGTAGAGAGCAATAAGGTCTCCCCTCAGTCTCCTCTTTTCCAAACTAAACACCCCCAGCTCCCTCAGCCTCCTTGTAGGGCCTGTTCTCCAGACCCTTCCCCAGCTCCCTCAGCCTCCTCGTAGGGCCTGTTCTCCAGACCCTTCCCCAGCTCCCTCAGCNTTCCTGATACAAGCCAGGATGAAATAAAATACTATTGTGAATAACACCTGATTCTTTTATAGAAAGTTGCTTTTCTTCAAGAAGGTTGCATCACACTCCAAGGAGGCGAGGGGCTCTTCCCCCTCTTTCTTTTTTTTCATCCCTGTAAAATGCTCAGTTTTGTGGTGGGAGAATGNAGTTGCTTTTCTTCAAGAAGGTTGCATCACACTCGAAGGAGGCAAGGGGCTCTTCCCCTCCTCTTCTTTTTTCATCCCTGTAAAATGCTCAGTTTTGAGATGGGAGAATGCCTCTTCACAACCATTGTTGTGGTACAGACTAATGTATTCCAGTTGGTCTTCCCACCTGTTGCCCTGAATTGCCAAATGCAGCTCTTTAGTAGCTCATGTTCAGTCATTCTTCACTCAGATATGCCCATTTTTCTTCCCTTGGACACTCAATTTAACTGAGGTGATGCCTGAAAGTAGCTGTCATATAGTTTGGTAGTGGTTTCAATGTCAGACGAGTCTACTAGCACTAGAAGCACCTGATGATTTTGGTTTCCAAGAGATCCTGCAGAAAAGCACCCGGTGTCCAATGCTGTGGTGGTAACAAACACTTGGGGCTGATGATCAGTAGGGCCTGTTGTGACAGGACAAGGGGTGATGGTTTCAAAATAGAGGGAGGGAGATTTAGATTGGATATTAGGAAAAAGTTCTTTCCTGTGAGAGTGGTGGAGCACTGGAACAGGTTGCCCAGGGAGGTGGTGGAT
>VXBZ01008470.1:0-147190 GCA_013399135.1 Heliornis fulica | reverse complement strand
GAGGTGAGGCCTCACCAGTGCAGAATACAGGGAGATTATCACCTTCCTGGTCCTGCTGGCCACACTGTTCCTGATACAAGCCAGGATGAAATAAAATACTATTGTGAATAGCACCTGATTTTTTTATAGAAAGTTGCTTTTCTTCAAGAAGGTTGCATCACACTCGAAGGAGGCAAGGGGCTCTTCCCCTCCTCTTCTTTTTTCATCCCTGTAAAATGCTCAGTTTTGAGATGGGAGAATGCCTCTTCACAACCATTGTTGTGGTACAGACTAATGTATTCCAGTTGGTCTTCCCACCTGTTGCCCTGAATTGCCAAATGCAGCTCTTTAGTAGCTCATGTTCAGTCATTCTTCACTCAGATATGCCCATTTTTCTTCCCTTGGACACTCAATTTAACTGAGGTGATGCCTGAAAGTAGCTGTCATATAGTTTGGTAGTGGTTTCAATGTCAGATGAGTCTAATACTGGCACTAGAAGCGCCTGATGGTTTTGGTTTCCAAGAGATCCTGCAGAAGAGCAGCCGGCATCCAATGATGTGGTGGTAACAAAAATTTGGGGCTGATGATCAGTAGGGCCTGTTGTGACAGGACAAGGGGTGATGGTTTCAAAATAGAGGGAGGGAAATTTAGATTGGATATTAGAAAAAAGTTCTTTACTATAAGAGTGGTGGGGCACTGGAACAGGTTGCCCAGGGAGGTGGTGGATGCCCCATTCCTGGAGACGTTCAAGGCCAGGTTGGATGAGGCCCTGAGCAACCTGATCTAGTTGGGGGTGTCCCTGCTTCTTGCAGGGGGGTTGGACTAGATGACCTCTGGGAGTCCCTTCCAACTCTAATCATTCTATGATTCTATGATACCTAAAGTAGCAACTGTTTTGCAGTGAACATCTTGTGGGGTCTCAGGGGATTGTAACAGGGAGCCTGGAGTTGAGGTCAGAAGTGGCACGAGTAGCAACACATCTCCTTCCTGTCCTGTTGCCTTGAGTCTTTTCTTCTCCTCAAAGAATTTCACATAAGTGAGTATTAATATGTTTAATAAAAGCTTACAAAGATGAAAAAGTGGATCAAAGAAATACATAAGCAAAGGATATCATCAGATACTGTGTTGCCCTGGATTTGACCAGTTAAATCTTCAGTTAGAAAGTGTCTGCATTGAGTGACAAGTCCTAGTCCTGATTTATTTTGAAGATGTTCTTTAAAGGCACAGAAAACCAACACCCTACATTTCCAGATGTGTAGCCATTTCTGTTAATATCTGCCTGAAAGACTTGAAATGTCAAGAGTGCAAGAAGCCCAGCACCATTCCTGATTTCATTCATATCTTGTTAAGACACTGAGTTGCCAGTGAGGGAGGAAAGGCTCAATATAGAAGTTGCCCAGATTATTTTACTGTTCTGAGAGGTGAGCTACTAAGAAAAGATGTCTGCACTAGGTCTGTTGATTATGCTACAGTACCCTGTTCATGCAAAACATGAAAGAATAAAAAATGGATTAATTTCTGTTTCTCTGAGATGTACCCAGAGGATGTTGTGCCTTGTAAAATGCCTCTGTTGTTCTAAAGGCTACTGAAATCAACTGAATGGCCATTGATTGCAGCAAGCTTTCACTTACACCTCCACATCCAGGCAAAGAGGGTGTGAAACATTCTGTGACTGGGAGATTAGCATTACACATCAGTTTAGGCAGTTTCAAATAGTCACAGATAACTACTGTAGTGCAAGATCATGTTTGGGGATTTTATTTTTTAAAATCTGAATGATGTAGTAGTAAGGTAGGGGGAAATCTTCCTCCCACTGCTCCTCACTTTGAATTTCAGACGCTTTCCCCACTTTTATAGCAGCAGTATATCACATTTATAACTTGTAGCATTTCAAGGTTAGATGGCCAAGTGTTGAGTCAAGAAAGAATTGCCTTCCCAGGGATACTCAAATATTTCAGTTCATGTTTGGAAGACAGCAGTGATGTGCTGCTGGTTGATTTCATTTCAGAGATGGACAACACAATGATTCATCTCGACAGAGTCAAAAAGCTGATCTCGACCTTAGCACTCACTTTTCAAACATAGTCTATGATCAGATGTCTTGGGTGCAGGCAAGGCATTTATTTGTATATGATACTGCTTCTAGAGGGTTTTCAAGCTTTTTAAACCAGAATGACACTGTGTTTCAGATGTATGTCAGCAGGCAAAGAGTTCTCATCAGGATTTCCAGTATGTGGTGGTATCGAGTTTTTCTGATTCAGCTGCATTGCTGTGGCTTCATACTTGCTGTGGCTTCATACTTGCTGTGGCAATTAAAGAACAGAAAAAGACAAGGAGGTACAGCTAGTGCTGGAGAGAACTGAAAATCAACCTGCTGAGCTGGTAGCCTCTGAGAGGAAAGAGGACACCCCTGGGCTTGTCTGGCCTGGAGAAGTGGAAAGATGAAAATGGGGCCAGACAACTTGTAGGGTTTCTGTCCTCGGAGAATTTTAAAACCCAGGAGCCCTGAGCACCCTGGTCTGAATTCAGTATTGACCCTGCTATGAGGAGGGGATAGGTCTAGGTAACTCCAAAGGTCCCTTAGCCATGTTGTTCTGTGATGTGGAGGATGGAATACTAATGAGAAAGGAGAACTGGACAAGGTGGAAGGGGAATGTGATTTTAGATGTACAAAATCAATAAAAGGGCATAAAACTAACTGTAATAAAATATGAATTGTTTAAGTGCTACCTTAACACATCATCTTTTCTTTTGTCAATTACTATAAAAATAAAACAAGTTAAACCAGCCCAGGTATTACCAGCAACTTCTGCAAATAATCCTGACCCTTTTGTGCTTTCCAACTGTGATGCAATGGCTGCTGGCTGCCACGTTTCCTTTTTTAAAAAATCTCTATTACTTCTTGTCAATAGAATTTTAAAGTACCTATAAAGATTTAATGATCTTAGTATCTTTTCTCTAGCTTTCTGTGTTTCTAATTTTAAGTAGTGCAGTCAAAAACTCAACATTTCCTGCATATAAAAGCCTCACTCTGCAGCAAAAAAAAGTCTCCCTGCAAAGCTCTTTGGGATATTGGTCCTTAGTTATCCAGGACTTAAGTATCTGTCCCACAGGAGTTCTGCTAAGAGGGGAGCAATGCATCTGTGTGCACCCCAGTGAAGAGGTGCCTGTGTAGTCATGACCACAGCAGTAGTTTGTGCTGGTGGAGAGACAAAGGCTCCCTCAATCTCCCCGGTGAATCTGCACCCACGTGATTTTTCCACTTGTAGTGTCTATTCCCAAAGCTGGCAGTGGTGCCTGCCCACCACAGCCCCTGGACATCATTCCTGGACCTTGCTGGCTAGGCAGGAGCAGGCACTGTGGAAGCTCACTGAAGTAGGAGCCCCCCCAGACACCAATTTGCAGAGCTCTGGCCGTTCCTCAGAGAGCAACTGTCTTGCTTCTCCATCACTTGTTGCTTGGCCAGCAAATACAGCTGTAGATTGTGCTGCTCTTTATGGCCTGAGCTCAAATTAAGCTGTTAGAATCTGCAGGTTTGCCCCATTTCTTTGAATCATTGATGCCAAGGTTTGGTGGCTGTAATTACCTTTTTGGCTTTAACGTTTTCCAGCAGTAATTTCAGAAAATTCAAAGGAAGCATAAACAAGTAAACATGACAACTATATTACTGCAAATCAACGTGCTGTAAAAGACCCATTGCATGTTTTATGCCTTCAGTATTGATGTTCCTTCCCAGTGATGAATAATTTATCCCACAATATTTACTACTTTTTTAAACTATATAAATAGCTGTTGTGCTGGTTTCTGGCAATGTTTGTATATTCACGAGTTGAAGTGAGACATTTATTAGATAAAGGCACAGACACCTGGCCTAATTCTGTTATGATTAAAACAAAAATGAGGCTAAATGATGTATTGTTAATAACAGAGGAAATTTCTGGAATAATTGAATAGACTAAGAAATTATTCAGAGAGAAATTACTACTTTCAAGGGGAAAAAACCTTAAATTTAAATCTCCCAAAGCTAGGAATTATGCTATATATAACCTATAAAATAGACCTGTAAAACTACTTTCCAGGTGATAGTATGGTTTCCCAGAATATAGCAGAATTCAGAAAAGGCTGGAGCTTTTGCAAACAATGATTATTTTCTAATTTTTGTTAGGCAGCATTATAATGACTTTCAATTAAAGATTAAATGTATTCTTTTAAGCCATAGCAACATACTCCTGTAGTATTTAAAGTTATGTTTGTGCATGTTCTCCTTAAAGGGTAGACCTATGCATAAAAAGGTTAAACAACTTGGTTGCAGGGTGAGTAAACAGCAGGGAGAGGACTAGAGCACATCATTCATAGTCCCCAGCTCTGACTACCAAACGTGTGGCTCCCCTGACCTGCTCGATCCAAGAGGAGCATTCTGAACCATAAACATGCCAAGTGGGTGCTTTCATTCCGGTGCTGGGGTCAGTATGGATGATGTACATTTCTTGCATAAAGCTCTGAAGATGTCACACATTGAGACAGGAGATGGTTTCTTGCATCTGGCCCAACAATGCTGTTGGTTTAGAACCTGCAAACTTAATTACCAGCATTTAACTTATGAATATAAAGGGATTGAAGTGGTTTCTGTTTTAAAATGCTTTATGCAAAAAATGAATACAATATCTTACTAGAAAGAATGCTGCCTTTAAATTTACATTAGTGGGTCCACAACCAACACAATCATCAGTATCCTATTTTCCTGCAAAGCTGTGCTGAATGGTGCTTTAAATTATCCTATCTTAAAAACGGTGTACCTTTTTTATCATCTGAAAAACCTTTACAAGCCTCATAAGAGTCCTTGAAGCAGTTGCCTTTGAACAATTACACCAGATTGTTATAAATTTTCCATATTGCTTTTATTGCCTCTCTGAACTGATCTGGGATTTTATATCCCTACTTTTTCATAGGGTCTGGTTCTCCTGACAGATGCTTGCTTACATCTCCCAGGAACTCTAAAGTATGTCTGGATTGGAGTCTGTATGCTCGGATTGCACTTATTCTTTTTTCTTCTCCACCATTCCTTAAAGCTAAAGAGAGAACTAGGGTATCCTAGCTGTCCCTTCAGTCATCCTTTTTCAGCATCTTCAGTGACCTGCAAATTGTTGAGACTAGTTTGTACTTATGTTTTGGCTCCTGAAAGCTATCCCTCTTTCTGTACATGTATTGCATGCATGTTATTTTCCTTTCTTGCAAGCAAGTATAAAAAGCAATGCAAGAGATGGTTGAATATTTTCTCAGAAAAAAAAAAAAAAAAAACACTCAAAAAACTAGTTGGAAGTGGAAGGCTACTGTCTTTACAGGTTTCTGTATCCCTACTGCTTTGCTATTCTACTGCTATAAAAGTGTTAAGCAACCACCTAGAAGATTTAATTGTATGTGTGTTAAGAGGTGGTTCTTAATAGTTTTTCATGCATCCTAGGTAAGTGTTGCTCTGTGTGTGCAGAGATGACATGGTGCCTGCACAAGAGACAGATCTGCACCAGACTTCAGATGTGCTGCACAGGTAATTCACGTACATGTGGCAAACCCAAGGCCTGCTGGGCTTCTTGACACTGGCAAGTTAGACAAACCAGGCATCTCTTGGAGTGGAGCAGCACTCCAGAACTTTTGGACTTGACACTGTAATGTGCAGGTAGAAATTTCTCCTTCTACCTCTTTGTCTAGTGTTTTGGTTGTGGCTGGTGCCTCTGGGCATGTAATACTACAAACCAAACCAAACTCTACCTATGAGAGCTGGAAAGAATGCTGTGATGGAGCAGATCTGCAGGAAGGGTCCAGCCCTGTGCTAGAGGGCTGTTTGAGAGGGCTGTTTGTTACACAGGTCTCAGGACCTGGCTCTGTGGTTTAACCTTACCTTTAGCTGACTTCTAAGTGTTTCTGATATTATAGTAGTGGCAAGAAATCTAATTAGCTAATGCTTATACACTCTGTGTAGACCTTCATGAAACAGCCTGCCTACATGCATGCTTAAAGTGCCAAAAAATATAGTTTGCAAACTTTTGTGAGATTAACATGGCTTGTGATGATGAAATGACTTCCAGTTTTCATTTTTATGTGTTTGCTTATTAAAGGGAGTAAATAGCTGCTAATTAATGTGATCTGTTTGTTTTTATCTCTTAAATACCTCTATTTATGTGATCTGAATTGCTGAGGCTGTCAAGAACTGCTTCTAAGTTAGATCTGTTTAAGAGATAGTACATTTTAAACTACTCAAGACCAGCTTTTGAGTACCAAGTCAGAAATAGCAAGGTAGACTATCCCTTATAATCATGAAAAGTCAGAAAAATTGAATTAACTTAGTTTCCCTTCTAGATATCTGGGTTCAAATATGTCTTAGCACAAAAGCAAACAGCATTTTTCTGCTTCACGATGTGGAGGTCCTAAGTTCTCAGCAGTTGGAACTGTCTGCTCAGCAGCCCTGGTGAGACACCTGTATACTTGGCTGTAATGTTTACTGCCATTAATGCAAAAATTCATTAAGTAACTAGATGGAAAATGCAAAGCTGCTGTGCTGCTTAAGTCTTCAGAATAGGCTTTGGGGGTTTAAATGGTGAATAAGCTTCGGGCTGGTGGTGTTGAGGGAGGGAATTGTACTCAGGTGAGTTAGAGGCTCATCAACAATCTCGGTTTATTCTAGGCAATTTTGTACCATTTATTAAGCTTATCCCATCCTGAAATGGAGAGGGGAAATGATTACACAGTTTCTAAAGTGGTTTTGGAAATGGTACATCATCCAACAATGTGCACAAAATGTTTGACTTTGACATGCAAAAAAAAAAAAAAAAATTGATCTCCATCTTATAAAAGTTGTTGTAGGTGTCATGTAGGACTGACAGTTTCATAAATTGAGTGACTTGCAGAATAAGAGAGAAAATTACCATGTCAGTATCCGTTGTAACAAAAAAAAAAAATTAGTAAATATTCTCAACTGATAGAGCTATCAGAAATCTCAGCTTTCACTGTTTGTTTGTGTCTGGGATTGCACAGCTGGTTTGGGAAATGCCTCTGACCTGAAATCCTTTATCTGTTTACATGGCTGTGGAATATGTTGAAGGAAAGGTTTAAGTTTTATCAATAGTATCTCATCCAGGCATCTCATAGCTGAAGTAGAGTGGTCTTGCTTTAACTCTGTCATTTATTTGCTCTTTAACCTTTGCTTGGAGAGTCCAGTAAGTAGGAGATATTTCCTGCTGTAAGTGGACAGAGTCCCAACACAAATACACAAAGCAGTCACTTGATAACATTAGATTTTGTGGCACAAGACAGCTTGTTAAGGGAAGAGAGTCTTACATACCCTGTTCCTTTATTTTCAGTCTAGTCAGTGTGTGACCTTGGGTAAACCATTCGACCTTTTTCAGCTGCCTGCCCCTACAAATCAGTGCTGGCACGGCTTGGATCATAAGCAGGAATGCTTCTCCTGCCTACAAGTGCTATACCTTTGATAATCCTCTATAAATAATGTCAATATCAACCATATTTGAATTAGAACCTCAGCAATGAAAAGTCAGCATCAGCACTTAGGATTGCCTGTACTCTGTTCTCTCCCCTTATTATTTATATGCTTTGGATTTATCAAGCACCATCAGGTAGGACAGAAATGCTGAAATGCACACATGCCTCTTAAGGTACCCCCCAGTTCTCTGCTTGCATTGCTACTTCCCGCTGAATGGAAAAATCAGGTGTCTGGATTATTTAATACGTGCTAAATGCTCGTGAGTTTTTCATTTTTTGGTGCTATTTATACAATTACAAACCATTTTATGACAATATGTCAATTTTACACGAGGGTAATGGACATTCCATTATTTTATCTCTGTGTTGTTGAAAACATGAAGTGTAAAATCAGATTCATTACCTAAATTCTCGGAAAGGAACAAGACATTAATCACAACGTGGGTTATTAAATTTTGTTGATCATTGTCTCCTCCATTTAATATTATTTCTGCTTCAGCTTCAGAACTGCACATGTCCTTTCACACAGTGATATGCACACATGGAATCTGGAGTTGATGCAAAACATTTTTTGCTGCCACTGACAGAATAGATTTTTTTTATACTTTTCAGTTTACAAGATGTGTTTGCCGATGCTACACAAGGTACCACATACACCATGCACACACATGGTATAAACTCAGGTTAAACTCCTGATACTCAGTACTATGTGGGAATCATTAAAGGGGTTTCATGCTAGATGTTTCTTGAAGAATCTGGTGCTAACAGTAGGAAGAAGTGTGTGTGTTTGTAATACTTTTCTGTATTTTGTTGGAATCAGGAATTTTGCATCATTTTTTGATGAGTGAAACCTCCATCCCAAATTTTTTCTCAATTAAGTTGTTCTCTTACAGAGCATAGACAAGCAGTCTTTCTTGGTGTTAGATAATGTAGAGCCTTAACTGATGCTAGATGGAGTTCTCTTAATTTGTACATATGGGAATGTGTATACGTGGTGTTTCTTCCTTGGGGCTGAACAGTTCCAAACCCCTGTCTTTTCTGCTTACTTAGGAGTGGATCATTTTTGCTGCTCTACTCCTTTCTGTCTCTGCTCAATATAGTTTTTAAGGTCTGAAAACCTGCCTAAAAATGAACTCTTGTATCAACACCACACTGGACCTAGGAGTATCTTACTGTCCTGAGTGGTAGGGCAAATCTGCAGAGATATCTTGCAATTCTGATGTTACTCTGGCACTGCTGCAGCCTGTGATACCATTTCTTTGAGTGACTCTGTGGCATAGCTGTGTTCCCAGAGCTGCTTGGCATATCTTGGTTCTGAATTAGGAGCACACCATGAGACATGTGGCTCAGTTCAACACATGCAATAGATATGGTAGGTAGGTTTTCAGATCCTTAGTAGATATTTAGATTATAGTTCCTAGCCCTCATCTTATTAAACCAAAACATAAACTGTTAACTTGTTGGCTTTGAAGAAATAGCTCTACTTAATTTTGTTTCTTGTGATAACCAATTCCCAGTGAAAACTGAAGCTGGAAAAGGTATCCATTTGATTTTTGTGGGGAAAAATACAGAGGCAGTATCTGTAGGGCTTGTGGATCACTGTGTAAGTGAAGAGCTGGGGTAAGAGATGGTGATGTGTTCTAAGTGGCTTGATGTTTTATCAGCCTGTTTCTTGTAAAACATTCCTGTTCTGCAGCATTTCACAGACTTCTAGTTCTCTCCATGCCTAGATATTTCAATCAGCCACTCTGAAACAAGAAACCAGAAAGCACTTTCCCTTGCAACTGTTGACACTGTGAGTTTGAAATCAAAATAGGCTCAATGGAAGTTAAACTGTTTGGTCTGCAGCCCCATTGCACCACCGTTTAGGAGAGCAGTTCTGAATGTCATGGCCTTTGCACTGGGTTTCCCAGTGTGTTCAGTTTCAGACCTAGTACTAGGATGGATGGGAAGGGAAGATGTTAGATTTTACTGAGTATAGACAGATGTGCTGCTTGTTGATTTTGCATCAAAGATGTTCAAAACTAAAGGTAATCTCAGTCCCTGAGGCTCTCTGTAGCCCATGTACTTACAGTGCTTATCATACCTCTGCCCTAAAGCTCTTTAGTGATAGTGACTGAAAGTCTGCAAGGCAGCTCTGAGGTCAGGTCTACTACAGGAACATGGGGAAATTAAGGCAGAGAAGTGCCCGTGGCAAAAGAGATACTGATAGCTCAGTGTCTTTGAATCTTAGAGCACAGGTTCAGAGGGCTAAGATGGAGTAATGGGAAGCTTTAAATCAATTCAGGCTCTCTAAGATATGTGATAATAACCAAGGAACCACTGTGGTACCCCCTCACAGTTATTTAATTCACCTGAAGACGAGCTCCATTGAATTTGTAGAATTTTAAGTCTGTACCCGCCATGATTTTGAACATCAGTGTTGCTAACTGTCATGATTCCCTGCAGAATTTCAATCCTGGTGTTTAATTTTATAGGGCCATCCCCTGCTGCAGTTGTGAGATGGCAGGATGAGTACAACTCCCCATTATAAAATGAGGTTTTGAGCCCTTCTGTGTGCAGAGGGAACTCAAGAGCAATTTCCCAAGAATTTGACTTGAAAGGACAGACTCAAAAGTGGAGAACTTGGAAGGAAATAAAAACCATCTCTGCATCTCATGAGTTCTGGGATCCTAGATTTAAACAGTTCAGATTATAAATGTTATAAAAATTATCTGTGATTTTTGGGTGCCTCTATTTTAGGCCACCCCCTGTGAAACACTTTACAGGAACATGTGCACTCATGTCATGATTTCAGTTTTAGTAGAAAAACAGCAGTACCAGAAGAAAATCTCTTGCCCAAGGCAAATTCCATATGTTACTTTTTGGTGCTTTATTTTTCAAGCCTGCAAGAGACAAACGCACTTATTCCATTAATAAAGCCTTTGACTTAAAGTGCAGCCTTACCCTGGAAAAAAAAACAGAAATGTGAGGTTCGAAGTTCATTTTCCATCAATAGCTCCTACATTAAATTTGTTCAGATTACAAATGAAAAGGTGGTGTTATTTTTCAGGCTGTGTGCCCGTAGGCCTCGGCCTTGTCTGTGAAAGCAGCCTTTTCATTCTCATATGGAAATCACAACAAAGGCCCAGATCGCTTCACAGCCTTCGTTCCGCCTCTGCAAGATGACTTCATATTTTTGTGAGGTTCACATTATTTACAGCTGCTGTGAAGCCTCATTTAACATGTGTATAGAGGGCAAATCCTAAGAATTAAAATACACCATGAATATTCAGCTAAGGGAATAAGAGTACTATTTCCCCGCTTTTCTTCCTTCATTCAACTCCATTTGCAAAAGTTTTAATATAAATATATAAATACAGCAATTTTGTGCTTTTAAACGCCTCTCCCATCCAGTAATGATTTCATAACCTCCCAGTTCCCAACTCTCTACCTTATCACAGCAGAAGTAAATCTCCCCACTACCATTGGAGTGATGGATTTATTGCCTCGGTGAACCTCACGTTACCCTTGGTATTACTGCAGCTCAGCTCACAGTCCCTGTTTTTACCAGAAGCTTTAGACAAATGTCATTAGCCAGTAGAGGATCTGGCATGCACTGGGAAGATGCATTCATCCTGGGGCCTTAAGCTTTGTGAATAGCAGAGGTAAAAATAAAAAATAGGTCATTGGTCTTCCAAATGCCACCCTTGCAAAGAGAGGCTGGGAAATTCCAGCTAGAAGGGCTGCAGATAAAGGCAAAAAGAAGCATCTCTTTCCAAAGAAATTCCATACTACTGAGGAGTTCTCCGGGGTCGATGGGGAAAGTCATAATTTGGAGCAGGGGGGAGAAGGAGTGGAAGCAGGTGGGTGGCAGGGGTAGTGTTTGTTTGCTGAATCACTTGCAGCAGAATCTCCCTTGCAAATCATCAGTATAATAGGATTAGGAGGGCAAAGGTTCTTGAAAATTAGTAAAATTGGATTGAGGGAGCAGGTTGGTAGTGAAAGACTAAATTAGATGACAACTAAAAGCATACTTTATTTCAGCTGGCTGATGGAGAAGCCATCCTGGAATCCAGCCCTCTATCTCAGATACGTCTACACGGTGCTAGGGAAGGTTTGGGAAGCTAAGCTTCCATACCTGACTTAAATACTTAATTCAGTGGTAAATTTGAGAGATTTGTGGGGTACTTTACCACTTTTCAATATCAGTATTTGAATGTTTGAAATAGTCTCTCTCATCATCTTTTGCTAATTCTTATGCACTGAAAGGATGGCTTTAAAATCCTATAAAAAGGCAGGAACTAGCCTCCAAGCATGAAGAGAAGCCAGAAATGATCTTGAGGACCAGCATTCTGCTGTGGATATTTTGGTATTACAACATAGCAATGCTGGCTTAGTGCAAGGCTGGCTCACTTTCTGCCTATTAACTGCACGGTAGCTTACCTCCCTATAATGCAACCATACAGTTAATATTTATTAAGCTTTTTGGGGTATAAACTCACTAATAATGTGTAGTACAACAGCCAGGATTCTAATTTTCTCGAGTCTGGGATTTCAGCTGATAATAATGATGTGGTCCAATCACCAGTTTTGTGTGAGGTGTCTGTCATCTGTGTTTGCTGGAGGTGTGCTTACATTTGCATTCAGCTCAAGCACTGTGAGCGTTAAAGCAGAGCATATGGTGGGTGCATGTGAGCTAGCTTTAGTGTAGAAGTATTTTAATTGCATCTGTGTGATGTTTTCTGATGTAGTAGATGTTGCTGGGAGCTAAGAAGTGTATTTGGAGCAAAGTTCACAGGGACACATGGAGTGGAGCAGGGGAGTGGGAGATGCAGTGATAGATAGAGAGGAGGTACTGTGTTTTTAAGGGAGTTTAGGTCCTAAAGGCATGACCTGATTATCATCCACAGCAAGGTAGAATCAGCTCTGGCCCTGAACTATGTCTGTGTGAAATGTTGGTCACTGAGAGAAGACTTAGTACCTGATTATCAATCTTGTCCCCTTTAAAGTCAGTAACACAAGCTGTGTCAGGCCTTAAGGACAGGAGATCAAGAGCATTGATGTCTTATTTGACTGGAATGTGTGGAACTTTGTAGAAAGATCTGTGTGACTTAGTAATTTATCTCTACCCTGGGATACTCCAAGTGTGAAAGTATCTGCTGCTCATAAAAAAAAAAATAAATGTATAATTGCATGATCAGTTGATGAAATCAAAGTGAATTGCTCTCAGCCTTCTTCCTGCCCTCCTTGTGTTTTTCTAGCATTAACATTCTAGCTTTGTCACCTCTGATCAGGGGAAGATAAATCCTTCCTTTTGTAAGGAGCAGAAACACTTTCCCTCAGTACGTAGAATAATGGCCTCTTTGGTATATTATTCATATTCCTCTCTTTGTACTTGTCATTTCTCTATATCCTCAGTTGTTGTATACCCCATAACTCTTAGTGATTTTATCTAAGGCCTTTCAAATAAGGAAGCAAATGGCTTAGATGGGTAAAGGTTTGCTAAGGCATTAAATAGACTGGCATGTGTAATGTCCAAGTCCAGTAACTCTACCCCATGCAGCTTCTGAGCAGCCTCATCAGCTTTCTAGTAGATAGGGGCCAGTACTAAAGCATCCCTCAGAATGACAGCCTGGTGGTTACTGTGACAAGAGGAAGCCTGTACATTATGGTTTTCTCACCTATTTCTAGAGGTACCCTGCAGAATAGCATGGAATCAGCAGAGGATCACTGCAAGCCCACACTGGTTTTCTTTGGTCTTTGGCCCCCCAAAAGAATGTGTGGCCACTTTGCCAGTCCTGAGCATCAGAAAGTTAGGAACCAGGTACCCCAAAATCAGAAAGGAGTGGGAGGGATGTATAAAACTGTTTATTAGTGCACTTTTTGTTCAGTGGCTGCTCTTTGAACTATTATAATGTCCTCGTGGCATTTCCAACCTTATCTCCACAGCCTAAGACTGTTTTCTGTAGAGGTGACTGTAGGTATGAACAGAAATTGGAGCGGAGGATACAGATCAGAGGAGGGCATGGTCGAGGTCCTGGAGAAGCACTTCAAGTCACTTTGCAGGGGATGCTCTGTGTGTGTTCCCCTATCCATGCTTGTTTATCCAACATTTCATTGTGAATGTTAGTCTGATGCAGACAGTGTTAGGAGTAGCTGCTTCAGCATTTTCAGAAGGCAAATCCTTTGTTGCTGCTGAAGCCTGTGCAACCCTAAATCAGGTGCTTGTGTTCTTCCCTGTCATTTGCTATTTAGGTCTAGTGCATTTCTGCTGCATCAAGCTGAAACAAAATGATTTTCATCCCTGCAGTTAGTAGCTGGCTGCAGTTGGATGAATTGAAATGACTTTTGGGGAGAGTCATTGAGGGGAAAAAAAGACTCCTCAGGAGATGATAAAGGGAACGTGATTTATGCTGATTTGTAGTCCTCACCAACAGAAGGAAAAAATACAAAGAGAGTTACAAATGTATTGATCTGTTTCATCTTGTGGGTGTTTTTCTTACTTTAAGTCTATCTCAGCCTTAATATCTTCATCCAGGAACAAGCTGTTGCCCCTGGCTTTCACTGACAGCTGGTTTGCTTTTGATGCATCCCAGAATCTTCCCACTGGTTCCTGCAATATGTCGAAGGACTTCAGCAGCTTGTTGACCTCTCAAGACTTCATTCTGTTGATTGTGGTTTCAAGAGTTCCCAATTTTCCTTGAGTACAGGCTTAGCCTCCAAAAGAACCTCAACAACAAATAAACAAAAAAAAGAAAACAAAAAAACCCTTAAAAGGTCATGCTGGAATGGCTGATGGTGACAGACCAAGGGAACTGTTGGCCCTGGGCATGTCCAACAGTGGTTGTTGGATGTATTTGTGACCCAAACACAGTGACTTGCTTAAAAATGTCAAGTCATACTGTTATTTTGGCTGCAGTTCTTACTCCTTTTTTGTATCTATAGGAAGCACCCTTTCTTTGGTAGTCTTAATTAGTATTAAAGATGGCTTGGACAGCCCTCTGTGGGCAAAGAAGGCAGAGTTGGTGGAGATGCTCTGCAGCAGTAATTGCTGTTATAGTTAGACACTTGAACTTGGAGTAAGACAAACCAAAAAATGTAAAAGGGAAAGTAACTTCCAAGTGAATTGCTGCCTGAGCTCTTGTACCTAACCTTTGGGAGTAGCAGTTCTACAGCTGGACAGGCTCACTTCTCTTACAGTCAGTATTCATTCCTGGTTTTCTGTTATAGGACTAGGAGACCACTTACCTAGTGTGGAAAGACTTTAAGGACCTGCCTTTGTTGGGATAGGTTAGTCAAGACTATTTAGAGCCAGCCAAACAAGTCAGCTTCTGATGGGGTATCCCAAAGCCAGAAACAGGATGCCCCAGAGAGGAGCAAGAAACTGATTAGGATGGGCAGTAGCTGTAATCATGAGATGGAGACATTTTCTTCACTAAAAAAGAGTTGTGTAGGACTTCAGAGAAAGCTTTCATTTAACTTAGCAAATACTTTTGGACACAAAAACTTCCCAGTCTGAAGAGGACCCCTCATTGTCTGTGTTTTTATCATCTGGCTTCCTCAATGAATGAGATGATGTTTATTGAAAACAACTTTTGGGATTTTTCTTGGCATTACAGATCTTTTGAAAAACAAAATAAGTGCCTTTGCAGTGTGATGTGACACAACTGCAAGCCAAGGTCAGACAAGTAAGAAGCTGAAGATCTAGAACTGGTTTCAGGGTGTCCTTTCAGTGCAGCTGATGGAGAGCAGGAGAGGATGGAGAGACTTGGCTGGTTTAGTGAAATTTATAAATGAAAGAAGGTGGGAAACATAAATGTGAGAAAAGCAAAAAAGGAGCATTAGAAGAGGAGATGCAGGTGTTTACAAGTGTGGGAGAAAGCAATGGTAACAGATAGGGAAAAATGATGTTGAGAGAACCAAGAAAATTTTGCATATGAAATACTCCTCTGTGTGTATCTGTGGACAGGTGTATACATGTACATACAAGGTAAAGCCAACTGGGTTTTGATGTATTTCTTAATGATTAGAAAATTATTAGCTGTCTCTCTTCTCAGTCCCTTCTGGGAAAATTAAAAAAAAAAGAAAAAAGTAATATTAGTTTAAATTACAGAAAAAGCTGCAGGAGGGTGAGAGTGGTTTTCTGCATTACTTGAACCCCCTGAGCCACATCCCATCCGTAATTCATTAGTGTTGCTTTCTCCTGAGCCACATGAGTGTCCATCACATGCCCTGCCTGCTGACAGTGCCCACTGGCTCTGGCAGGCCGGGTGGTGACCCCATGGAAACCCATGTGTGCTTTATGCATCTGATCCAAGGCCCTTGAGGTCAGCAGGAGTATTTTTGCTGACTTACTGCAGTCTCAGGGGCTTCAGATCTGTACCTAAATACACAAAGTACCAGCATCTGCCTCAGGGCACGAGGATTTGTGCTATTGCTGGGTAAACCTAAAGCATGAAAGGACCCGATTTGGATGCTGCAGTACAGATCACTGCCAGCATTTACTAGATTAGACTCAATTCAACACAAAAGCTAGCAGTTCTGTCTGCTGTATCCCCCTAGACCATTCCTGTAGCCTTTCTATCCCACTCTTGCATGCAGATTGCAACACAAAGTGTGCTTGTTCCCAAGCAGTCGAGAGCAGCAGCGTTAATGTGCCTTAAAGCGACTATATGTGAGGGCAAGGATTGCTGTGAGCAAAGCAAGAGGTGTTACCAAATGTTGGTGCCATGGTATGAGGGATGCAGGAGAACCACATTGCCATTATTCTTGTTTTATTCTACAGTTATCTTCCCCAGCAGTCTCTCTGCTTTATGGATTGCAGTGTGGCACTCATCTGTGCCGAGTGGTTGTCCCTGGTTGGTGCTGCTCAGCGCTTCGGAGGGAGAGGGCGAGGAGGCAGGGCTGAACGGGTGGAAGCACGTGTTATTATAGCACCCACGGAGTCAGCAGCTCCCTGCTGTCCAGAGCAGTGCTCTCCAGGGCAAGGGTAACATGCTCAGTCTTTGAGTCAACTTTAATTAGACTAATTCAAGTACAAAGGAGGCAGTGCTGCACCTCGAGGATTAACCACCGGATAGTCAGTCTTTCCTTTCATCATTTGTACAAATAAATAGTATAGCACATAACATTTGGAAGAATTATTTTAATATCTCTCTTTAAGGACACTTACTCCTTCCTCTTTCTAGAAGTTTATGTTCTATTTCTCAAAGGGAAAAGGAAGCACAACCATCATAGCTGCATGGCTGATGGCAAAGTTGCACTCATAACAGCTGCTGAAGGGGGAGTGCAGATGGGATTAAGAACAGAAAGGGAGTGCACGGGAAGATTACTTCAGAAAGTCACTTGGGGTCTAAGTAATAATCCTAATAACCACTGCAAATAGTAAGTATTTTCCTCAGCACTGCTACTGCTCTGCCAGCTGGAGGAATGTCACAAATATGCAGCTTAGAGATTTTTTTTTTAATAATAGAAACTGCATGTAGTAGGGAATATGACCTCAAAGCATTTACTTATCTAAAAAGCATCTCTGGTCATATAAGATAGATCTGTGGAGGCGATGAGCTTGTATAAAACACGTACAGCTGAGTCTGCAGGCCGGATTCACCCTGGTAGGTGTTTTGTTAACACCCATCTCTGTCTGCTGCCTCTCTGCAAGTATGTGTTGGTGTGAGACAGATGCTTATTCCAACTCACTTTTCATCAGATAGCAGAGCAGGCAGTGTAATAACCAATGTTTCCTCACCTAAGGAATTCATAAATGAGAGTTCACTCAGATACTGATCCCATAGCAAAGACTTTTCAGGGACTTTACCTAGATGTGATTATGCATCAGCTTTATTCAGTACCTTGTAGAGGTCATGGGATGGATCTTTGACTTGTACCCATTGGTATTTTGAGTTTCAAATTATAGAAGAGCCTTTCTACTCATTAACTCTTTAAGAAAATGGAAAGGGTGATTAGATCACAAGAAAACTGCAAACTCAAGACTGTCCCCACGTCACTTAAGGTTAAGCATGTAAAACAGTGTGAGGAGTGCACCAGTTTTAAAGGACTGCTGCAAACACCTCTTGGGCACTGTAAGACTTTGGTCTCCTCACTCAGAGCTTCCCTTGCACTTCTTGTGAACCCAGATTTTTTGCCTAGTCCATGAGTAACAGGTAAAGGGCAGTGAAAAGGGGTTTGAAAAGAGAAGTCTTGTCCTCTGTGTGTTTGCACTCCCAAAGTATGTTCCCAGTCTGATGATTAATACATCTGTTGTAAAGTCTGAGCTGCTGAAGATGTATTTGCACCATACCTGGACAGCCCTTATCAGGAGGGGATTGCCATCCTTCCTAACAGGAATGGATTTTTGTGTTTTGGGATGCCAACCTCAAGTGTTAGAAAAATAGGGTTACAAAATGAACAAACATGAGGGTTTTGTTGTTGAAAACACTTTTTCTGTTTACAGTTTTCCCTTTTTAGTAGCTGTGAGAGGTTTTTTTTCCAAATGAGACTGGGAGCTGAGGCTTAAAAAAAAAAAATCTAAATTCTGCAATACTTTATGTAAAATTGTGGGACTGCTACGTCCAAAGAAGGTCCAAATAAATTCTTGAAGTTTTGGATTGGGGAGTTAAGGAAAGGAAGGTGTATGCTGAACTGCAGTTATTTGGTGCCTGATTTTGCTTTCAACTACCTTGGACCATTTTGTCTTCTATGTTGTTACTGCTCTGATAATTTGAGCTCAGTAACTGGTTGTGCCACCTAAATAGCCCCATAAATGCAGATAATGTGGAGGGCAGGCAGAGCCTCTGGTCACCATTGCATGAGCTCCCTTATGTTCTGAGCAACCTCCAGCCTGCATCAGGTCTAAATACTCAACCAAACCCGTGGATTTGAGAACTCCTCAGTAACATCTGGGCTGAAAAGTGATTGTTTCTGTGAAAGTGGGATGAGCTGGAGTTAAATGCAGTAGCAACTTCATGACAGCTTCTGTGAACATCAGGAGTTTACAGTGTTTATCTTTGCTGGAGGCAGAATGTTAGCAGGTTGTAAATTCAGGTTGGGTTTCCTCTCAGTTTAGGAGACAAACCTAGATTCTTAGTGTGTTGTTCTCTACTGCTTTTATGTACTGTTTTTATTTATTTATTTCCCTCCTGCTTTTCCTGTAATCCCTGAACTACTGCTATTGGCATTCAGTGCTGGAGAAAGCAGTTTTGCCATCAAAAATATTAGGAGGTTAAATGACTTCCTCTGCGGCCTAAATACTGGTATTCCAGCTTCACAGAAAACATCTTTTTCCTTTTGAAATAAATAGTGGGATACCTGACACCTCAAGATGACTGGTGGTGCTAACAAAGAGTTAACTGCAGAAACCAGCCAAAACCAAAGAACTCTGTCCCTGGAACATCCTAAAGCACATTGGATTTCTTTTTTGGGGAAAAAAATAAAATAAATACAGCTGACAGCATCCACCTTGTGCCTTGCAGCTGAGCTCTTCAAAGCATCCTAAGGGATATGAAGCACCTACTCCCATTGAAATAAAAGAGAGCTGATTTTCTGATTGTCTCAGGGAATTTAGTTATATAAGAAATACCACAAAAGAACAGCCCCTGAACAATTTTTTTTGATGGTCAGCGAAGCTACCAAAATGTGCAGTTTTGGGGAAGCTGAATCCGCTTCAGCTGACAGAGGAGGTTTAGAAATACGGACTGAAATCTGCCTCAGCTGCTCACAGAATCACACCTATATTCAGAGAGCTTGAGCATTCTGGTTTGGAGATTCTTAAGGATTTGATTACTGTGTTTTCAAAGTAAAATATTTCAATCTTTTCAGTTTAGGTGTGGCATTTTTTTCAAAGTTTTTTTAAAATAGACCAACATTCTAAGAAGTGAAAGGAAAAGGGGAAGGAGTGAAGATCAAGGACTAAATACCTAGAGACTAACTGTTTTGACATTTTAAAGGGTGTTTACCTCAGTTTACAAAAGCTGTATCCTGAAGGCCTTTTTTTTTTCTGGATACTGCATGAGAAAAAGAAATACTTGAAGGAGAAAGGATGCTCTGAGAAGCAAGAACTTCACTTTTACTAATCATTAGCCCATGTTGTAAATGTAGAGATCAAAGACAACAAAATTCTTTCATGGATGGCCCTTTGGACTAGCCTTAATTGGAACCAAATCTGAACTACTACCATTAGTAGTAATTTATTACCTAATAAATTTAGTACCCAAATTCCCCAGTTGAGATGAGACTCTCTTCTGCTGCTTACTGGTGCATGTAGCTTGTAAATGAAGACCTCAGTAGCAAAGAGGTGGCCATGTAAAGCAGTGGTGGAAAACTGCTTTCTGGAGCAGGATGGAGGCAAAGAGGGCTCCTGTGGCTTGTGCAGAGTCATGCAGGGAGCCTGGAGTTGATACTTGATACCCCTTATTCCCAAAGCAGAGCTGTGGCTGCTTAATCACACTGAGTCTGTCCATGTATTTTGTAAATTAAAGGAGTGTCTTGGAAAGGTTGACACTGGTAACCAGCTCGTATTCTTCTGTTCTTCTTTTGGTTTCCCATCTAAGGCCAGCAACGAGGCTTTTCATTAATATTGTTTTGCCACGCGGATGTTTGTCCTGTTCATTCAGAGCTTCGGTGAGATCTAGCAACTCATTTCACAAAGAAAGATGAAAGGGAAAAGATTTACTTAATAAAACAAATCTTGCTTAATTGCTGTGGTTAGTCTCCTGCCTGGGTTTTATGAGTTCCTGCAGCTGGCTTTAATCTCCTGATTTACTCTGGGAACAAAGAAGGGAAGGAGTGAATCACGGCAGGAAGAAGTTGAAATTCTTTTGGCAGAACTCGGGCAGGTTGGACTTTCTGTAACATACAGGCCACCAGGAGAGGCTCCCTGGGTTTCAGGAGATAGAGTAAGATAATTTCTTACAATATGATTTTACAATCTGATCTTTACAGTCATTAATGTCCAGGGCTTCTACTTGTCTGGGCAACTGAGGGAGCATTAGCAAGAGTTGCAAGAAACGCTGAGGTTCCAGAGAAGACTGGCCAAAAGGGGTCAGTGTTTGTTAAGTTGAAACACCGACTTGACAAATACAAACAGATGGGATTTACGTTTGGAAATGCAGAGGATTTAGCACCAGCATCCTCTTCCTCGCCCAGCAAGAGAGGTATGACATGCCGACACTCGGCTTGTGTGACCCAAGCACCACCTTACAGAGGAGCCGATTGGTTCAGTTAGACTGAACCTGCATCTCTCTTTAATATTTGTGTCTTAAATACTTCCTGAAGAAAAATCATCCAGCACAGCAGCTTGGACAACAGATGTGAGCTGAAGAGGCTGCCTGTACAAAGCAGCGGTCACTGATCTAACCCCAGACTGTTAGATCAAAGTGCCGGGAATAGCATGGCATTTATGAGGAGCACAGAAGATGTGGAGCTAAGTATAACCCTCTGGAAACAGCCTAAAAGGAACCAGAAGGCTTAGTATCTGGAAAACTGTTTCAGATATTATGGAGCTCAATGATTTTAGGAATTTAGTAGTGATTTAGCTTTTCGTTCTTCGGTGCAGCCTTGTCTACCCAAGGTGCAGTGAAACATTCTGCTGGAGTACTGCTAACCCCATGTCAGCAGTGCCTGCAGCTGAGGGTACTGCCCTGATCTGCACACCCCTTGCATGGTGCCTCTGCACTTCCCTGCACTGACATTGCTGCTCCCCTGATCCTGCAGTGAGCCATCCGGGAAGTTACATCACCCACTGATTAATGCCACCGCCTTCGCTTGCCAGTGAGTCAGAGGGTGTTAGTGCCAGCCAAAAGGGGACCTGGACAGCCAGGGGCTCCCAAGCAGTTTCTTATGGTGTTAACCTGCCTGTAGATTCAGGTTCTTTTTTTGCTTGTAGATTACTTATCTCTATCACAGCACACCCAGGCAATGCAGCCCCCTGGATCTGTGCTTTGAGAATGACTTTCTGTGGAATAAGAGAGGTGATGCTCTCTAGGATTTTAGAATTATAGAATTATAGAATGATTTGAGTTGGAAGGGACTCCCAGAGGTCATCTAGTCCAACCCCCCTGCAAGAAGCAGGGACACCCCCAACTAGATCAGCTTGCTCAGTGCCTCATCCAACCTGGCCTTGAACGTCTCCAGGGATCCAGGGGCATCCACCACCTCCCTGGGCAACCTGTTCCAGTGCTCCACCACTCTCACAGGAAAGAACTTTTTCCTAATATCCAATCTAAATCTCCCTCCCTCTATTTTAAAACCATCACCCCTTGTCCTGTCACAACAGGCCCTACTGAACAGCCTCTCCCCATCTTTCTTGTAGGCCCCCTTGAGGTCCTGGCAGACCGCTCGAAGGTCTCCCCGGAGCCTCCTCTTCTCCAGGCTGAACAGCCCCAACTCTCTCAGCCTGTCAGGCTGAGCATATGTCAACAGAATCATACAGCTTGTGAGGAACACTGTGCAGTGCTCAGCAGTCTGCCCCTCTCTGTAGCACTGAGGCAGGTGGCAGAACTCTTCCATGGCCATAGCAGTTATGCAAGATTAAAATTTAAATAGGAAAATATAATTTGAGCTCTTGAAGTCATAAATCACATCTTCAGCAGTGGCTGTTGCTGGTTCAATTGTCTTCCAGTTACTGTCTTTATCAGCTGTTTAGTATTATGTCTAAATTCCACTGAGATTTCCTGTAATTTGAGGACACTGAAATGGAACAGCTAGATTTTCATCTGTCGTTGATCCGAATGTATTAATTAGAAACATAATTTCTAGGTTTGACATGTCAGGAAGATAACACACTAAATGGAAACCTTTGTATATAACTAAAAGCTTCAGTTTGGAAATGAAATATTTGCTTGGAAATTGCAGATGTACACAAATGCATTTGCTGGGAGATTGCATAAGTAAATATTTTTACTTGGTCTTGACAAAAATTAAGTAATGATTGCTAGGTAAGCTGCTGGAGACTTTTTCTGTAATGTCTTTGAGATATTGCTTTTTCCTGCATGCCAGCAAAATGTTTTCATTCTCTATTGAGAGATTTAAAGAGAGAGAGTTATTTTGAGACAAAGCTGAGGCAGAGATCTGCTGTGCTGTGAATTAATAACCTTAGAAGTTCAAGCAAGAAAGTCTTTTGCTCTTCTGGCTACCATAAAGCTTCAAAAACCCCATTGAGATGGAGTCCTCAAGCCAGTGTGGGATTGAAGCCGACCTCGAGTATTCCACACCGTTCTTAATGATGGTCTTTCTTTCATCTCTCCATTGCAAGGTCTGCTTTTGTCAGAAGATCAAAATCTGGGCTTATCTCTTGGTGCAGAGACAATCCAGCCCAACTAAATGAGCTCCTGCCCCTAGGTTTTGTAAAAAAAAAAAAAAAAAAGGCTGTTTTGGGGGTTTTTTTTGACAGAGACTTGGGGGTTTGGTTTAGTTACTACTGGAGAGCATGTAGCTGAAGTGACAGAGGAAAGTTAGTGACACCCAAAATTATTGTGTAGAATACCATTGGAGAGGAAGATTTTGACTCTGCTTTGTGTGGAAGTGCAAAGTGACAAGTTGTGGTTGGTGGATACTTGCAGGTCGTAGAGCTGGGCAGAAAAGCCCCTATGTGAGGACAGTCATCTGCTCAGGAATAAGCAGACATGGCAAAGGGTGGAAATTTCCTGTTGAAGTGGGGAACCATGCACCAAGGAAACCTGGAGTTCTTCAGCTGTTTGTCATCTCCATTTACTGTCAGGGAATCTGCCTCCCTTAAGTAAACAAGGTAAATGTATATATATGGCATAGATTAGGTGGGTAAATACAGGAGACTGTCAAGCAGTTTGGCCTCTGGGTCCTTGATCTCAGGGTTTATTGAGGTAGTATAACTAACAATTTTTTATGTACAAAGTTGGCACTATTGATTTAAAAAATGAATATTTAATCACAAGCATACAAGGTCAACGAATCTTTGGTAAGGAATTAAACAGACTTTTCCTTGCTTGCCCTCAAAAACTAAGTAAATACAAATTTAAGTGAAAACATTTGTAGCATATGCTCACAGACTGCATTTAAAAATGTATGGGGCTCAGTACTGTCTGACTTAATTCTGATTCATCCATTGACCTTGTTATATAAAACTCAATGCCCTTTTTAGAGGGAGAGTTGCAAATTGTGCTCCTGCATATTTATTTAGGAAGTTCAATCTTCTGGGTGTTCATACCCTAATTCCAGTGCTAAGTGCAATCACAACATTGATTTTTCTTACTAAACATAACCTACTTTACCCTGGGATGGAATTTTTTTTTAATGGGCTTTATATAATGGCATATGTGAAAACCACTCAACTTAATGCCCCATAATGTAGTTAATTAACGAAATGGCATTGTAGCCATGGTCTCTCGTCCTCTGGCAGTATATTTTACCACTAACCTTGGCCGTACAGAACTTCTGTCCTAATTAACAGGAACCCAGGTATTGACTGTGTCAGGCTACATGGTGGAAAGACCAATTTGCAGCTGCTGACAAAATTGTAATTCTCTTGAAAATCCAAACATGAGGAACCTCATTTTGGCTGACGTTATGTCATTTCAGAGCCCATCTCAGGGGAGAGCTGAGCAGCCTATCTAAATGATCAGTTTCTGTTTCTCCCTAGTTGCTAAATAACACTGTCCTAAAATACTGACTACCAAAACCATACTGATGGATGTATATAGATTTCAAGATAGGTGGTGGTGTTTTCTTATTAATGAAATGAATATTTATTGTTCATTTGTTTGAACTTTAATATGCTGGAGAGCTTAATGCGACTTAAAGCTTTATTGAACCGTCAGTAACAGATTTGATTCTCTCTTTATTTTTTTTTCTCTGTTCTGAGTAATTCAACTGAAGGTATTAGAGATGTATCAGGTTTGTGCTAGTTTTGCTAAAGACAGTAATCTGTGAAGCTCCATGGTGTTCCATGATACAAATGAGAGAATTACATACCATTAAATACATGTTTTCTTTTTCAGTGTTTAAATTAATTGTGCTTTGTCTCACTGTTGAAAAACTGCAACAAGGTGACAAGTTCTCTCAATCACTCTTGACTACATTTCTCAAGTGTTTAATTGCCTAAAGATGCAGAAAGACCAGTTTCTCCAAAGAACTTTGGTGCTGAGTCCTCATAAACGTCAAGAAGATATCACCATCTTGTTAGATGATGATTTCTCAGTTGCTAACATTTTGTTTTGCATGAGTATTTTAGAAAAATAAACCTTTTCACCGTGCTTTAGCCTCTTTGCTCTGGTGAAAACCAGTTCCTGCTGGTTTTAGAGGGTCTAGACCTTCTAGAGATCGTGGTGAACATAGTCTGATGGTGTGAAGTTAAGAAGCTCTTTCTGTCATCCAACGCTGAGGCCAAGCTACTCCAAGGCATGTACTCCTAGCTGGCATTCTGCTCCTCACATACAGTTTTGTGTGAGTCCAGTGGCCTCTGGAGGTTTGTCTCTCAGTGTCTTTTGAAGACAAGGCTGTCTATTTCTATGTCTCACTCCTGATGTTTTGTAATAGAACTGAAGATCAGCAGTTAAATGTTGTGCACACAAATAGCATCTTTGCAGGGAGTTCTTTATATAAATGCTTCTCAATTAAGCTACTGCTCTCTTTAATTAACCCTCCATACAGTTGTTGTTGGTGTTATTAGCATCACTAGATAATTGCAGTCAACTTTTCCACGGGACACAACAACTAACAATGGCAGAAATTTGTATTCTATATGTACATCCCTGAGTTATAAAGTTTTGTCTTAACCAACAGCTGTGTTCTCTCCAGGCTAGAGGTTTCAAACAGAAATTTCCTTGGGAATCTGTCACAAAGAGGGAATTGTCAGGCAGAGGATCAACAAACTCTCCACTGATATCTAGAAGAATATCATCTGGAATAGAAATGGGTTATTAAAAAAACTCCAATGATTTATTCCCCTGTGCAATGATGAAGCAAAAGTTTGCTCTGATAGATGAACAGGACCTTCTTGAGTCTTCTCTTTGAGATAAACTGTTGCCAGAATAAAGAACCCTGGGTGCAGGCTTTCCTATGGGCTGTCTTAATCACCTATCTGTCCTGCTGTTGGCACAAAAGATAAAGGCTGGTTCTGTCCTTAAAAAGGCTCCCTTAGCTCTGTGTCCATGGTACCACTCATGTACTGACCATTCAGAAACATATCTCATACTGAGCTTCATGCTGATACAGAGATTTCCATGCCTGATCTACATTTGGAAGATCACAGTCCTGCATGACTCTCTTGTAAACCTTTTACAATTCTTGTTTCCAACAGGGCGAAGGTGAAGAAAGGTGTGAACATTCTCAGTGCAAAGACCAGTGACCCCCGGCAGTGGGATGTCAAACAAGAGGTGGGGAATGGTGGGAAGCACTCGACCACAACAGTTGTTTGTCAGAAGATAGCACCCAGTTCAAGGAACAGGTATGAAACCTCATACTCTTGGCACATTAAATTCATTTATATCCATGATACCATTCATTGATTGAAAGACTTAGGGATTCTATTGCCACTACTCACAGCTGTAGCCTGGAAATCTGGAGACACTTACGTTAACTGTGGTACCATCTGCTGATCTACAACAGGGCATCTCAATTTCCAGGTAATAAAATTCATCAGTTTAAATTAAAAATTAGTAGAATAGGCCTAAGCAGGATGAGGTGAGGGGGTGTCATTTTGGCATCTGTCTGAATATCCTTAATTTTAAAGGTTTTTACTGAACATGATTTTTGTCTTGATAGTTTTGTCAGAATGTCAGAGTCTCTGTGTTTGGTTTATCAAGCAAGCACTGAGTTCTTCCACAGTGAACCACTGTAACTTTAAAGCATCAGTACTAATTCAAACCTTTAAATATTTAGTGTTTTCTCTGTAATACAGAAGGATCCCCTTTTGCAAACAGTTCTTACAGAGCTGGAGGTTCCTCTGCTAAGCTGTACACTGGCAACTGTCAGAGGCAGAGCAATGCACCCCAGGGAGCACTGGTATGAACTGGCCTGCCAGTGCCTGCTTTCCTGTTTAATATGTTCCACAGACATAAAAACCAGTGCTTTTCCAGTAACTATTCCAGTCTTCTGCAACACATAGCAAAGTCATATACTGCTGCTTTCAGGGGAAATTATTTTGTTCTTGCAGGGTATCATCTTAACGAATTCTCACAATGCTGCTGTACATTAGCCCACACAGAACATTTTCATTGTCCAGATCTGAGCAATCCTTCCCTAGCCCTGTGCTTATTATTAGCCTCAAACTTGAGCTCATTGAAAAGTATCATAAAATCTTCACTGGATGCTGGGTTGGTTATTGCCTTCCCATGCAGTTGATTTGTACTATCTTCAGGCACAGAAAAGCTGAGCAGATTTTAACATTTGTATTCTGAGCCCAGGCAGAGTGCCTGGGAAATATTAGATGTCTGTAAAGTGCAGAAATTTCTCTTGTCATGAGCAGCTCACGGATTCAATGTATTTACACTTGATATCATTGCTGTTAGTGAGGCTTTTGGTGGAGGGTTTGGGAGGGGTGGTAAAGGGAAAGGAAAAAATATACATCATTTGAGCCTGCCAGAAGGAAAATAGAAAACAATTTGAAAGGGAAGACATGGCTTTAAAACAGCATGGAACTGTGAGTGTATTTCCAACTGTGGAACTATAATAGTCAGGTTATCAAACCCCAAATTAAATCTTTTCAATCCAATTTGCATGAAGTCTAATTAACCCATAACAATATTTTTAGCCCTAATTATGCAAATAAAAGTCAATGTTTTAATTAATGCCTCTTTCATTTGTGTATGTAAATAGTTGCTGTATTCTGCAAGCGTGAGGAGCCTTGGGTTGAATGAAATGTTGGTGTACAAAGAGCTGTACAGAGAAACCTGTGTGTGTCTACTGGGATCCCAGTGGGATCTACTGCAGTGTAGTGGGCATCACAGTTACTGAGTTTCTGAGTGTCAGTTGGAGCCCTCTGCACAGAGCACAAATGATCTATTAAGCTAATTTAATTTGGTTGAGAGTTGCAAGTCCCTCATGGGATCTTCCTGTGCTGCCACCAGCTTTTTCAGGCTAGTTTAGTGGTGCAGTTCATTTGGGTGATGTGTAGTTCTGTAGCAAGGTCAGCATAGATGGGTTGTACTGTTTTGGATTTCCAGCATCAACCCAGGCTAATCTTCTCTTTCAGCAAACTCAGCCAACTCATAAACATGTTGGTTAATTTAATCAGAGAGGTATTTTCCAGACTCTTACAAAAAAACTTCAGAAAAGCAAATAAGTCTGTAGTTCTTGGATACTTTATGAATGTTCACACAGCTTGTCAAGATGATAGTGTTATTTTTCTTCGTGTGACCCAGTATTTCAAGCACAGCCAAGAGAATCAGCTAGCAAGAGAGGAGTATGAAGGGTCTTCTGTACTTGTGCTTTATTCCTCTGTATTGCAACCAAGAGGAATAATTTGTGTTGTCACATATCCCCTGTCAGTTGGGAAGTTATAACATTACCTACATTTTGGAGTGCTGCTCATTGCAAAGAATTTTTTGGTAGACAAGATTCATTCTGGTCATAACAGGGAGAGTGACGTGTTGGGTTGTAAAGTACATGAACAGGAAATTTCTCTGGCCTTTCTCTGTGTGCTGTCGTTTTCTTGGGCATCTCCCCAGTGCCTCACTGCAGCCTTTCCCCTTTAGATCACTGGAAACAAATGCCCACACTCAATAAAGCTGCTCATTTTCGTTGCCATGTTGCTTTACTTTCTTGTGTATTTCTACAATGATTATTGTAAGGATGTAATTGCATTGTAAGCACTTTGAAGCAAGCACTTGATATCTGAATGCAGCACCCCTTAGCAGCTAATACACCTTTCACATTATATAAATAGTAAAAAGGGACATATTTTAGGTATGTCACATCAGTAGTTGTTTACCATTACACTTTGAGAATCTAAGTGGGTCACACTTTTTTACTTTTTTAATATTTCTTCTTTTTGATTTTGTGCTACTAAAGCCAAGAGACAAGAGCTTCTTAACTTAGATTTATTCAGAAACACTTTGCCACTGTAACAAGTGACTGAAACCAGCTTGAAATCAGCAATGTTTGTGTGCCTCATAATGCAGTTTGTGCTGAGATTCAAGTAGCTATTGATGGGGATAACAACAGTGTTGATTAGTGAAAAGAAGTCCTAGATGAAAGCTTGGTCAGTTGTTTTCCTTTGTTGTTTCTGGAGGGAAGCTGGCAGGTTTGGAGTGTGTCCCCACAGTAGCTGAAGAGATATTTTTGGTTACTATTATAACCATTTCTGTATCTTAGTCTTGCCTCTGGTTCCAGCCTAAGGTTTGTGGGCTTGATTTACGTTGTACAACATCTACCCTGAGAACAGCTTCAGTGAAAGGGCTCATATTTGCTGTGAGGTTTATTCTGGATTGCCACCACGGGGTGTAAGAGCTGTTCCAAGACAGAGCAAGGGTTATTTTTAACCTAAGTAATTTTCATTGTATTTACTTATTTATTTATTTATTTTTAAATAGCATAACTCTACCAGCTGGTATGCTCTTAACTGTGAGGCTGAGAAACAGATTAAGAGTAGAAGCAAGGAAGGTTAGGGGAATTTCTAAAGGTGGCTTCTCTTCCAAAGCCAGAGCATCCTTGAGGACATGGTCTAAGGGTAGACTTGGTGTCGGTAGGTTAATGGTTGGACTGGATGATCTTAGGGGTCATTTCCAACCTTAACAATTCCATGATTCTATGATTCTATGATCCTTTAACTGCAGTGTCAAGAACTAAGCAGCAGTGACTGGGGCTGATCTAGGCCTAACCCCTCTTGCTCCTTCCAACCTGGAAAAGGCTTGGAACAAGCTGCCTTCAGTCTGTCCTTGGGCTGATGTTTCTGCCGTGGATGTTGTACTTCGTTTGTGAAGGGATGGAGTCACCTGGTGCTTTTGATTCCTGTCAACCATGTAGAGAAACTGAGTGTGGAAGAACGTGGAAACATTTAGAAAAACTGACATAATGGAAAACTGCTGTGATGTAGCACTTTATCCTCTTGGCCTTGAACCTTTTGAGAGGCCCGTGGGCTCACAGCTCTCCAGCCATCTGTCAGATAAAGAGGCAGACTGGGGAAGAGTGCTTCCAGATGTTATGTTTATGTTTCAGACTGTGTTGCAATCACTTATTCCCCCTCACCACATGCACACACTTTTTGGGTTACTTTTCTTTTTTTTTTTTAACACTTGGTATCATTGCATTCACATGGAAACAGCTAATGATGTTACCAGGTTGTGTTTTATATCATCGGGGCATGGAGGAAAGAAACAAACCCGTTAGAGTTCTGTGCAGGTCCCTCCTATGTCTGGCAGCACCATATGCTGCCAAGGGATGTCAGTGAAGTGAATTCTCTTGTGATTCAAAAACAAAAGTAGAATGTATGTGTACAACATGTCTCAGACTTGAAAAGCTGTAAACCTTATGGTGTGTGTGTCTGGCTATAGCTGAAGACAGTCTGTGCCCAGTGTGTGGACACAGAGAATATTCACACATTATGAGCAGGGTAGATGCTACTCATTCTTTTAGAATCTGGGTCATCTTCCCCTGGCACAGTTTTGGGTTCAGTGGTTTGCAGAGCTCAGCAAAGTGACAGTGGTGCCTCTAAACC
This sequence comes from Heliornis fulica, assembly GCA_013399135.1. Classification (NCBI taxonomy): domain Eukaryota; kingdom Metazoa; phylum Chordata; class Aves; order Gruiformes; family Heliornithidae; genus Heliornis; species Heliornis fulica. The sequence continues at coordinate 117,111 of VXBZ01008470.1, read as the reverse complement.
TTGCAAGTCCAAGCAGAGGACACAAGTTTCACAAGGACTCAGAGGTTTGATGTTTGTGAGTCAGGAGGTTTTCATTACAGTTGTTTATCCTTGTGACTGGTTGAGCTGAGATGGCACATGCCAATGCTGAAGTAGGAGATGCTTGGGGAGATGTGTCCATCTTCAGGAGATCACATTAGTGTCTGCATAAACTGATTTGTACAAACTGTAGAGGTTTTGGGAAAAGACACCAGCAGTGGATTTCTTTTACCACAAACCCCAGAAACAGTAAGAATTTCTATTCATTTTTGAGAAAGTCACATATGGATGAGCATTATGTCCTCCTGAGTATTTTGTTTTAAGCATCATGCATATTTTGGTGCAAATTAGGTTCAGACTGCTGGCAAATTACCAGTGCAACCCTCAGAGCTTCCAAGGTGAGTCATTCTTGTGATGTGCATCTGTCTGCTTAAAATGACACATGGGAATGTATGCATGTAGCTGTCAATAACAGCATCAGGAATGATACAGCAAAGCTTTTAAAGATCCTTTGCCTCTACTCCTTCTCACCTGATTTCCCACACAATTTATCTCTGCCTCCTGTCTTTGCATTTTAAGATTTCTTTTGATGTTAGGATGCTTGCTTCAGGTCACATCAGGGCACAGATGTCTCCAGTGTGCGGTGTAGGTGCCAAAGACACACTGGACATCTGCACATATGGTGGAGGATCACCCAGCTGTGCCTCATAACAATATCTTTTCTAGGGCACAGAAGATCAGGGTTAGAAGGTTGCTTCCCAAAGGAGCCTTTCATATGGCTCCTCTTTTGCTGCTTTGAATGTCAGGAGTGTTTATCAAAGCCCCGAGCTGGGGAGGGAGGAAGGATGAAGAATGTCTCTCGTGTCTCTTTCAGGAGCAGGCTGCCTGCAGAAAGGAGGCGGATGCTCCGCTGCCTCGCTGCCTCTGTCTGCTGAAGTGTTTTAGCAAGTGTCTGCACAAACTGTCTTGAGAGGGAATATTTGCTCCTTACACCCTACTGTCTTACTGAGTACTTGTGGGAGCAGGGCAACTTGTTGAACCTTATGAATCCTGAGTGGTTTCGACTTAATGGGCGGCCCTCACTTGCATTAAGAGAAAGTGAATTCCACGGGAGCCCTCATGGACAAGGACTCTCACTGAGCCTGAAGGACCCTTTCTTTTCAGTGCATTCAGTAGTGCAGGTTCAGAAGGATCTCTGAGATAACTATAGCAACTGTCATGACAACAACACACGTCTGTCTGGTTTTCATCTAGCACCTACCACTGCAAGACCTTGATCTATCACTAGTATTGGCCCTACCACAATCCAAATAAATAACAACACTGTTATCAGTCAGTTGTTCCAGTAGAAATTTGTGTTTAACTTGTGATCAGCATAAATACCTGCTTTCTGACAGATAAAGGCTGAGTCAGAAAACCATCAGGGTCTGCACATGTGGTGTGGAAGATGCTAAATAGAAAGTATTTCCTTTCTTATCAGGTATGTGGCGACATTATTCTGTTTGAAATTCAAAGCAAGATATTGTAATATAAGATAAGGTATTTGAAAGCCAGTTGTTAGACACTCTTGAAATTAAATTTTATGTTGCATTTCAGCAGAACCAGTGTTAGATTCAGTCCTAACCATTAAACAAATATTACATTAGTCTTTATAGATAACATAGTATTAGCCAAGGAATAAGGCATTCCCATGAGTCTTCTTCTCCAAGAAAGAAATTAATTCGTAGAGATGAGATAATAAAATTCATTAAATGAGATCTATCCATGATCTCTATGGAAGTTCCAGTCCAGTTCCAATAAATTAATATATAATATTTTTTGTCTACTTTGGAGTTCCTGGATTTGTTGAGAAGATGAACAGCTGAAGCACCAAAAAGAAAGGTCATTCTTCACATATTTGTTGCCCAAATAAAGCATCGGATTTGTTTGCTCAGCAAATCTGTATGGTTTGGAAAAGCTTTTTACATGCTTATCAAAACCAAATGCTGGAGGCTTAGCCAGTGCATGCAATAGTGCAGCCTTGCTGAGAAAGCTGTCTTGCTTGTTGTCAGGGATTTCCCTGCTTTCCAGTCAGGTTGGGTATATTGTTTTATTTCATTATTATGTAAATAGAGCAGACCCCCATACATATTAAGTTGGAAAGGATGTGCAGTCATGGAATAATGGGGCAGCAGCTTTATATCCGTGCCAAATTGATAGACAGGCTCAATAACAACTGTAATTCCTGATGTCCAGGATGAGATTATTTTTTTGATATCTGACAAAGTAATCAGTTGTCAGAGATTGACTAGAAAACATATGATCTACTTTGCAGCCATTTACTTATGTCTGAGCATATGTTTTGCAGAGCTCCCAGAATATGCTGGCTGTCCTGGTTACATCCTCCATGGAAAGCTGCTGTGCCTCTTGCACACAGCATCCCTACTGCTTTCCAGTTTAATAAACTCCAATTCATAGCAAGGTTATCTGTGAAAATCTTCTGATGCAGCACATTCATGGACTGACACTTCTGTTAATTTTTTCTCTTTTCACTTGAGATCATGAGTTGTAGTTTTGGGTGAGGTCAGCTCTGATTTGCTTGTGACAGTTGGCATGGCTTGGATGTTTTAGCATCTATTGTAGTGCAGCCTTCCTTGTGATTTGGAGGCAGTGGAAGATAAGAGACAAAAGATGTAGAATTGGGGGGAGGAATTTGTGCATGTGTATTTTTTCTCACACTGTCTTTGAAGCAGAAACATCTGCTGAAAGCCTTAAACAGCTGAGTTCAGCAATACCACATCATGCTGCCAAGCAACTCTGCTTTCCTCTGTAACTTTCACAGCAGAGGAAATAAATCAGGCAATAAAAAATGAAGAAAATTTAGGAAAAAAGCACCAAAAGCCAAACCTTTCTAGAATAAAGTGAGTAAGGTCTTTGTTAGTAATCGGCAGAGCAAATTGAAATATATTTCTTAAACACCTCAGCCCTATATATCATCGTTACTTGAGAAATTTTGTAATAACAAAAATCCCCTGGACTCAGGATGCTTAAAACTGGTCAGAAGAGACCTCTGGAAAACGAGCTGCAGTCTCAAAAAAGGGAACAATGTGATTTTAAACATTTTTCCAGTCTCATGCCTGTGTCAGATCAGGAGCAGCCACCCAACTGACAGCGGTGAAGTATCACCATTTATCTGAGAACTTTACATTTTCTGAGACAACACACAGTATATTAGACAGGTGAACCATTTGTTTCTGTGCTGGCTTGCTGAGATTGACTTTTCTTCTCAGTTACTTTAATTTGATGAGTTATTGGCTATTTTAAGTACAGATAAAACCCTCTTCTCTGTTTATATCTTTTATTACATAATAATGGTGACTGCTCTGTGAGACAGATGGAAATTCATGATATGGTCTTTGTTGTAAGTCTTACAAGTTAAGCAAAGTTGGTAAGAAAACCAACAGCTCATGGTAGGTGCTGACTTGGAGGATTTTATAGCTGTAGGCTCCAACTCCCTGCTTGTAGCAGAGCTCTCCCTCCCATCACCACTCCTGGCTGTCACTATGGTTCTGGTCATTAAGTTCCATTCCCAGTTTACCTGCGTGTGTAATTAAATAAGTGATGTTACTTGTATACCTGCAGTGAGGGATGGTTAAACACTATTCCTGCTGCCTTCCTCATTCAGAGATCACATCACCTGCCTTTTGTTGTCACACTTCTTACCAGGACTAAATGAGAGAGAGACAGAACTCTGGTCATTATTACACACTGCAGGTTTTTTCCCTCTCGTTTTAAAATTCAGAATGAGTTTAAATGCATTTCATTAGCCTCTGCCATTACAACCATTGCTTATCCTCCTGCTGGAGACAGTTGTAATGAAAAAATAATTTTACAAGCACATTAAAATTATCACTTCAAATCACTTACATGATTGATACAAGGCTTACAGAGGAAGTCGAGTCTTTCATAAACACTTGGCAGACCTATCTGTTGTCTCATTAACACCACTTTTACACTGGTTTAGCTCCACTGAGTGCAATGAAATTAATCTACTGATTCTTACTTTTGTAATTTAAACCAGGATCACGCCATAACACGATCTTAAGATGTTTGTTTGAACTGATTTGCAGTATCATCTTCTGTGATTACAAATACATTATCCTCTTAGAAAAGGTTTGTGATACCTTGGGTGCTAGCAGATACAGCTCTCGTCCTGCAGCTTTCTAGTATCTTTTATCACTATTTCCATGCACTCTTGTCTGCCTCTACCCATCTGCTGTCTCTCTCTTGCCATGCTGGTAGGCTTGCTGAAGCAGGCAGCGTGTTCATTATCTGTGCAATATGCAGCAAGGTCCTAGACTATGATGAGGCTCCTACTCTTCTATCTAATCTAATCTATCTTCTATCTAATAGATAGTCACCTCCTTTATCTGATCAGTTCTTTGTTTTTGCCTGCAAATAGTTGAATGGATCAATTTCTTGTTGTGAAGTGTGTTTGAAACTTTGGCTGGCCAATAAACTAATTTTTTGTGAAACTACTAATTGGCCACGTTAGCAGTGCTTTGGGCTGAAGGAAGCAGCACCATTATTGTACTGCAAACACTTTGCAGCATATGAACACTGTTAGGAAACACAGCATTTCATGTGTTTCCAGCTGGCCATAAAACAACTCAGCAGAAGCAGGGACTTCTCACAGTCTGCTCTGATGCATTCCATTCCATTCCACTCCTCCTGTCCATTTTACACAGGATGTAGAGATAAGACATGCTTTTACAAGCTTCAAAAGTAAAAATCTTTGTTATAGATAAAGCAACTCCTATAGGCTAAAAAGCTACCTTGCATCAGAGATCACTGCAGTTCTCCAAGCATACATGTCTTACACAACAAAGAACTGTTTCTCTATTGGCTTCTATAAGTCATCATTTGCAAATCATAATTTATCTACAGTTCAGGCTGCAGGGAGACCTCTGGTATTTCACATTCTGGGAATGAAGGAAGATTGTTTTTCTTCACTATAACCCCATGATGAATATCAGAAAATACTGACATTTTCAAAGGCAATCTTTTTTTTTGGGTTTTTTGGGGTTTTTTTTTTGAGCTCTGCAGCCACAGTCCCTTAAGTATAAATCAGTGTAGAATTTGTCTTGCTGTGTCAAGTGCTTGTACGAATCACCTGGTTTGAGTTGGCTTTTGTTACATAAATTGGTGGGTCAGCAGGGACATAAGAAGTGTTTGGAGGATGCTGTGTATTTCCTGGCAATTGAACAAGCTAGAGGAAGGCTGTTCTTTTGAAAGGCAGTAGCTGACTGAGTTCTCAAAAAAAAATTGGTTATGGTCCATCAAATCTCAGCTAAGTAAGACCCCTGGGGTTCTGCTTCTTTCAGAAGATGATATTGGGTGATTACGATTTGCAAGCATGTTTTTTGTAACACTCTCAAAATTAGGAATGAAAAAATGAAGTCAGATTAGTAGTATTATACAAAAATTGGCAATGCATTTTTTTCCTTAAGCCAGGAAATTCAGTATTTTTTCTGGAAAAATCTGTGGTGTGTCTATGACTTTGAAGGGTCAAAATGAGGAGTGTGAACCACGAGTGTAAATCAGTATAGATCTGCTAAAACAGTGTGTACCCATTTCTCCCTCTGTCATTGAGGAAGATCTTATTACTTTATCAACATACTAATAATTTCATGGGGGACATAAGTTTGTTGAAGGAAACTGATCTGCTTATTGTAGGGAGTTTTTCTGATAGATCAATGCTGAATTCCTGATTGCTTGCCAGGAATTTAAATTCCTGTTACATTTCCAGGGAAGAAACCTTCACTGAAGCAAATGGCAAAATTTCCTTTGCAGTCTGAATTTCACCCCAAGTTTAGACTAAAACTTTTTATTCTCTGTTCCCTTCTATCTGACCACAGCTCAGAAAGTTGGGATAGCATAGAATAGAGTAATGCCAGTTGGAGGGGCCCTATAACAATGATCTACTCCAACTGACAGATAATCTCTTTCCAGTTCAAGGCTGTGAACAGCAGTTTACAGTCTCCTTTTCCATATGTATACCTGCATACATGATGGTAATTACCACAAAAGGAGTTTTAAGTAGCACCCCATTGATTTTTTTGTTTCCATGCTGCAAATTAATGGACTGAGCATGCACTCTTTGTAACCACACTAGTAGAAATTCGATAATGACTCTGACAGAGCACTTGAATGACCTCAGCTGCTGAATTTGTTCCTATTTTGACTATTTTTAATGAGACTGGTTTATTTAGCTATGCCATGGAATGGCTTGAAACCAAGGTGCCCTGTCAACCAAATCATTGCTGATAGACTGACTAATGAAAATTTCAATGTTTAGATCTGTTCTCTTAGCCAAAATAGTTTACAGCTTCCTTGTGGCAATGTTCATTGGAATGTACTAACCAGAAGAAATGTCTGATGTGTTTTGATCTTCATGAAATATTCCATTATCACTACCAGATTTCAACCAAATTGGAGCTTGGGAAGTACTGACAATCCTCAAAGCAATATAATCTCTCTGGTCAGTTTAGCAATTGTTCAGCTAGGTTTAGAGGTTTTAATTGGATTTGATTATAATTTCTTATGGCATTTTTGTCATCTCTGAAAAAGTGTAATAGGATGGTGAGGCTCTCCACTTGGAGATGCTATTTGTCAATTTTTATCTTGAGAAATGTCCATAAATTTACTAAGAATGACTGGGAAGGAATATTTCAAGATAGATCTTGTTCCTTGCTGCTTCTCTGTTTGGCTGCCTATACTTTCATAATTCCACAGCTTGGTTATACCTGCTGTGATTCCCTCACAAGCAGCTAGTAAACCCCTGTGTGTTGCAGATGAACACTATTTGAATGCTTGGTAAACACAAGCCATTCCCAACAGTGCTTTTAGAAAAGTTAACCTAGAAATGTCATAGTAAGTGTAGGGACTTGATAACCAAGAACTGGCTAGAAACTAAGCTTTTGCTAATGTTACTACCTGAACCATCTGAGAAGGGGATTCTTGCCATGTTCTGTTAATCAAAGCTGTATGAATTATTTTGACAAGCAGCCTATCCTGCTCTTTCTAGTGTTCCTGGGGCTGATAGAGTTGCTGAGGTGAGATGAGACACGTAGTCATCATACATCTTATAATTGCCACATCCTTCAGTGATGCAAATCAGGAGAGATTTGTTGTGGTTCACTGTGGATCACAGATAAATTCACCATGTGAATTGATTAAAAAAAAACATCTCAGCAGACAGCTAGAGTCACAGAGCAGACTTCCACTTAGAGCAGGACCCAGGACATTCGAGGGCAGTGTATTTTACAGACACTGCTGACCATGTTGTGCATAAATAGGCTCTGAATTTATAAGTGTTTGACAAGGGTGATCTCTTTGCCAGTACCCACTCCAGAGGAATACAGGTTTTCTTGTCTTTGCTTTGGGTTTTGAAAATGTGTGTCTGTAACTAGCAATAGAAATTACAAATTTTTCAATATGAGCTAATACCGAACTAAGAGGATAGAAAGAAATAACCACGTTTTTAATTTGGAGCCTGGTTCACCATTCAGTGAAGTTTGGAGAAGCTTGCCCATTAACACTGAGTCCTGCTCTTAATGAACAACTTTGGACCACCTTGTGCATCCTAAATGTGTTTCAGTATACACCTACTAACTATACACACCACTGAATACTAGTTCATTCCTGCCTAAAGGACAGGAGATGAAAAAAAAGTATCCTGTCAGCAACTCTCTTGTTTTCTTCCAGTTTTCCAACCCAAGTCCTTTTAGAGCCCTCTTTCTCAGCCCTGCTAAATGGAGGTCTCTCTTCATTATGTTTTCTTTTTTTAAGAACCTTTACAACTTCATCATACTCCTTACTAATTGTTTGGGATGACATTTGTTATTGATTGCTGGTATAGTAACAGCATCTACTACAGGATCTGCTTTATGACTTCCAGTTCTGCATTTGGATCTTAGTGTCTCCTTCTATCCTGTCAGAAGAACCTGGCACAGATTTCTCTATTTCTCTAGTCTTTTATGGGACTAGTGGGGTTTTTGTGCAATGAATACCCCCTCTCCCAGCCACTGGGGAGATTTCTATTAACTGATGGCTTCTTTCACAGTATTAATCAATTTCCAGTTTGGAAGTATGGATCCTGGAAGCAGGAAGAGTGTGTGGTGGTTTCTCCTCATGTGAGTGATATAGCAACATGCCTTTCACATTAGGAACTTTAACATTTGTTGGTGTGAATATATATATATATATATATATATATATATATATATATATTTGTGAGGCATGTGATGTGATCTTTCATCATGCCAGTGATGTATTTGTTCCTTTGCCAAGTTCTCAACTTATTTCCTATGTTGCTAGAAAGCCTATTGCTCTATTTTACAGTTACACAAATTTAGTTGTGGGTCAAGGTATCTGATTCTACCCCCTGTGTGCACCAAGCAGGCACTGGCAGAGCTCTTGTGGGGAGATCAAAAGCCATCTGTGGGGGTCAAATGGTTTATTTCTTTCTTCTCAGGATCATCTGAGCCCACGTGGTGGTCCTTCTAAGAGAGCACATACAGCCCTTGCCATTTGTATTCATAAATATATATCATTGCCTGTGGTTCCAGTTTTGTGACCCACATGTACCTTAGGTGGAGAGAGAAGACTTAGTTTCAGTGACACCCTCAAGATAAAAGCTGTAGCTTATTTGGAGTAAACTGTTGACTGGTGGATTTGTCAGGCTGTATTATAGCAATTCTTGTGTTTTCTAAAATCATTCACATACATACAAGGATGAGGGAGTTTTTGCCAGGAAGCAAGACCATTAATCCTGCCTGCTTTGAGTCCATGTCTTTGTGGACTGTAGTGAGTGACTTACTGTTCAGATTAGTTAGACTGTTGGAGACTGATCCCTCTCTAACATTAATGACTGCTGAGTAGTTCTGCCCTGTGTGAGATATAGAATACTTCTTCAACTTTTTTTTTCCTTGTATTTTCTTTTATTTCCCTCTGTTTATATTAAATCTAATGTATTTCTTATTTTAATGTTGTTTTTTTTTTCTCATAATAAATCCTCTCATAGGGGGATTTGGTTTCTAAAGAGTTAATTGTTGCATGCTTTTTAACTCATGAGCTGATTGAATCAGATAATTTGCTGTTTCTTGAGTAATGTCAGAGAGTGTATACAGAGACCTTTTGTTCCAAGATGTTATAGATGGTTTGAGGATTCCTTTCTATGCAAATTCTTTATGTGAAAGTTTCACTACATGAACACCACAAAATTTAGAAATTCTGCTATTGAATACATGTAATTATTCAGTAAATGTTAATATCTATTAATAATCTCTCTTTAATCTCTCTTTAGGGTGTTTACTGTTCTGGATACCCCTGAAGATAGATTCAGAAAACTGTGTAGACCATTTAGTTTTATAGTTGCTACCAGCTTTTCATCTTAAGCAGGGAGAGAGGTTGGATTTTCCTTGGCATGGAAAGTTCCCCTGAAGTTCAAGACCTATCAGCTAATGTTAGTAGTGACCAGTTATTTCTGGTCAGTGCTTCACTAGGGGACACTCCATCTTCTCAGTGATGTTGCTCCCTTATTTCACAGGTACAGAGCAGAATTGTGCTGCTTTGTAGACAACCTTTTGCTTCCACCTTCTTGTTAGGTAAATGTATTGGAGTGTAACAGCCAAAATTCTCATGTGTTGAAACACCTTCGTGAGAGAGGATGAGTATGAATGATCGTGAGGGATCAAGGGCAAGGAGCAGAAAGCTCTGGAACACTCACTGTGGAGCTCACCAGAAAACTGCTTTCACTGTGCAAATCATGCACTGAGCACTAAGAGCTCGGAGCTCAGGTCCTTGTATCCCTGGGCTTTTCCACAGTTCATTCTGAGACACCCTGCAGATCAGCTCTGAACTGTGCACTAAGTCACCAGACCCTTCGTACCTTGTCTCAGCCGTGTGGATTTGAAGATGAAAAGATTCAGAGGGGCTCATTAGCTGGGTCATCAAGTGGTCAGGCTTGAACTGTGGTTTTACTCCAGTTGGCAGTTAAGCACCACGCAGCTGCTCACATACTCCTTCCCCCTGAGGGAATGGAGCAGAGAATGAAATAACATAACCAACTTGAGAGCTGAGATGAAGACAGTTATTTGGGGTAAGAAAGGAAGAGAATAACAGCAATAATAAAAAATTACAACAACACCACCCCCCCCAAACCCCCAAAATTTCAATGGAAGAAGCAAATCCAACAAGCCAGTGCCCAGTGTGTTTCTGAGCAGTGCTCCCACCTCCCAGCTGGCTCCCCCAGTTCTGTCCAGAGTATGAGGCTCATGGCAGGGAATGTCCCTTTGGCCAGGCTGGGGACATGTCCTCACATGTCCCAGCTGTGCTCTCCCAGCTGCTGCTGCACCTGGCAGGGCCTGGGAAGCTGGAAAGTCCTTCACTTGGTGTAGATAGCACCCTGCAACAACTGAAAGCACTGGTGTTTTCTCAGCAATACACTCATACTGAACCCAAAGCACAGCACTTTGCCAGATACTAGGAAAAAAACAATAAAGTAACTCTGTCACAGGTGAAACCAGGAGAGCTTGGGCAGGACTGAAGGGAGGAGAAGCACTCTGTGAGTAGGATAGGGGCAGAGAGGTGCTTGTCCAGAGCAAATCTCTCCTGAGCTTTTAAAAGGTTATTGTCTCTAATTAAAATCAAATGTAAATTATGTGAGCATTTCAGCTTCTGTCTTCCATGTCTCATATGTATTACTCTTTCTCAAATCTTAATGTTTCTGACTCCTATAGCCAAACCTTTCAATTATTGTCACACTGAATAGCTTAATGACAATAATCCTCTGTAGGTAAAGAGATAGCTTAAGTGAATGGAAGTGATTATTAGATGCAGCGAAAAATATGCCAGAAGTCGTTATTTCTTTGCTAACTAGATGTAATTTAAATTTTAAAAGAAAGTGTTGAAATTACTACTCTTGGAAGGGAATCCAAAGCTATAATGCTTTTTCTAAGGGAAGTCACATTTCTCCTTGGAGCTAACACCATAAGGTCCTTTGCTGGCACTGAAAACAGCATAGTTTGAAGAGCAGAGATCTAAGTTATTAGAGACACATACTTTAAATATATAACTTTATAACTTGCTGTGTACTGTTTATGGTGTTAGCTTCCTTCTGTGCATTTCTACCCATGAGGCTGTGAGAACACAGAGTTCTCATACTGCCATCAGCCAGTGACAGTGTTTGTACATTTGCCCAAGGAAATGTATATACCCAAACCCAAATCTGTTTCCATTGAAAACGAAATAAACAGTGATGATACCTGCAAACTTAGGTTATCAACTTCCAGGCTTTTCCAGAGTTTACTGAGTGTAAAGTTGACCTTCAAAGTCTTTGTAGGACTGGTGTCCCTCTAGTTTTTTCTGTAAACCAGTTTCCACATTCATCTGGGTTTTTTAACTCTGTCTTAGGCTTACTGATGCGGGTAGAAACCACCTCTCTAACTTCTTTTTCTAAGATATATACTGGAGATAGCAGCCATTATTCCTCTACTTGACATTCCAGGTTAAAAATACCAAGTGCACTCAACTCAGTCCACCCTCTACTTTCAGTCAATTTCTGGGGAGGGCCTTGATTTGATTAATTACCCTTTTGCAGCAGAAATGTATGGGAAGATGCTCAGGTGACCTCTACATCATCTAATGGCTGATACATGGGAACCCTCCATCACAAGCAGAGCTTTGGCCTGTGCCAGTCTCAGAGTCTGTCATGTCAGAAGGGGGAAATGGTTAATGTCTTGTATCTAGAACATTTACTTGAAACCCAGTGCACTTTCTCATAGGTGTTGCATTGTAGGGTAGCATCCATTTATTCATCCTCAATGTCTGAGCCTCTTCTGAGTCATGTGTAATGATGACCAGAAAGCTGTCTGTGCTCCAGGAGAGCTGGGTTATAAGTCAGGGGTGATCCAGAACGAGCCTCAGCAGTCCCCATCTATCAGTGACTCATTGTCATTAAGACCATCCAAGCTTGTCTAACACAGCCCTCCATTTAGCTTAAATTTCTGTTAAATCTTGATTAAGACTTTTGCTCTTATGTGGGGTGGTTGCAGTCTCTGCACTTTATTACTAAAGCTAGGCAAGCAAGGGAATACTGTGCTGATAATTCTAAGTATATATGTTCTTCAGCTCTGTCCCCTTCAGCAGGCCCTAATTTTTTTTTTTGCATAAAAATGCCTTTACAAGGAAAAAAATCTACAGTTCTGCAGAGCTGGTGACCTGCCTGTAAGGACTCCATCACTCCAGTATTCACCTGCCCTTTGAACATGAAAAGACAGACAGGTGGAGCCTGGGGTATTACTTGGTACAAAGCAAACATTTAAAAAGCACAAAGTTTCAGCTCCTTCTTGGTAAAGGAATGTACTTTTGTCAAAAGTGCCAGTTGACATTTAGAAGATTAACTGGTATTGACTTCCCGTGTGAGTTGGGCTCCTGAGTAGCTGAGTCACTTCTGGAAACCTGAGTTTGCCATCTGTTTCACTTAGACTTTGTGGTGCCAAGTGAAACAGTGCATAAATACTTTGATGACTATAGTTTGTAGTACCTAAATTATTATTTTTTTTAAAAAAAAAGTTATTTCAACAGTTTGACACCTATTGGAATTTTCAGAAGCTCTGGAGCCTTGAATTCCCACTGCCTGGGAGAAAGCAGATGTGTTTGAAATCAGCTGGAGTTTGAAAGCAACTTGTGCCTTTGAAAATCCTAGAGCTACCAATTGCTTTTGAAAGTGGAACTATAGTACTTCCAGAAATTTCACCTGCTATCCCAACCAGACATCTGTTAACAGAACCTGAAAACAAAGAATATTCCTTTAAAATTGTGTGGAAGAACAAGATGTAAGATGTTAGTGTATATAATAAGGACATCCCATTGCAAGTTGGTCTGTAGATTCTGAAAATGTACATGGAGGATGCAGTTGGGACTGAAAACACGGGTATTTGGGGCACTGGGGAAGTTGTTTCTGTTACCAGTTCAAACTGAACCTGGACAGGAGGGGCAGCCATGGCTGTAGTCCAGAGCAGAGAGAGTTGGGCAGCTTTCGAGCGCTGCTCTGGCATGGGGCAGGTGGCATGAACTTGGGAAGAACTTGCTATTAAAAAGAGCACTACTTTGAGCTTGACAACAGGGAAGACTTGAGAAGGAGGAGTAGAGAACATAAAAGAACAGGTTATTTAGAAGTCTAGCTTAGAAGTGGCAGTGACATCCATGAGATGCCTGAGAGTCAGCGAGCTATATGGGTCGTGGCAGGGGGAGGGCAAAGAAATAACTGTGACATTCAGGTGGAGGAAGTAAGAGAGGAGATGCAGGGATCTGCTCCAGAGCTGCCACATGGAGCTGCAGGGGGACACAGGGCTGTGCTGAACATGCTGGGAGCAGAGGATCTCCTCTGCTGGGAGAGCCCTGGCTGGTGTCCATGCTGTCTGAGGCAGGAGGAAGAGCAAGCTGGCAGACAGCTGAGAATAGCAACGTTAATGTGAAATCGATAGTCATGTTTGTTCTTGTTCCTTTCTAGTATAAGCAGGTGACAGTCCTCCTTCTCATCTTTCATCCTCTGCTGTGTGACTTAGCAATAACAAACTCTTCCTTTAAGCTCAATGAGGATGTTCATAGAAACTTTTTATTGCATCTCCTTTTGTTTTTTTTTAACTGGAGTTCAGCAGTTCCTCACTGCAACATTGTAAACTGGGCCAAATAAAGAGCAGAGTACTCAATCCATCACTGCTTTGATTTTGTGCTTTGAAGGAGATGACTGGTCTAGGGAAACAGCACACAGTGCAGTTTGCACAGCCATCTCCAGGACGTTTAACAGCAGGGGAGGCTCATAGCAAGAGCTCTCAGTGCCCAGGCCCATCTTAATAATGTTTAAACACCCAGTTTTATTTGGGACAGTATCCATAACTTCCAAGGATTATGTCTCCTTCCTTCCTTTTCAATTTGACAGTGAATTTGATGCTGCTGAAAAGCCATTTTTTTCAGAGTTTGGAGCCTGCCAAGTGTTTGTATATCAAAGACCTAATGGATAGCAGCAACTTCTTACTGGTCCTCCCCAGTGATATTCCTTGGCCAGAAGGACAATAAAATTTGCAAGCCCATGTCATTTTGAGCACCACATTTTTTTTTCATACTTGTAATGCTTGATGAAAACAGCTCTATTTTGAAGCCATCACATTTTTTTTTTCTGAAAAAAAATTCAGTTGGCAAATTGAACCAGTGCACTCTCTTGCTCCTGGATCAGATGGCATGGACACAAATTGCCAGGGTTTATTGCAGTAACCTGCCAGTGGAAACCAGGCAGACTGATAGCCAGAGCCTTCCTCTTGTTCCTTTTACTGCCTACAGACTGTAGCAGTTTTCCTGTTAACGTTTTCCACACCAGTCAGCTTGACCATGTACAAGGTCATCGATGGGTATGATTTGTAGCAAATGTAAAATTCATAAGGATATGACTGGCTAAAAATCTTTGTGTAGGAGACTGTAAAGGCTTGATTGGGTGTGTCTCCATTTTTCCTGCTCAAGAAATGTTTCACACTTTTAACACCTCTTTAACTACTAATTTTTGTCCAAAATGGACCTGCTTTCTCCCCACCCCCCATTATGATTAACTGTATAGTGACTGTCATTACGAAAATTAGAGCAGTGGAAAGTGTTCAACTTTATTCCTGCAGCTGAATCAGGAGTATATAAAAGTCTTCATTTTGTGATTTCTTAGCTTTAACATGAATTAAACATTCATTGTACTTTCTGGGTACAATGGAACTGAACTGGTTAACCCACCAATAGATGCACATAATTATTAAAGCATTCGATTCCCACTGTATAACCTTACTGATTTCCTTTATGTCAATGTCAGAATACTCAAAGCCTCACTAACATAGTAGGCAGAGCTCTTTGGTACTCAGTTTAGCCATGCATGTATTGTTTGTGTCCCTGTTTCTACAATAGATGCCTGTATCACCTTCAGCAAGTCACTTAATTTTTTTTCTATTGAACAGGTTACCTATTATAAAACAAGCCAACAGTACTTTACTCACAAGAGCAGGGCATGAAAAAAATTCTGTCCAAAAGCAGTAAGTGAAGGGTATTGCTGTTGTTGTTAATATTATGTATTTACTTAAGCAACATGTTGTTATGGTCTTATGCATCATATGAGTAGACCCACTGGTCTGTTTACACATTGAAAGTGGTTTGCTGGACACTGGCCAGAAAATAGGAATGAACCTATAACTGGTAGATATCCCCCAGGGCATTTAGCAGCGGGAATTATGGTTCAGAACTGTGTTAGGAGAGTGGATAGATATATAAATAATTGTCATCAGGATTTAAAGTCATTCAGGAAGCACAGTCTGCTTTGCATGTAAATAAAATGTAGGTCTTGAGGGAGTCTGTGTCTTGGGTAAATCTACTCATGTATAAATCCTCTTTTTTAGGCTTTATATTTTGTAATCATTGTAATTTAAATTCAACTACAGTCCAAGGGATTTGCACATTTTACCACCATTAAGGTAGTCAGTAGGAGCTGTGCATCCAACTCACTGTAGCTGCTCTTCAATAATTAACACTTTCCCATCTCCTAACCCCAGAGTCAGGCACAGTACTCGAGACAGCCTTTGAGAGCGTGCAGCCTGGGAAAATTCATGTGAGAGACAATTAATTCAGCTGGTTTGTATTTGCCTTCTTAATTCTGCCTTCCTTGCCTGAGATGCTAAGCTGCTGATTTGTTGTTGCTGGGTAGGCAACCCCTTCTGCAATCACCAGAAGGTTGGTCCAACCCCTGCTGACTTCTCTGCCAGGGAATCAGACTGGCAGGCAGCACGTTCTCTGAACCCTTTGGTTTCCTTCTGATGTTTGCTTGGATTCCTTCCCATCATGCACATGGTGTAGAATTAACCAACAGCATGTGTTCTCCCAGCTAAACAAATTCTTTGGACCAAATTCATCACTGATACAAACTGATGCTGGGAGACACATCTCCAGATGAAGCTTGCCACCAGAAAAATATTCTGTTCTGCTATTATCCCTTTTTGTAGTTCCTTCATTTGGTTTCATTTTAGGTTGAGAAATCGTGACTCTTTTATAGTAAACAACTTTCCAGGAGTGACAAATGTTGCTTTGCCCATTGAAAAGAGGAGTTGGGTGTTCCATGGAGTAGGAAAGAGAGGAAAATACCCAGGCTTTTCACCAATCATCCCCGTTTGAATCTTTTTCCTGTAGTTAAAAAGTGTGGAATTGAAACCTGCAGGAGAAGGAGTGTTGAACATTTCTTCACCTCAATCATCCCCACTAAGTATTATGATTTCAAGAAAGGGATTCTTAATATTCCTGCTACATGTGGAACATTTTATTAACTCAGGCACTTGGGTTTGGCTTTTTTTTTTTTTCCTGGAGGAAACGGTAAAATTTGACAGGTAATTTTATAAATGAAGACAGTAAACAGCTGCTGAAGATGATAATGTCTGAGTAGTTTTGTTGTTTCTGTGAAAACTTAGTTACACTCATTTTAGATTAATTTTTCATTGTCTTCTGTTAAATGAGAATTGCTTACAAGACTGCTTCAAATGGAACCTTGATTGCTTTGCATCTACTGCCAAAACCATAAAAAGACAAAAAAATCAAACACATAAAACCATTATGAGCAATGACACAATAAATTCGTGCTATAGTGCATTTTAATTTGATAAATTAAAGTTTTGCTATGCAGCAGTTTGTGTTCATGTGTGAGAGAGGTGCTATACATTAGCCATTTAAATTCAATACTGCATTTAAGAGCAGTAAAAGCAATTCTGGCTGCTGTTGGGAGCTTTTGGGTGTAGCATTATGAAATTCCCCAAAAATCTGAGATGCAGTGTGGGAAGAGCAAAATGAAATGTACTCATGGAAGAGGAAGTGCAGGGATAGGCCTGCAGCAATGCCACCAAGGAGTGATTTAGAAGAAGAGCTTGAGTGCACGTGTCACCCACCGATTTCCCGTGCTGTTTGTAAGTGCTACTCGGGTGTGGAAGGAAGGGGTAGCCCTCCCTGTCCAGGCACTGAAATGGGGGCAAGGTCCAACTTCTAGCTGCTGCAGGTATTGTCTGTGATCTGGAACAATTCTATGGGCTCATTTTTCCATTTGGAAGTGAAACTGATAAACATACTTTTCACTCTTTCTCTGTTTTTTTTGGTATTGCTGGGCCACAGGGTCTCAGGGTATGTGAAAACATCTACTACTGTGTAAGCTACCTCTTAGCACGATGGTGTGCCAGCATTCAGTGAAATACTGTAAAAAGAAAGAAAGGAGAACAGTTACAAAGAGCCTAAGCCATGATTTGGTCCTGCTTTGAAGTATGTTAGAAGCATTTAAAGCTTCTGCTGACTCTCTGCATACGGGTGATTTCACCCAAGATGGATATTTCTGTGAGTCTGAGAAAGTAGCCAGGATCTATTGTTGGTGAGTTCATAGAATGATCAGGCAAGTGTGAATGAAGGTCATTTGTTTTGTTTGTCAGATCATACACTTAATAACACTCGAGTCCTGTTATGACCTTTTGCAGAATTTGTTTTGGCATAAATGTCAGGAAATGCAGCTGGGAATGAAAATATTGATAAATATATTGCTAGGCTTTAAATTGTAACTTAAGCTTGCTGGAGAATGGATATTTGGGCAGCCTTAATAATTTTTGAAACATTACTCATCACCCAGTCCTTCATATAAACACTTCTGAAAATGTTTCTAAATACACCCAATTTTCTTTTTGCAAGGTTTCACACCCTGAAAAGCATTGTTCAGGAGGGGAAATCACTGCCTCTTTAACAAATTGGTATTTCAAAGTTCACTGCAGAGTCATTTTTTATAGCTCCTCCATCCAAAAAAGTTCAGCTCAGATGTGCCAATACATTTTTAAGGAGCTCCTGTTTTTCTTCTATTGAGCCAATTCTCTTGACAGCCTTAATGGAAAGACAGGCAAGACAAATGACTGGTGTGAGATCATACAGTTAGTCCATGACCCCCAGAAAGGGCTTTGACACAGACTCTTAACACTGGACCACGTGGTACTTCCCTAAGCCAAGAGCACACAGCTAACGGAGATGCCTGCTGTTTAACCCAGGGCCAGCTACCAGGCCTTTGAAGTAGGGAGAGAAAAAAGAGGCAGCAAGGGAGCAGGGAGGATTTATCTGTAAATAGAAGATCTGATCTGAATCCCCTTTGGCAGTGTTACCCTGTGTGGAGTGGGCTTGGGTGGTGTGGTTAATATCCAGGAGGTAGATCTTGGCTAGCTAAGGGTAACGTAAATCTAACGTGCAGTTTGAGGGCTGAGGGTGGGGATGGGAGGTGGGTGTAATTCAAGCTTGATAAATGCAGCCTGTCCAACATGTTTTCCTGCATCTCTATTGCTTCCCACTGTGTATATCTATATATGTGTACACACACATACAAGCAGCATTTTATTCATAAGTTTGATGTTCTCAGTTCTTTGAGCTGTCACGGATGTTTCTGTGCTTGCCAGTACATTACATCAATAATGCCAGAACCCTTTTTTTGAGTGTGCTGGCATAGGTAGCACATGGAAGTAGTGTACAGTAATTTAATGCAGCCAGCTAAGATAATCTGGTTTTCTCTTCCCTTTTTCTGTCTTTTTCACAAAGATCTTTTCATTCTGTTAAACAGATCATCAGAAAGAGGAATCAAAGCAAAATCCACCAATGTCAGAAGCTGATGTCAGTTTACACTATATGACATCTACTGAGGATAAAAAGACAATCTCCAACAGCCTAGAGCACCTCTCACTTCCCAGTCTGGCCTTAGACACAATTTTGCCTTTCTATTTGAATATTTGGAGTGCAATATTCCTGTAAATCCCTTTTTCTATATTCAAAACACTCCATCTGCTTTGGGGAAACCCTTTAAATTAGTCATAAAGGCCAATTCTCGTTATAGAAAGAACTGCAGAGACATCCTATCTGCAAAAATAAAAGCTAACTTCCTACTGGAATGGAAGAGTTGGCAATGCTGATGAAAATTATTAAGAAAATACTTTTCCATTTTCAAATAAGTTTTAGGCTGAATCTCAGGTAGATATGAGCATGTTTAGAGTGCATTACAGACTCTGAAGACCATCCCATCCAGAACACATTAACTTCTTTTTTTTCCTGGTACAAACTACATTCTGCAGTCAGCAATAGTGGGATATTTGCAGTGATTTATAACCTGTATTTGACTCTTCTGTATGCACCATGTTGACTTAGCACTGCTCCTGCACCAGAGTGGCAGAGTTGAGCAAGCTGGAAATTCAGCTCACACTCTGAGGTTGATCTACAGAGATTTTATCTCTGCATTAGCCAGAATTTAAAATCTGGAAGTGAAAGTTTTGGTTCAGGGATTTCCACATGAATTCCATTGAGCAAACAGCACCTGCATTTCTGTTGTGATATTTGAGTCATCATACTGATCAGGGGGTTTCAGTTCATTTCATCTTTAACTATTTTAACTATTTTCTTATTTTGTGACCAGAAAAATTTGGGCACATGTTTACTCTCCATGACCACACGTGGACACCACCCAGCTATATGGATCACTGAGATCTCTGTCTGTTTTAATACTCCTTGAGTAAAGAAAGAGTTAATGTTTGTTGTCCTGTCTTTTGCAGCCTGATGTTAAATATGCTGCCAAGTGATGTTGAAGCATAGGTCTTGTCCTGGGTGGAGATAGTATCAAAGGTGCAAAACAGAAGAGGATCTCACTGTGACCCGGCTTCACTGAACCAGGGGGAGGAGAGGGATAAAAAATCCAAGAAAAAAAAAAAAGGAAAACCCATCTCATCTGCAGTTCAGCCAGGTCATCTCTGGGAGCAGAGCATTGCAGTTGGTGGAATATTCAATAGCAGCCTCTAAGCAGCTCTCTGCTGGTGGAAAAGGTCATCTCTTGGTTTGCCTTGGGCATCAGAAAACACTTTGAAATTGCACTGGCTTCCCTAAGCTGACAGTGCTGCTGGAGAGAGGCCTGAGGGACAGAAGAGGTGACAATGAAACAGTGGCCCCACTCCCATCAAAATCAAAAGCAGGACAATGATTGACTTGAGTGAAAGTAAGGTCAGGTCCAGAGTGTTGCATGTAACATATTTCACTGTTGTCATCGTGCTGATTCTTCAGACGCAGGAGAACCGTGAGCAGTGTTCACGTACAGCTTCAAGAGCTGGGAGAGATGTGGACACAAATTTTAAAAGATGGATCATTTCCTGCACACTACAGTTTCTGTATTTAAAGAAAAAGTGGTGCATGCTGAGGGGAATAATAAAGTATCCACGATTCACTCCTTTTATAATCTTGTTCTGAAGGGGATGCAGCTGACAGATTGCTGCCCCAGGAAAAGCAAACTAGATTAAGGATCTGTAGCTGGAGAGAGACCAGAAGGGGAAAACTCCTTTATATTTCTGCTGTTAATTTCCAGGACCACCCAGTCGTGTTGGTTGTCATCATTTCCCTTTTTAACCTATCATTCTTTTTTTCCATATTGTTCCCACAATACTGCTTAATCCACAACAGTGCTTGGATTTTCTCCTCATAACACTGGGAGTGAGTTTTCCCACTGGCAGTTTGGATGAGCTGAGGGACCTCTAATGGCTGTCTTTAAGAGCTGTCACATAGCTGTGGCGTCAGTTCTGCTGGTGTTCTCACACAATTAACAAGTCTAAGATGATTTCTTAGTACAGACAAGGTGTAAATGCAGTGGAGTTACCCCAGAAGAGCAGAGTGTGGAGATAACTGCAGGGGCTCGACTGAGCAGTGGTACATTGGTAACCCATGTTGCATGGCTGTTTGCACCCCTAAGTACAGGTCCTCTGATCTGGGCTTAAGGAAGGAATTTTGAGTGGCAGATGTAATTTTTAAAGTCTTTGCTGGCATCAAGCATCTGCTTTCTGCAAAAGTAGTTGAGGCAGCAATGCAAGGGGGCAAATTGGGCTAAGAGGGGGCTGACAAATGGATAGGATTTGAGGTCTAGAGTTTTGGTAGAAAAATCATTAGCAAGTTGTTGCTACTGACCCAAATTAAATTTGTTTTCTAAAAGGAAGGGAAACATAGTGTGTAAAACTCACACCATTTCTGACTGTGGTGTGAAGTGCAGAGTGGGATGTGGACAGTTCTTTGAAAAGAAACTTCACCCTTGGAAACTGGCCACAAGCCTGAGCACATGGCAGTCTCACCCCTGCTAATCTCATCAAGCCTCATCACCTCCTGCAAGTGTCTTCAGGAGAGAAGGACCATGAATCCCATTATGTACACTTCCATGAGGATTTCCTTGTAGGATTTATTTTCTACTCCATGTTCTGTTTTTGCTTATAGAGAAGATAACCTTTAATTTTACTTTTTAAGGTAAACTAGTTGGACTTATCCACTGGTCAGATTGAAGCAGCAGAAAGAAGCCTATTCATGATTCAGGAGTGAGTGAGCAGACATTCTCCTTGTCTCCAGTCTGGCTCTAGGAGTTGAGCTCTGCTCCGTGGATTTGTGTAGGACAAATTCACACAGTGAGGAATTACACCTCACAAGACTGCAAATCACTGATTTCCACTACTTCCTCCCATGCATCCCAAATGGCTATTTCAGACCTGTGCTCCCACCAGCCTGCTGGTGACAGACCCTGATTTCATAAGAGATAGTGTTGTCACAGGTGCATTGTCTTAAACATGTGTATCCCTCGTGAACGTTACTCCTGCTTCTTGTGCTCTGTCTCCTCTCCCTGAGCATTGCACCACCCTAATCCCACAGGCCGAATGTTCAGATGAGGTTTTGCTATTGGCTTTGCATTGCTGCCAGGCCTTGGAAAGCTGGACTTTCATCAGTCTAATTCCACCTGTCTGATCAAGCAAAGTGTTGAAAGTCAGCAAAGAGCTGGACTGGTGACTAATACAGTTGAAGATTTCAACAACAAAAGGAAGGCTTGTTCTCTAGAATATTTTTCCCTTCTTTTTTGACAGTGTCCCCTAAATGTCATTTGTATAATTACACAGAAACCTATTTTCATTCACCTAGTGCAGAAAGGCATAGAAAGAAGGGTATAAAAAAGCAGAAATGATTCCTTGGAAAAAAAAAAAATCACAGTACATTTTTAAATCTTTGCTTTGGGCGGTGAGACAAATGTGTAACTATATGATGCATAGAGATTTTCTGTGCTAGACTCTTGTTTATTGCTTTCTGCAATAAAATCCCTCACTGTTTGGAGAGTATTCTGATATCATTCAGCCTGTGGTTGCCCTTAGCATGCCTACACTCTTCCTGGGGGTCAAATTAAGATGGATATTTTATTTCTAGCAATGGAAAGTCACCTCTCTAAAGCATGACAGTTCTCAAAAGCCACCTCCAAATCCATCCTGTTTTCTTGCTTTGAATCGTGACCTGATCTCGTGAATTTTAAACTGAGACTTAGCTACAGATTAGACATTTCTGTTTTCTAATTGAGCTGTAGAGAAAAAAAAGTGGATTTGGACAGAACCAGAGATGTCAGAGTCATCAGTTCAGAGTTGCTCTTGGAGTTTATCTGTAAGTGTTTTGTCAGTCGAGTAGGCACTTGCTTTTCTCACAGGCCATTTAACATTAGGATCGTGTCTCCTTCATTTGTCTTCTTGAAACATTGAGGACACATTGCTCTTGGTGTGCCTGACAGGCAGGCAGGAGCGTCTGCACTCGGCCTGAAAACTGATGTCCACTATCAGCTCCTAGAAGAAACATTTTAGCTGCAAATACAAACATTCAGTTGTTGTCCAATGAAATCTCTTAAAAGTAGCTGGCATCTCCTAGAAACTTTGATGAACCTTTTGCTTAAAGATAGTTTTGCTGCTATATCAGATACCTTCTGTATTTTCCTGCTTTTCCATTCTATTAAGCAGAGTTGCCAGATAGGACTGCCAAGAAACAAAGATGCAGCACTTCTTCTCTTCACACAGACATGCTGAGTCTACACCTGAAGTCTCAGTGGTGCTGGTAACATCTTCATTAGTAACAGAGAATGACTTTTTTTTTTAAACTCCACCCTAACACCAAACTGCTTTTGTCCCACAACTTACTTTTTTTCCTCCAATTTTTGTTGTTGTTGTTGTTGTTAAAATGAAAGCTCCTTCAAGGAAAGCAGAACATTTAAAAAATGAAAACTTTTTTTGACAGGAACTCTAATGATTGTAATTGCAATGCAATGTTCTAATGGTGCACTGGGGGAGTAGCCAGTGATAAATACATAGAGTACCCTCAATACATTGGACAAAAGGAAAAATATAAATATTCAGGAGTGAAAGGTGAACTTGCTAGGAAGATGCTGAATTATGCAGAATTCCAAAACATAGATAGTTGGTGTAATTTCAAAGCTATCAGCCTTGACAGTATCCTTTTAAATGACTCCTTAAAAATGTTAATTGCCTATCATAGGCACTTCAGCAGTGACATTTCTGCCACTGAATGTCATGGGGACATTTTTCCTTTTATTATCCTGAACAGGAGAAATGAACTGCTGGAGTTAGCCACCAAATAGCTGTATCATGAAATGTAATGGATCTACCTCCAATATTTATGTTGGTCCCACTTTTAATAAGCTTCTTTATAAATTTAAAATGACCAAGAGCTGTGGATGGTTTCAGAAAGGCAGCGTGGTTAAGTTTTGCTTTATGAACTGTAGAATAAAGGTTTGTCCATCAGACCTCCAGACATAAAGATGCTGAAAGCCCTGGGGTCCATGATTTTAGTAAATTTGAATAAAAGATGGTTTATAACTGTAGACTGAAGAAGCTGGCCACATTTTCTTTTTCAGTTCCCCAGGATGTTCACTAGCATCAGTTCTCTCCATCACACCTTTTTGTTTTAAACATGCAGAAAGAAGGGGGAGGGATGTTTGGCTGGCACCCAGTGTCAGGTGTGCTGCCTCACTTCACTGGGGCTCTTTGGTGAATGGGAGACTGATCCTCATCCTGCACTTCCTTCTCTGGCTTTGGGTTGGGCTTTTTCTTTTCTCTTTTCTTTTCTCTTTTCTTTTCTTTTCTTTTCTTTTCTTTTCTTTTCTTTTCTTTTCTTTTCTTTTCTTTTCTTTTCTTTTCTTTTCTTTTCTTTTCTTTTCTTTTCTTTTCTTTTCTTTTCTTTTCTTTTTTCTTTTCTTTCTTTTCTCCTCTTCTCTTCTCTTCTCTTCTCTTCTCTTCTCTTCTCTTCTCTTCTCTTCTCTTCTCTTCTCTTCTTTCTTTTCTCCCTTCCCTCACGCTCAGGACAGATTTGGTAAACTACATACATAGTGTACATTCAGGGGCATTAAATGAGTGTTCTTCCTTGATATCTAAACTTTCTTTTAATGATCACCATGTAAAGGTCAGCCTGATGAAGCCAAAAATAGTAAACTGAGGCTTAACATGAGCAACACTTTAAAAACTCCCCCACTCTTTTGTCCTTCATGTTTCTCTGTCTACAGCCTTGGATGGCTTATCAGTTTTATACTATAAACTATATATGTATTGCAGCAAAGTCATGCCAAGAGATGGTAAAATGTTCCTTTGAAAGTTTGACCTTGCAGGATCACACTTAATAGTCACAGTTTACTGAGACTGTGAAAGAACAAAGTGTTGTTACTCAGTATCGTGATGATAACTTTTGGACACGTGTATTCAGAGTGGGCCAGTCTGAATTATGCAGGACAGTGTCCTGTAGTGTATGTATACCTGCAAATAATCTGTAGATCCTAATTAGACCAACTATACCTGATGCTGCTCCCCAGTCAGTTTGTACCTGTGTCACTCCCGTTTGTGTGGAGTTTCAGCTGAGCTCAGCATTTATCCTACTGTTACTGTCAGACTGTCTTTTCCTTAGCCTAGTTTGGGTTTCTGCTGTCCCCTAACTGTATTTTACTTTAGCATTGTAAAGAGCAGCATACAGGATTAAAGAGAATTCACAAGAAGAGAGTACAATTAAAAGAGGATATCATATATTCTACAAATACTATTAAGAGGAATAATATGGTCTGAGACAGGAGATATGATCTGAGATAGCACAAAAAGAATATATTCCTGCTGCAGACTGCTCTTTAGTGAAGCTTGCAAAAATATATTGACTTTCTAGAAATAAAACTACTTCTCCAGCTTCCCCAGGCTGATATTCTCCAGCTCTAGATTGTACACAATATTATTCAATTCCCTGCAGCTTCTTGTCTGAGGGACTCCACGCAAACCGGGTTTGCTCTGTGATGAAATTGCAGCTGCTGAGCTTATTTCTCAAAGGACACAGCTCATTTCAAGATCTTTTACTCTCTGTTCAAGCAGCTTCACAGACACCTAGACAAGCTCTTCAGTTAAATTGGAGGTCTCTTAAGATAGCTGCCACCAACCAGTTATTGATCATTGCTTCTGACCTGAAAAATCCCTTTGCCTTCTTTGTGCACTTGAATTTGAAAAGCTGCAACCATATCCAAATGGAAGACAAGCTGGGGCTGTTACCCACAAGCTTCACTTTTCATCACCCCAGGAACATCATCCATGGCCAGAAAATTTGAAATGCTGCTCAAATTCACCTTTATGTTATTCATTGTTTCACCATAATATTCAACACTTCATTATATGTTCCTCTACAAAATGCAGATATTGTGTCATCTTTATGTTCCTGGTGAATGGTTGACTTTCTAGGTGTTTTTCCAGTAGGTAAGCACAGCTACCCTGTTGGAAAGCAATGGACATCTTTAGATACCAGTATTTTTGGAGTTTCAAATATAGCCCAAAAGCAGATATGCTAGCAAAGCTGTAAAAAAAAACCACCACCACCAAATAAAAAAAAAAAACTAAAAGAAAAACCCACAGTAACAACCATAGGAATCTGAAGACACCTGACTTGTAAATTAGATGTACATATCACACATCTGAGTTACATATGCAGTTACATATAAATGTAATTTTTCTTGCCACCTGATTCTTAAAGTAGTTTCTTCTTCAGTTTGTTTTAAAACAGGTGCAAATGCCTGATACATGTACATCCACAAGACCTGGAGGGATGTCCTGCATAGTGATCAGCAGTTGGTCTGCATCCCTTTCTTTTATTGATGTGTCATTTGAGGGCATACAGACCACAGGTGTCTGGTGCAGTCCAATATCAGTAACCAGTTATTACCAAAATCAACTGGTCTCCTGTGCCATTTTGATCATAGTCTCAAAATCTCATTGTTAATTGTGGGTACCTTGGTTTATTTATGTCCCCCAAGAGAACACCAGTTTGGCACATGAGGTGCATGCTCAAGAAGCTGGTGGCCTGTCTCTTGAGTTATGCTGCAATGCAGTTTCTGCAGGTAGGGCTTGGTATGGTTGACAGACACAAGTGGGGACTGAGGGAGGAGGTTCANTTTCTCCCTTCCCTCACGCTCAGGACAGATTTGGTAAACTACATACATAGTGTACATTCAGGGGCATTAAATGAGTGTTCTTCCTTGATATCTAAACTTTCTTTTAATGATCACCATGTAAAGGTCAGCCTGATGAAGCCAAAAATAGTAAACTGAGGCTTAACATGAGCAACACTACAAACTCCCCCACTTTTTTGTCCTTCCTGTTTCTCTGTCTACAGCCTTGGTTTCACAGTGCTTATCAGTTTTATCCTATAAACTATATATGTATTTCAGCAAAGTCATGCCAAGAGATGGTAAAATGTTCCTTTGAAAGTTTGACCTTGCAGGATCACACTGCATAGTCACAGTTTACTGAGACTGTGAAAGAACAAAGTGTTGTTACTCAGTATTGTGACGATTCAGAGTGGGCCAGTCTGAATTATGCAGGACAGTGTCCTGTAGTGTATGTATACCTGCAAATAATCTGTAGATCCTAATTAGACCAACTATACCTGATGCTGCTCCCCAGTCAGTTTGTACCTGTGTCACTCCCGTTTGTGTGGAGTTTCAGCTGAGCTCAGCATTTATCCTACTGTTACTGTCAGACTGTCTTTTCCTTAGCCTAGTTTGGGTTTCTGCTGTCCCCTAATTGTATTTTACTTTAGCATTGTAAAGAGCAGCATACAGGATTAAAGAGAATTCACAAGAAGAGAGTACAATTAAAAGAGGATATCATATATTCTACAAATACTATTAAGAGGAATAATATGGTCTGAGACAGGAGATATGATCTGAGATAGCACAAAAAGAATATATTCCTGCTGCAGACTGCTCTTTAGTGAAGCTTGCAAAAATATATTGACTTTCTAGAAATAAAACTACTTCTCCAGCTTCCCCAGGCTGATATTCTCCAGCTCTAGATTGTACACAATATTATTCAATTCCCTGCAGCTTCTTGTCTGAGGGACTCCACGCAAACCGGGTTTGCTCTGTGATGAAATTGCAGCTGCTGAGCTTATTTCTCAAAGGACACAGCTCATTTCAAGATCTTTTACTCTCTGTTCAAGCAGCTTCACAGACACCTAGACAAGCTCTTCAGTTAAATTGGAGGTCTCTTAAGATAGCTGCCACCAACCAGTTATTGATCATTGCTTCTGACCTGAAAAATCCCTTTGCCTTCTTTGTGCACTTGAATTTGAAAAGCTGCAACCATATCCAAATGGAAGACAAGCTGGGGCTGTTACCCACAAGCTTCACTTTTCATCACCCCAGGAACATCATCCATGGCCAGAAAATTTGAAATGCTGCTCAAATTCACCTTTATGTTATTCATTGTTTCACCATAATATTCAACACTTCATTATATGTTCCTCTACAAAATGCAGATATTGTGTCATCTTTATGTTCCTGGTGAATGGTTGACTTTCTAGGTGTTTTTCCAGTAGGTAAGCACAGCTACCCTGTTGGAAAGCAATGGACATCTTTAGATACCAGTATTTTTGGAGTTTCAAATATAGCCCAAAAGCAGGTATGCTAGCAGAGCTGTAAAAAAACACCACCACCAAATACAACAAAAACTAAAAAAAAAACCACAGTAAAAACTATAGGAATCTGAAGACACCTGACTTGTAAATTAGATGTACATATCACACATCTGAGTTTTGTATGCAGTTACATATAAATGTAATTTTTCTTGCCACCTGATTCTTAAAGTAGTTTCTTCTTCAGTTTGTTTTAAAACAGGTGCAAATGCCTGATACATGTACATCCACAAGACCTGGAGGGATGTCCTGCATAGTGATCAGCAGTTGGTCTGCATCCCTTTCTTTTATTGATGTGTCATTTGAGGGCATACAGACCACAAGTGTCTGGTGCAGTTCAATATCAGTAACCAGTTATTACCAAAATCAACTGGTGTCCAATGCCATTTTGATTATAGTCTCAAAATCTCATTGTTAATTGTGGGTACCTTGGTTTATTTATGTCCCCCAAGAGAACACCAGTTTGGCACATGAGGTGCATGCTCAAGAAGCTGGTGGCCTGTCTCTTGAGTTATGCTGCAATGCAGTTTCTGCAGGTAGGGCTTGGTATGGTTGACAGACACAAGTGGGGACTGAGGGAGGAGGTTCAATCCATCCAACTCATTAATGGATTTAGTAAATCGAGTACCTTGTTCTGTATCAATTCCAGGGGTACCATTGCTTTATAAATGGAATAAAACACACATGGAAGATATTTGTAATCAGAAAACCTGTTATATAGGCTGCTTTAGGTCTTCTCTCGTTGGAAATGTTTCACTAGCTGCTCCCAAACTACCAAATTAAAAAATTAAAAGTGAATAATAAAACATGTGTTTGTGTATTTGATCTCATCTTGCTGCTTCTATCAGGCTTGAAAGAGCCATATAATGGAATACTGATGATCTGAATGATTCTGACTTCCTTTCCTCAGTTGGAAGCACTGGGTTTGGAGTCAATCTCTCTGCTCAGGGTCTCCTTTCCAGTGATGGTCCTTGGAAGATATTCAGTGCTTAAACATTTGCTGTCTCCAGAAGAGGAAAATACTGCTTGCTTACAGTGATTCTGGAGAGATTCCAGCACTGAATGAATACTAAGTAGAAAATGTCCTTCTCAGAGGCAGGAAGAGATGATGAATCACTGTGAAAGCTTATTTCTTGACCAATCTGACTATGTGTTTAGTTATCTGAAATTATAATGAAGACATTAGCAGAGTAATATCTTGTGCAAACTGAATGAAAAATGAAATGAAGGTGGGAGATGATGATAGTTCAGTACTGGGATTTGCACAGAGCCATTAGTGGATGGCACCAGTCTGAGGCAGAGGGTCTCATGTCTGCCTCCTTTGGGAAAAGGGAAAAGTCAATCTACCTTGTTCCTGGATGTGATGTAGTATCAGAGAAGACTAATGAGCCTGCTGTCTTGACTGGAGCATTTATTGGTGATTAGTGACTCTAAAAATGCTCTGTATAGAGGGAAGAAATCGGTGAGTTACTGTGATCTCCAGTCAGGTCTCCCTCCGTGACTGTCTGTCTCAGCCAGCTTTCTGCCTAAGACAGAAGCAGTTCTGGTTTGCTGGGCTCTAATTAGCAACATGACTTTTGCTGTTTGTTCTAGCATAGCAGCTTACATCACTGACTGAGATTAGCATCTGTGGGCAAGGCTGATACTGAGAAGCCAGATAGGCATTGCAGACTCTTGTACTCTTTTTCTTTTTTTTCTTTTTTCTTTTTTTTTTTTTTTTTTTGAGACTAAAAGAAAACCAAAATTTAAATTATGCCCATTGTTCAACTGGGAAATAAAGGCACAAAAGATCACACCCCAGTCTCTCTTTACCTTATGCCACCCATACAGTGCATAGTACATCACCTAAGAACTTCCCTTGCAAGAGGGAACTCAATATATTGCAGAGGTTGAATCAAGAGTGGTCTTCTGAGTCTTTCCTATGTGGCATGTGGTTGAACCCAGCCAAGATCCTGGTGCTCAGGACCAACATTATAAAGGTACTGTATTCAGGTGCCTAAAGTAGCAGACAGACACCAGAGGTTTTTTTAAAGCTCCATGATGTCTAATTTCTATTGATTTTATTTTAGCTGTAAGGATCTGTATCTTCATGTCTTGCCTGAGGTCATTAAAGGATGCTGTGGAAGAGCTGGGAAGTGAAATGAGATTTCCTGTCTCAGTCCAATACCTTAATCAAAAAAGCTATGTTTTATATCACAGTTTATGACAAGAAAGCTAAGAAACCTTATTAACTAATCTGACTCTCGTCTGCAGTGTATGAAGAAATCAAGTACAGCATTATATCATCCTTTTGAAGATATACATATATATTATGTTGCTCAAGAGTTATACTTCAGATATTTCCCTTCAAAGACCTTCATAATACATTTAATGTGGTAGTTTTCCATGAAATGATGTCCTCCCTATCTGCTAATTGCCAAACTAGATCATCCTTTTCTTTCTCCTCTGCTGGTTTTTACACTTTAAAGATGAAAGCTAGACTAATACTGCAAAATAAGAAATTTAAACTGCATTTTGTCTATAGTAGTTGGCATTCTTCTTTAATAACCACATCCTTTCTATGTTTTTCAAAGGGATTACCTTTGTAACAGCTCTTATTAAGGACCTGCTGAAAGAATCTTCTATTCAGCATTTGTACTCCATTTGATCAAGTCTTTCAGAAGGTAAATGGATGGCTTAAGATCCCAGTGGTGGCTATTAGTGTTTAGCTCATAGGTTTCTGATTCAAAGCAACCTGGGTTGCAAACAACACATCTTTATTAGCATAGAGTTCTGGCTATATAATGGAATTGATGTATAAAGAGCTGCCCACATAACTTCAACTTTAAAGCTATCATCAGTCACCTTTCCACATCAGGATCTCTGTGTTTTATTAATTTTTCTATTTTAGGGTGAGTCCACTGAAGGTAGCCCAGTTATCAGACATGCTAAGGGAAGGTGCAGGCAGAGCAGTGAAAATATCAGGAGTAAAGGAACAGATGTCCTTCAGTCATTATAGTCCAAGATGGGAAGAAGCATTGGTGAATATCTGGGCTGAAGTACAGATTGTGCTGGAGTCCAGTTTGACAATTGCACATGGTAGTAACACACTTCAACATGTTAATTTTAGTGAAGAGTAAGATGTGCAATATAACTGAGGGATAATGGGGTTTGTACTCTTTTCAGTTTTTTATGTCATTTGGTAAGTGCTGATCTTGCATTAAGATGTCACTGTCAAACTGGATAGCATTAGAGAGGAAAATTGTTGCTAAATTCTCAGCAGGTCGAAGTATTCTCAGATCCCTAGGCACTTTCTGTAAGAATCTGTTGGAATAAAGGATGGCTAAAAAATGGTTTTAATCTAGGCTTTTAAAAATTTCTCTTTTGAGAGCCACTGTAATAAATCAAAATTATTGATTTAGCCTGTAGCAGTCCTAAGATTCACTCATTCAGGAGTTGAAACTGCTCTATTACTCAGAGCAATAACCCAACTCTTTGAAATCTCTCATCAGAGACTCCTGGTCCACACATGTAGACAGACATTCAACGAAGATTTCCATTTGTTTATGGGTCTTATATCAGCCAGGATCTCTGAACTGCTTTTCTTAGTAATTCTCTGCCTTCCTTCACCCACTGCACCCTGTGAAAGCCTTTGCAGCACTGGGCCTGTGGCTCTGAGCTCCTCTGAGCACTGGCCATGCATGGCCAGTACAAGCCATTTCAGCACTGCTGTGTTTTAACATCATTCCACCTCACCCTAGACCTCTGCAGAGAAACAGAAAATGTTTTGCATTCTAACATCTGTGGCATTGCCCATGTTCTGAGTCTGTCTGTGGGCATACAAGTGGGATACATGATGCCATGGTTTAAGTCCCCTATGTTCAAGAGAGGGTTAAGTACAGTTTTTGATGCAGCCAGTCCTGGGTATAATAAGGGTAAATATTTCTCAGGGCACTGCAGGTTTGAAAGATCAGCTAATAGTTTTAAAAGAATGCTTAATATCATATTTGAAAATACCCTAAAGTCAAGAACCCTGGCTAAAACAACACTAGCTGATATGAAGTGTATGTTGTGTCTGTGCAGTTGGCAAGAGCTGGTGAAACTCATGGCAGCTTCTCCCTATGGCACTTCTGTTTTGCCTTTTATGCATTTTGTATTATCTTTCCATTAGCAGAATTCTGCTGTTCCACCTTCTTTTTCTGAAACTGTGCTCCTCAGAAGCATGCACACATCTCTGCAGCACAGTTCCTCCTCATTCTCCAGGGGTGGGAATTTACTGCTAGCCTATGCCAGTAGTAAATTACTAACCCCATCACTAACTTGCTGGCTCAGCTGCTGTAACCAATAAGTAGCACCTAATCATTGCCCATCTGCTTCAGCAAAGGAGTAACTCTGGGTTCAGTGCTCCTCACTTATGTCCATGTGCTTAGACCCAGAGCCAGAGTGGCTCTTTAGCACATCAAAGGGAGTTCTTACTCCCATGTGCAAGTGCATGGTCCAGCCTAGCCCTGAATAATTAGCATAGTTATAAATTAAAATAAATCTAAGGAGGTGAACTGGCCCAGGGGAACTCTCAATCCAATCAAATTAGACTCATATATCCACCCAGAGCAATCCCATAGAATCCCTGCCTTCCACAAGCTTCATTTGTAATCACTACATGCTGTGTACTTTCTTTTTTAAAAAGTTTTATAATTACTTGCTGTTCCGGCTGCTGAGCAGTTCTAAATGTTAGATATTAAGGAATTGCTGTTTCAGTCAGCGAACAAGGTCTGAACATTAAATATGCTTCATGAGAAGTTTTTTTCTCAGCCATTACACATCTCTGAAGGCATATTTTTTTTTTTCAAGTGGATGCTTTCCCAGCTGTTGATCATCTCTCTGTTTTTGCTGTATGAAGAGAGAAGGAGGAAACTGATGATAGTGTGACACTGGATAAAGGCTTTATCGCTGTGGAGCGAGATAGGCGCATCACTCACGAATGCAGGTGTTGAAGTAATTGTGCAGGTCATCCTGAGGAAGTGCCAATAAAACCTCTGTCTCATACCATGAGTGTATTTTGCCATTTTTTTTGTCACATATTTTACAGATGAAGTATTTTTGCAATGTTTTACAAAACTCCACAGGGTTTTGTTACTGTTTCTGTATATCTCCACCATTAGAGCTTGATACCCCAGGAAGAAGCTGCCTATCTTTCTCATGGATCAAGATAAAATATCATAGGCCAAGAAGATGAAGGTTAAATAACTCAGTGAGTGGGACCAGGTGCTTGGTGAGAGATGGAAATATGAATTAAGCAGGTGTTTTTGAGGCAGTATTGTAAGCAGTGATAGCAGTGATTTCTTTCATGGAACAGCTCATCGATTACCAAAATTATGCCTCTTGCAGAGAATGATGTTGAAATTTAAGATGCATACAGTGAACACCATTTAAGACTAAAGAATCAAGTGCTGTGGTTCACATTTCCTTTGATAGCAGAATGATGGTCCAGTGGTTAACAAGAGACTTGGAAAGCAAGGCTCTCTTCCTTACCCTGTCCCAGTCTTCCATGGGACCTAGCCTTTCCTTCAGGCCTTGTGCAAAGGCCCTCATTGCAGTCCTAGAAGATCACACAGTGGCAGATATAACTGTCAGTGGTGGAAGACTGTTTCTGATAATTCCACGTTTGAGGAAGGCAGTAGGTTTATGTCAAGATTTGTTTATGGATGAGTTCAGTACTTCTTAGCTCTTGTCTGTGGTTCCAGTGAGCACGATATCGTGTACTTGTATGCATAAGAGATGAAAAAATGTTATTTTCTTTGATTGTGATAATCAAAGTGAATGAGCATCATGGACTTCAAAGGTAAGATCCAAAAGATGTACAAGAGCTCTCTATATATTAGGTTGGAATAAAAATAGAATCCCTTCACCTGTAAACAGCATGTATATATACATGTATGAAATAGGGAATAGGAATACTGAGGCAGTAACTTAAGAACACTGTGACTACAGTGAGAGCTGACTAGTGCCTGCCTGCACCATGGGCCTTGGAGAACTTCCCACATGTGTCTGCATGTGTGTGTGCTAATGTAGCCAGCTTGAGCTAAGGTCCCTGCTGCAAGTGATCTCAGGAATCGTGTAGAGAACATTGTCACCTCATACTGTCCATTTTCAGTGACAGGACATTATCACAAGGGTGTGGGGATGCCTAGATATGTCATGAAATGCTGCATACAAAGTGTGCCATGAAATGCTACATAAAAAGAGGATGCCAGATTTTGTCCTGGCTATTTTTCTGGGTAGGTCAAAGACAGGTGTGAGTGCATGGTGCAGGTAAACAGCTCAGCTCAGGGTGATCAGCCCTCAGGAATCAGTGGGCTGGCTGGAAGTGAGCTCTTTCCCACCTGCAGCTTCCCACCTTGAACTCTTTGATCCTACCAGTAGAATTATGGGGCTTTTGTTTGAACTTTACCCATTTCAATCTGTTCTGAGGCTATTTAGAGAAGTGTAGACTTCTTGATCAGGAAAACTTTCCTGACATATATTATTTCTTAGAACAGCTTTGATGTGTGCAAGAATTTATTCTCTGTTTAACATAAGTGAAAGCACCGAGATAGTCAATCACATGTAAATACTTTTTCTCTGTCAGTTACTAAGCATCAGATCTAGAAATGGTGAAACTAATGGCATCTCAAGTGTCATTAATCTAAGGCATAATGGTGCCTTTAACAGCTAAATGAGCCCAGTAGCTCAGGTGATTCAGGTATCTTTGCATATACTCATGCTTTCAAATAAATTATAAAGTTCCATCCAGTAAGTATTCATTTTGGGATGTCCCAGAACTGTGTAAACTACAGTTATCACAGTTGCTGTGTATTTACAAGCTGTAAGATTTATTTAGTAGGAAGTCTACAAATGGGAATACACTGGTCTAGAGTTATGAATTCCTAAAGCCATCCATCTATCGTGTTACTACACAAAAATCACTCTTTAAATGCATGGAGGAAGTACACCACCATTCCAAAAAGTGTTACAATATCTCTCTTTTGACACAGCAAGAAACCAGCAAGGAAATAAATTCAAAGCATTAGGCAGCATTAAGACTTTTCAGAGTAAGCCATCCAAATGAAAACCCATAATCAAAATAATAATTATCCGGGGAATGCATTTGCTTTCAAAGTAATCATGCAAAGTAAAGCATAGAATATGTCTTAAGTAATAAAAATGAGGATTTTAATTTAAGAAGTAAAAAGAAAGTCTAGCACTTGAGAATATAAGTGCTTTGTACCTGATCAGTTCTTGATGGATTTTTCTCAGAAATGGCTCTTTGTGTATTGTACACACACAAAAAAAAAATTAAAAAATATTGAATCTGTTACGTGATGAATGGATCCAAAGGTGTGATGAAGCTGGGACTGGGTTACTGAAGCTACAAAGATGGTTGTCCTTCTTTTCATTTAAAAATTATTGCAGCATAGGACTGGGTTGAAGTAATATTCTGTGAAATATCAGACTTTCTATAGTGTAGAAAGACATTTAGAAAGTTTCAGAAAAAATAATGTAGATTTTCGTAATTAATTTGTACTTTTTTGTTTCTTTTTTATTAAACTAGCAGATAGTCCAGCAAATTTCTTTAATATATTATTTTTATTTCTGATGTAATGAAATTTAATGTGAAAGAATTTCAGCATGTCTTTTCCTATTTGTTATTCAAATTATCTTACACTTCTTGACTTCATAGTATATTTTGTCTGCCATAGCTTCGTTCTTTCTATTTGTTCTTAGCTGTATGGGATTTAATATCCAGAGCATACCTCTAAGTTTAGACTAATCTTGTAATTTTGCATTTAATCATGTTAATTTTCTTCTCAGTTTTCATGCAGCATATATGACTTTCAGGTACACCCAGTTTCATTGCCAAAGATCTATGTGGTTTTGATGGTGGACATGTACAGTGAATCTTGTCTTTCCTTTTGGCTCTGCTATTTCTGCGCTTTTCAGTCCTCACAAGCTGCACTGGACTTAACCTTGATTGATCAGCATCAAATCCATCCTGCAGTAGTGTTGAATCATACTTGCAAAATCATAAAAAAACCATGTAACAGAGCAACTATATTTTGCTTTCAGCAGGTACAATATCCTGGATTTTGTCTCTCCTCAGAGTGTTGAATAATTCCAGTTCACATGCTTTGACGAAGTCATAGATTGGAAAAGGCCTTGTGTTATATCTGCATATAAATAGCTGCATTTTCCAGTAGCTAATAAGATTCACTTCATTTGCCTTCCTAATCAAAAGTAATCGCTCTTCCCTTTCCCTGTTTTCCTCTTTTCAGAAGCAACAGTTTATTCAATGAGGTCGTGCAGATGAACTTTGAAATAGCCAGTTTCAGCAGCCTGTCTGGAACGCAGCCCATCACCTGGCAGGTGGAATACCCTCGCAAGGGGACAACAGACATAACCTTGTCTGAAATCTTCATCTGCCAGAAGGATCTTGTTGGAATTGTTCCACTGGCAATGGTAAGAGACTCTTTCAGCATGTTACTCCTTCCAGTCTGTACGTGGTCTGAGAAAATGTGTGTCATTTGTGCAGGAGTGCTCTCTGCCCTGCCTCCCCATGTTATAGCTGCATAGGACTACTTGCTAAAATCATGCCCATATTTAATGGTCTGTGCACATCACACAATTTAAATTCTTAGAAACTTACTGAAAAAAAAAAAAAGGATGCTGCTACTTTAAAAATCTCAGACTTTAAATTCTGAATCTCTGTCTTGCACAGTTCCTCCCCCCCCACCCCCCAGGCTACCAGCTGGTTGCACAAAGTCAAGTAGATTTACCTTCCCATTTCTAATTGCCATTACATGGCTTGAACTTGCAAGCTGTAGTGCAACTTTAAAGGGCCTCAAGCTCCTTCTGCTAAAAAAGACAAAGTTGCCTCATCCTTAGGCTCAGGCTGATACTGATTTCTATGGCTGTTTCTCTAATAATATAAGAACTCGTGGTTTCAAGGAAGAAACAGAAAATAAAAATAGCCTCAATAATATATTTTTTTTTAAAATATAACACAGACTTTCATGTGGAAAATGTCTTGGATTACTGTCTGCTTGCTCCACTCAGTGTTGTAGCACCCTTTGTGGGCTACCTTACCTCCCGTGAAATCATACCCGTTGCCTGTCTTTACATGGCTCACAAATGGGATTTGTGTCTCATGAGCAGTGTCTCATTTTCATCCCCTGGCCCAGGGAACTTGCAGTTATTTCTACAAAGCCAGTCTGGGACAATGTGAGCACTGAGATTTAGCAGTTACAGCCCCCCTCTGCGAGTGAACAACCTAGGATCAAATTCTTGCTCTGAGTCAAGCAAAGACATTTGCCTGGAGTTTCCAGTGTCTCAGATTTTTAGGCAATCTTTCAGTGTTTTTGGGCAAGCATTTTATTTTCTCTGGGGTTTAGGTGCATGCTGAGAACATTTTCCACACTCACAGCTGAAGCATAAGCATTGAACATTTATTTTGGAAGTCCTGCCAAACCTCAAGAAAGGGAGAAGCAGGAACCTGCCAGCTATCTAGAACAGAACCAAGTGGCAAATAAATAGAGGAACTGTACATGCTACTTGTAGTCAGTGTTAGAGATCAGTTTTGGAAGAAGAGTTAGAGATACCAATCCCACTTGAGAATTTTGCCTCTCCTGTGCATACTCTTGGTGGTGAAATTCTGGCAGTCTTTTCTTTGAACAGCATTCAGTGGTTTGCAGCAGATAATTAGGTGAGCATTATTTCATGGATGTCCCAGTCTTCGATATATTCTTCCCCTTTGAAGACTAAAACTGCTACTCATATCAAATGAGGTCATGCCCAGCCATTTCCTAATCCAAATCTGTTAAATCAGCAGAAATCCTGTGTTAGATTTGAGATCTGAGAGGGAAATGATTGTCATCATTACCTATGGAGTTGAACAGGGAACACACGTTTGAGCTTCTGTCCTCTAAAGATTTGAGAACATGCTTAAGGAAGGCTCTGTATATCTTGTATTTTATCTTGAGATAGGTACATTCTAAAGCTTCTAGTACCAAATGACAGACATCTACCTACTGGCAGACTTAACATCTTGTTGTTCTTTTTTTTTTTTAAAGAATTCATCAGTTTCTTCTCTGCATTCCATAGCCGAGGAGATCACAGGGGTTTGTAACATCTCCTGTCTAATGCCCTTGCACTTGCCTAGAAGGTTCAAGGTTTGTTTGCAGACTGGTGCCTATTCTGCATTAAAATGAATCCACTTACAGGAGCTCTGTTAAGAACTGGGGATCTAAATTAATAACTTTAGCAGTGTATAAATCATAGAATGATGAGGGTTAGAAGCGACTCCCAGAGGTCATCCAGTCCAACCCCCCTGCAAGAAGCAGGGACACCCCCAACTAGATCAGGTTGCTCAGGGCCTCATCCAACCTGGCCTTGAACGTCTCCAGGGATGGGGCATCCACCACCTCCCTGGGCAACCTGTTCCAGTGCTCCACCACTCTCACAGGAAAGAGCTTTTTTCTAATATCCAATCTAAATCTCCCTCCTTCTATTTTGAACCCATCACCCCTTGTCCTGTCACAACAGGCCCTACTGAACAGACGTAGGGTCTGTAAAATCATGTAAGGTGGGATCCTTTATTCCCAACAGATATACCATTAGGCACTCTGGGTTGTGCAAAGGGTTCAAACAATAAAATCATTAAACCTTTCTCTTTGCAAAGCTTCCTTGTGCTTGTTTATCTCATTTCTGTACCTTGTGATAACACTTGGCTGGAGCCAAAGAATACTGTGCTAACAGAATCCAGTTGGATGGGGTACCAATGCAAAATTTGTTCTGCTAGCAGGATACTAGTAGATAAAGGGAATTTTCAGAGTTTTCTGTTGGCTAACACTGCATATCCAGCCAGGGTGCATTCTTCATTTAGGCATTAATCTCTAGCTGAGCTGATTACCTGGCAGTTCTCCTGTTCAGAAACAAGAGTTGCACTGAAAAGACAGGGGTGATACTCTATCTACTGAGAAGTCAGACCATGCTTTTTATCTCAACCTCACACTGTAAAGCAACAGCGTGTTATTGTGTGCAGAAATTAAATCTCAGTGTTTATCAGATAGTGTGTTTCATAATCCTCTAGAGGGTAAAATAGATTTTGTTGATTTAAGTATGTAGTGTTCCTACAGAAAACTGCTAA
This sequence comes from Heliornis fulica, assembly GCA_013399135.1. Taxonomy (NCBI): domain Eukaryota; kingdom Metazoa; phylum Chordata; class Aves; order Gruiformes; family Heliornithidae; genus Heliornis; species Heliornis fulica. The sequence goes on along the minus strand of VXBZ01008470.1, from coordinate 78,038 downwards.
CATCAAAAGTAAAATTGTCATTCAGGGTTTTTAAAGGTGGCCCAAAAAGGGAAGGAAGGAGCCATGGAAAGATAATGGACCAGATTTAGGTGTAGGATCTGACTGAGTCTCTGCCATTGGTCTGATGGGCATTGTAGTCAGTCTTTGGAGGATGAAAGCAGCAAACTTTTGCTTGGTTTAAATATATCAGAAAGGTTGTTTCTGACTTGCAGTAAAGCATGTCTCATGTGAGCCATTCCAAACTTATGAAGCAAGAAAGATCATATATCTTTTATTGCCCTATGCATGATTACATTACAGGAAAGCAGTAAGATGAAAAACAAGTGGGTCTTCAAAAGGTTACTGTGACTGTTGCTACAGTATTTTGGAATGAAAGAGATTAAAGAATTGACATTGTCAGGAAGAACTGAACCTGGAATTTTAAAAGAGCCTTATAGGATGTGGATCAGCAGAACAAGTGGTGGGACACCACTGCTGAAAACTCGATGTAGATTCATTGTGGAGCCAGAAGAGAGGGGTTTAGTAGAAGCTGTACTCTGTGTGCCCAGCTACTGTGCTAATTAATGTGTGCAAGCACAAACCACAGTGAAGTGATGCTTCTGCAGTGAACACTACAGTGAGATAAAAGGAACAAGAGATATCAAAACTACTGGACTGAGAATAAATGTAATAACTTTTTCTCAGAAAAGAATGAGATGTAAATTTGAAGTTGTTGTGATTTAACTTGCCTGCAGCTAGAACAACCACACAGCCATTTGCTCTCCGCCCTCCACCCTGCAGTGGGATAGGGAAAGCTCCTGGATAAAAAATGTCAAATGTGTGGGTTGAGATAAAAGACAGTTTAATAGGACAGAAAAGGAAGATAACAACAACTGCAGTAATAATAATAATGATAAAAGAATATACAAAAGGCAGAACACAATTGCTCACCCCCAGCTAGTTCCTGAGTCACGGTCATGTACCTGGCCAACTTCTCCCAAGTTATTTCCTGAGTGTGACATCAATATCCCTTTGGCCAGTTAGGGTCAACTGTCCTGACCATGTACCCTCCCAGCTCCTTGGGCACCCCCAGTTCCTTGGCAGGGTGGTGTGAGAAGCTGCAAAGTCCTTAACCTGGTGCAAACACTGCCTAGCTACAGCCAATATCAGTGTGTAACCAACAATATTCTCATCCTAAAACCCAAACACAGCTCTATGCCCACTACTAAGAGTAACATTAACTCTGTTGCAGCCAAAACAAGGGCAGAGGGAAGTATATGTTTTTCCAGAGCTCAGAAGTTAATCAATCTGAGTAATTTTGGAGGACATTTCACCCTTCAAGGTATTTAGAGAGAAAAATGAGAGAGAAAAGTTAGAAAAAATTAATTCTAACAGGTTCTGTTCCGTTCTAACTCACATACCAGAATTTTAGTTAAGTACTTACTGTGGGAATTATGCATTAAAAATAGGTCCTAGTCAATATATATTCTCACTACCAAACTCTTGAGTATGGCACTTGCTGCAACCATCCACACACTGTATTTTTCACGCAGGCTGTATGAGATTCTATATGTCTCACTCAAAATATGAGATTTAATTTATATATTTCCACCACTGGATAGCAATTAACTGAGGTGAGATTTGTAAAGAGATAATGTCATTTATTAGACCATCTGATATAGATGGAGAAAGATAGATGCTCTTTCAGGCACACAATCCCTCCTTCACATCTCTTGCCTCACTTAAATCACAAGAGCTGCATAATGCTGCAGCTACAGAGACTGGGGATTGTAAAATTCATCAAGTAGAAGAGTTAAATAAGAAAATAAAAAGATTTCTTAAGGCAAAACAGAAAATTTATACCACTGTCTGATGACAGGAAAAATCTACCCCAAAGATTTAATCTTCTGGTAGAGAAAATCTACTGAGTTGTGTCCTACTCTGGAATTTATTTCATGTTACTTGTTGCAGGATCAATTAGGAAAGTGCTTTCATAGGAGCTTAATTAATTATCTGCTAAGCTGCTTTTGAAAATCTCCTCAATTAATCACAAGTAACCTCAGAACTTGCCAATTAAGGTGTACAAGGTTGCTTGACTTATTTTCCACACTTTCCTCAAATTTCTCTCCTGTCATGAGCAAATGCAGCCAGCTGTGTTGGTATTGCCACTCCACTGGATTAAAAACCAGACCCCAAACCCTTCCCACTTGAGGCATGTGCACACACACCAATCCCGCTAAAGATGTCTCTGTGTGTGTGCTCAACACCAGGCCAGCTTTGAGGACATTTAGCCAGAGATTTCTTCTCATGCTTTAAATGGATAACTGACATGTTTAATGCTATTCAGTTTGCTTTGGGATAGAACAGGACAGACAAGTGTGTTGTTGGATGCCGATACGGCACATTAATATTAAAGGAGAATTCCGTCATCGTAGTAAGATGGGGAATCAATGGATTAATCTTGATGTAAGACCATCTGGGTCCCTGCATAATGAACTGAAGTAGCAGTCTTTCAACAGCAGGATAAACCCCTCTGAATTAGGTTACCTGTAACTGTCACCTGCATGAAATCCAGGTATGTAAAGTATTGAAGCACAAAACCAGTGTCAGGAGTTTATCCTGTGACTTCTAAGAAACATATGCCACCATGGGGAAGCCATGCACCTTGCACATTTTCTCTTTAAAATAACACTGATACCAAATTTTCAATGGGTCTTTCAGGCTTCACTCACCATTCTCTATAACCATTGATAACTGCTTGCAAGTCTATCGATGTTGCAACAGCTCTTAAATGTCTATTTCTTAAAGGTGGTGTTGCTGTTTCACATCTCACACGTCCAGTTCTCTGCAGCTGCATCAGTGGGTCTAGTAAAAGATACAGTCTGTCTCTACATGCCCTGTATTTGTCCTGATGTGAACTGCATCTTTTCCTTCTGTCATAGCATCCTGGGGGCAGCTGGTTAATCCAAGTTCAGATTTTGTATGTAGAGTACCCTAACAAACCCAACAACAATGCATAGCTGAGATTCTCCTTGGCTTCTTCCTAGGCAGTCCAGTCCCACATATACTTTTTGCTCAGTAGTTGTTTCATTTGGAAATGCTTGGTTTGTGTGTGCTCTCCTTTACAATTCCAAACTCAATGCATCGAATGTTCTGCTGCAGAACTCAACAGACATCTGAGATTCAGAGCTGTGACTCAGCCAAAAACACTTTCTCGCATTTTTATGTCTGCTCATTAACTTGCTTTCCATTAAAACCCAGGTGATTGAGAATTTAGCTCCCAAAGCATTGTTTGTTTTAGAACACATTTATGTATGCCATTCCCTAGGGTAAACAATTTTTAAGGTATTTCATTGTAATGAAATCCCTGTAATACCATTTAAAAATATGGACCTAAATAAATAGAGTTCTTATCCCTGCTCAGCCTGTGACTTCACATCGTAACGCTCTAGCTGTTCCAAGTTCACAGAAGTGCTGAATTCTCACTCCTGTTAAGGGGCAACAGGCACTGAGGAACTTTCCAGAAGATAAAATCTGAGGCTATATAAACACATCCATTTCCTGATTTAATTATCAGAAACAAAAGAACAGATAATCTCCATATCAAACTTTTCAGCTGACAGGTATTGTCTCTGATAATTTAGTTATGAATCACATCACATTAACACTGTGAGTTGAAGGAAATTTATTTGAGGTAAACTATCCTATTGCTATTAGTAGTATAACTTCAATCAACTGTGAAGCCCTAAATAATACCATGAAGTCAAGAGTTTCAGAGTTTAGTTAGTAGGACCGAGTGCTCTGCATGGAAGACCAGGGTTACAATCTTGTGATCTTAAGGGAGAAGCAGTAGTGGAGATCACTACAATTTCCATCATAGCAGATAGCAACTGTTTAAATGAGGATAGGGTTCCTGCCTTTAAGTTCATGGTGGGTATATTTTCACTAAAGTTTGTGTCATTGCTCTGTCTTTATACCAGATGAAGTCAGGAGCCCATTAATACACCTGCTTCTAAATCAGCCTTGTCACATAGTGCACTAGTGCTGCATGTCAGTTAATCTTATCTGTTAAGAATTGGCATTTTTGTTGTCTGACCATCAGGAAACAACAGCAGAAAAAGGATGAACTGATGTTCATTGATCTTAAATTGCTCAGAAGATGAAGGCAACATAAAGAATTCAGACTGACTCAATTTTACATTGCCTTTTTAAGTCCTGGTCATTATTTCTACAACCCCTGCATTTCTGCCTCTAGCTACTGTTTTGCTTTTCTTTACCACAATCACATCCACTCCTACCTTTTGCAGGAAATGAGAATGGATCAATAAGGCTATCTCTGCTGGCTGGAATTAATTTTTCCATTGGATCGAGTTGTATGTCATATTCTATGCAGCACACAACAGTGTGTATAATTTCCTCTTCTAGCATCCCTCATATGTTACAATGCTACTGAATGGATTACTCTGAGATTTTTAAAATGCTGAGGAGAGATGGGGTCAGCTATCTCCCCAACTGTTAAAGATGTCTGCCATATAGAGAACTTCTGGGTTTTTTTGCTAATTTTCCTCCCTGTAGTAGAGAGATATTAATATGAGGCTTCTCAGCCTTGACAGGAGAGAAATCTTGTGAACCAAACAAAAGAATTCAGAACAACAAGAATGTGCAGTGGGACAGCCAGTGACTCAATTGTTGGATGCTTGGTAATGCCCAAGCACTCTCCTTGGAGAGGTGTTTCTCACAGCAGTCAATACTGCACAGAGAAATGACAGGCAAGCCAGAATCATTAGAAAATTCTTAGTCCACAACCCAAACTGGTGAAAATAAAGGTGTTCAGGGTTGGATGAAACCGGGCTCCAAGGGTGGAATAGAGGGACAGTGTGGCTGACATCAGGTCTTTGGTCCTACCATAGCAGGGAGAGGGATTTGAGATCCCCCAGCCAGTCTGTGCTCCATACTGATCACTTGTGCACCTTAGAAGAGTCCTGTCACAGGTTCTTTCTTCTGGCAGTGTGGCACAGCACAGGGCTGCATGGAGGTAGCCAGGTGCTTCTGCAGGGATTCTCAGCACAGCAGGTTGATGCCCACATTCTGCTGCTGGTGATGTTCATGGCACTGCACTGAGCAACATGTGAAGTCTGGAGATTCTTTTGTTTGTGTGATTTATTGGGACCACTTTAAGGATTGGCTCAGATTTGTGATACTCCTCCATCAGAACAAGACATCTTAAGTAACAGTTTATATGTGAAATGACAGCTGATTAAAATTCTTATTGTTTAACATAACCACAAAGGCAATTTCACAGCTGCCACACACGTGTGAGCAGACAGCATGCAGAGACATAATAATGAGCCAGCAGAAAGTGAGCTCTGGACCCGGATGATTGTGCTTGAGAAGGACATTCCAGGGCTGTGCACTTTGATACTGTAGCTGCTGAAGACTTTATTCACCCTCTGTGCCCTCAGCTGCTGCCTTCACTGCCAGATCAGATGGAGGAGAGCAGAGCAGCCCTTCCCAGCAGGAGCTGGAGACCAATTTCAGAGACTGATATTCTGCATAAGTTTGCAGCTGAAACAGAACTGGAATTTAAAGGCAGAGAACAGACTAATTTGTAAGATTTAGCATGCATTAAGCACTTCAGACTTTAACCAGAGCTCACCCATGGCAAATGCTTTGCCTGATTCTGAATGTCCTGCAGTGCTGTACTTCTGCAGCAAAGGGTTTGAAAGCAATGGAAAGGGAGATAGAGCAGCACTGCCTGAGTCTGTTCATGAGATGCTGGCTGTGCTGGAAGGAAAATTCAACTCAGTAGTCTTGATTGCGATATTATGCCCTCTCCTATGAGAGTTAATGTACCAGTTTTCATCTAAACTGGAGCTCTGTCATTAGCCTTAGCTAAAAATCTGTTGTCTTGACTTAACTGATAAAAACAAGTCCAGACACTGCCCCAGCTTATTCCAGACAGCAAACCCTGGAGAGTAAATGGTTTCCACCTTCTCATGCTGTCACATAAAAGAGATGCCAGGCTGAACAGTGTCAGCCAGAGCAGACCAGGTATGTTTGCAAACACAACAGTTGCTCAGACAGCTTGAGCATTGAGTGAGTTAGATGTGACCCACACCAAAAAAAAAAAAAACCAGGAACAATTTCTCTTAATTGTCAACTTCTAATGATGATTCTGGTCTGTAAAGAGATTTTTTTTTGTATTTCTGGGAAATATCTCAAGCTTTGCACTCAGGTGAAATACTCACCTAGTAGAATTAGGAATTGTTTAGGCTGGACTCTAATTAATGAGGTCCTGAGGTGCTCCAGCTTGGACAGTGAGAATGTCTAGACCACAAGGACATGCTTTACTATAATGGGAGATAATGAGTAAGCATGAGGAAAAAAAACCACCAAGACTTGTGTAAGCCTCTGTGTTATAATGAGCTACCCCAAGCATTAAGAAACCCAGCAACTTTTCACCTTCAGTTTGCTATTAGACACATGTTTGCCTTACCCTGCTTGCAGTTTGCAGTTCATTATCCAGTCAGGCTCTCAGCACTGAGGATGTTTGTCGTGGAATTCATTAGGAACCTGTTCTTCAAACTCAGTAGTTCTGCTTGAGGGAGATAAAACACTAAAACCTAGGGTAGGGCCCAGAACAGTGCTGGGGAGAGAGGAAACATCGTGCTTCTGGCTCTTTGCCTATCCGTGCAGCAGCTGTTAGGGAGCAGCAGTGGTGATGGGATTTGATCTGTTCATCATCCCAGTATCCAAAGGGTACCAAGACTGCACCAAATCTTGGGCTACTTAACAAAACCTATTTTGCTGAGGTAGCAGAGCTGTTTGTGATGTCCAAGCTCTCCAGATCGGTGCATGGTGGATGAACGGACTGGGGCAGCGGGCAGGGGTGTGTGCTCCAGACCACAGTTAAACTGCAGGGCCTGGCACTGTGAATCAGCAGACAGTGCACTTAACAAGGCTGTTTTTCTCCTCAGAAGAAAATCACACCTAATACTTAAAGCACTAGCACCATAACATGGGCACCAGCTCACCAGCACGCTGGCAAGAGACGGAATTTCAGCAAGCAAATGAAAACAGAAGTAACACTGACATTAATTTTAATCAGGCCCAAGTCATCTGATTTGTCCTTGTATTTCGTTTTCACTAGCAAAGCTGATTGTCTTTCTGCAAGATTTGTTACCTCATAGAACAATAATACAGGCTGTAATGATGTAATTTATTGGTGCAATTTGCCTTTGGAAATCCTCTATTAGTGAAAAATAGCAACAGAGCAGTTTTATTAATTCCAGTAGTTGAATATTGAATGCTGACTGTCACTATCAGGATTAGTGACTGCGTCGTACTCTGCTCTCCGAGGCCCTGTAGGACCAGAGCTCTGCATGTTTTAGAGGCTGTGAAATGAGCATTTTGATTGAACTAAATAAGTGTAAAAAAAAAAAAAAGGAATTCAAGTTCACTGGGGAGTTTGAGAAAATGACAGAGGGAAATATTAGCCTGTAAATTCAGTATTGAAAAACACACCGGTGTGTTACTGCACCACATAATGTGCTTACATATAGTATAGTTCTGCAGCATAGCCCATTTATCTATACCTTCTACCCCCAAACTACTTCTGACACTTCAAACCTTCAGGTTCATTACTGAGTTTTACTCAGTAACCCATTCCAGGGAGAAATATTATATCTCTCTTTTTTTTTTTTAAAAAAAACTTTTTCCTTTTTTTTTTTCTTTAACGTGGAAATTTTATACCTTGGCATAACACTTTCATTTTCATTTGCATGAACCAGATTTTACTGGTATGTAAAGGAAGGAGCATGTGGACAAAATCACCTTGTGTGATTTAAAGGTGAGTTCACTTCCTATGGTGTCCTGAAACAGTGCACAATTGACTGAAATCCAAGAGGCTCCCTGTAACCTCTTTGTGTTCTTGAGCACTCCTCTTGGAGAGCCAACAGAAGGTAGAAAGCCTCCTGCTGCATAGATTATGTCAGCAGCAGAAACGAAAGTGATCAGTCTCAGACCTGGGTGCACTTTGGAATCATTTTGTGTAGGGTACTACGTGCCTGTGTGCCAACACCGAGAAGCTTTTATATGGCTCGAAACTTCGATTGAGCCAGCAGAGAAGACTTTGTTTTAGAATCTGGATCTGGGACAAGATGTCAATTGCAAGCATTGAAAAGCAGTCACTAACAGTGGAGCTGCCAGCTGGCACAAGGTATCCTGCAGCATATGTTTTAAGAATGCCTGGAAGCTTCAGGAGTGAGCTTGGTATGGTAATAAATAAGTCATTGGAGACTCGGTAATTCCTCCTCGCTGCTCTTACCTCATTCAAATTATGGGCTACTCATTAAGCACTGGAGACTGATAGACAAAAATAGGAATTGTCTGATGGGCTGAGAGTCACATGTCTGGAGTTCTGCCTCTTTGGCAACACTCAGGTTCACAGCAGTTTACTCATCTTTAAAATGGACATAGCAGTTAATATTCCAATGTTATGATGTAAGTACGTGCCTCACAGGATCACTCTGCACTGCTGATTCTTTATAAAGGAAAATCCCCTGCTTAAACATGAATTCCAGTCTCTGCCACTAGGTTCTGGCAACATTGTTCTAGTCCTGAAGAGTAAAACTGTAAGTGGAGCAAGGTTTGTGGCTAGAGGTAATGTCTTTTATTAGGCCATCCAACAGAGTTAGGAAAAACAGACAAGCTTTCAAGCACACAAATCTTTTTTTCAAGCCTCTTTCAGTGCTGTAAGTTGCTGTGAGATGCTCAAATAGAGATAATAATCACCATGGTTGCTCCAGGTTATACTGACAAAGAAAATACTGCTTTAAACAAATGGATTTGATCCCTTTGTTCTTCATATCACTGACTTGTACAATGGTCATAGCAACCCATTTCAAGAATGCCTCTCTAGATGGTTCTTCCAGCATCATCTTGCAAAGCATCCCCTGAGGGTAAACCATGGTTTTGCTGGGCTAAGGAGAAAATAATTGAATCTGTGATTCTACATCATATATTTACTTTGCTTCCTTCTACATATATGCTGGTTTTAGTTCCTATATAAGATCGACCAGTCTGTTAGACATGTGTCTGGTCAATAATTTAATTTTCCTCTGTCACTTTCCCTCATCTTTTTAACTGTACTAAGTTTCTGATGTCTGTACAGTATCTCCTCTCATTAATGCAATAATCTTGTTCCTGCCCTTTGTGTGCTTCATTTATGTGGACCTGCTATGAAGTCAGTGAAATCAATAAACTATTTGAAAAGGGAAAATAATCGAGGGGCAAAGATAGGAAATAATAATGAGTATTTTCTGCATTTTTATGACTACTTTTTCAAAGCAGTTTCATAAGAAGCTTTATTGTTTCTTTGTTACATATTTTGCCTTTTGAAAATTAGCACTGTAGAGCCAAAATAAGAAAAGAACAAGTGGACGTTTTCTCTGTCTGATTTCAAAATAGACTAAATTAAACTGAGAGAATGTAGCAGAAGCTGCCTGCCTCACTTTCACTGTGGTTTAGAGTACTGACATCCACAAACTTGTGCCAAGTGTTGATGTGCCCTCCACAGCCAAAAATTGAGGGCCCTAAGAAACTTGTAGAAGATGGATACTGCTATTAGAGGGAAAAAGTAACTCATTAATACACAATGACATATTAATCCACACAAACAAAACAAGGTCATGACCCTCCACTGTGGCCATAAAAATCATCCACGTATCATGCAGTTAGTTAAGACAAGAAATTGTGCTTGGGACTTAATCCTTGAAGTCCATAAAATACTGAAGTTGCTTCTCCTCAGCTGTAGAGTGCATGTCACCCCACACTGTGATCAGTACCATGCTGCTCCCTTCAAACAGTCAGATTTTACCTCAATTATCCAAACTGAACAGTTTATTTGTCATCAGTGGTGCTTGTAACACTACACAGAACTTGGTTTATATTGGCAGAATCTGGAGGCTCCAACTGCAATTCCAGGAGTGGGTTAGAGTAGATACCATATATTCATTGACCCTAAAAGAGTTTCTACTTCTATTGTTAACAAATGGAGAAAGGAGAGGAGCTGCTCTGTAAATGGGGAACTCAAGCACAGAGAAGACAGATTGGAAACTTCCACAGTTTAATTCTAGGAGAAGAAAAGAGGTGATTCAGCTGCATTAGACACAATGCCCAATACCATTAAAGATGCCTTGGAGTCTGAGTCCAGGACTACCAGGTATGCCACAGGACCTACAAGAGATTCCTGCCCTTCTGGAAGAGCATCTGGAGGCCAGGCATGATACCCAAGAGCATGTTAGTGTCACCCTCTTAGGCACTTCAGTGCTTTCCCAGTGCTGCACACAGTGAATGTATCTGTTGGCAGCATGTCCCTAGAAATGCCATCTGGGCTGGGGTTTTTTTGTGTGTATCTGTGTGAATATCTTCAGTCTGTAGTTTAATTTATCAAACTATACTATGTGGACAGCTTTTCCTGCTATTTTTCCTGAACAATGAGCTCCATGAACTGAAACAAGTAGAAAATGACCAGAAATATTTGTAAATATCACTGTAATGGTTTTTTAAGCTACTCTTAACTTCCATCATTCAGAAACCACGTGACGATTTCCATCTTTGCCACCGGGCCTGACTTTGTGCTGCTGTTCTATGTGATGTCTCTACAGGCTCCCCCAGCATCAGTGCTGCTGCTGGTTTCATATCAGCCATGGTGAACATCTGCAGCATGATAAGGGATAAACTCACAACAGAAGTACAACTGCGATCCAGATCATCACTGAGTGGTGGAAAGCCACTGGTACCTGTCTTATGTCATTGCCACAGCAGCCAAAGAAGGCCATCAGTTTTGTTTGAGGAGTAGGACCCCAGACCCTTGGGTGGAAGTCAGTGGAGATTTATGGAAGTGTTTGAGTCCAGGTAAAGGAAGGCACGTTAGGGAGGACTCTCTAGAGCTTATTCCATAAGACTTGGTAGAATGGAGCTTGGCTTTATCGAAGCCACTGGCAAAATCACTGTTGATTACAGCGAGATCAGGTTTTAAAAAATTATGGTTGCAAAATATTTACAGAACTAAATACCTGGGTTAGAAATGTTTTATATATAAAATTAAAAATACTGCCTCTGTTTGCCTGTACTCAAGTATGTGGCTTCTGCTAACATGGAATCTTCATGATCTTGTTTTCATTACAGTTGTGTGTGTATCTGTGTGCATATAGTTTACATAGATGCATGTAGTGTGTAATGGTGTGTGCATCCATGCATATGTCCTAATATGCTTGTATATTTTCAATCTGCAACTGTCTATTGATTACAGCTATTACAGCATTATTATTACAGCTGTATAGCCAACTATATAACAGGGCCACAAGTTTAATTGAAATGAACATGGGAAGAATTTCAAATTGCTAATGAAAATTGCCTTTTTACTACCAGCTATATTCCCACGGTCATCACAGGCTGGAGACATCAGCAGAGCTGCTCTGGTTGGGCTTAATGGTGGAGTAAACTCCATTTAACTGGAGGTCCATTTCCAAATAACTTCCTCAGGCTCATAAAAAAAGGGAAGTAAATGACTGACAGATCTTGAACCCAGGAAATGCCCTTAAATTGACAAATTTCACATATTAGTCTTTTTGCAACAAAAGAAAACTGTAAGCCATGAAATTATTTCAGCAAGAAGATATTATATAGCTCCATCCATGGCTGCCTAAGCATCCATGAACTGTTCCATTATAAGATCACCAGGTGGCTATTGCCTTTTTCTCCCATTCAGGCTTTACCAATATTCCCAGTCCCATCTGTGATAAACTTAATAGGACCGTTCAGCAATGGAGAAAACACGAGAGGTGTTCATCATAGCTGAAGGCTTTCTCAGACAATTATTCCTTAGATGTTTGAGTAAATGAAAAGCTATTTTTGTGATTAGAAAGGATAGAATGTGTTTCAGTTTCTGAGGCCATTTTATTGGCATGACTTTTGGAATCCATAACAAACGTTCATCCTTTCCTGTGAATGTGGGTAGCTACAGTCACTGAACTAATGCTTCTGTTATGTTTCTCTCCAATCTGTTTTCCAAGCACAGGGCTACTCTTCTAAGAGCCCTTGTTAGACAAAAAAATATGTGTATGAGTACATATTGTAGATGTTTTCATGTGTCTACTATAGATGAAATATGTATAATTTATGCACCGTATAAAAACATATGTTTTCAAGAGAATGCAGGACAGTTTATTGCTTGTATTCATCAGGTCTAAGTGTATTCTTAAGTATCTCTAAGTATACTTATATCCATAAGTAGCAATGCTCTGAAACAACAACAGAGAAGGTTCTCAAGTATGTCAGTTTCAGATAAGGGCTTTTAATCTGTCACTTCACAGCTTTTCATCTGTTCGCATTTTTTATGCTCAAAATAACCAGTAATGATGCCAGAGTTGGAATATCTCAGGTAATCACTCACATTTCAACCCATAACTACAATTTTTTCTCTCTAGATAATGTGTTTCCTATGTAAGTGCTTTCACTTCTAAGTCAATTTAGCAAAATACTGAAAGTAAGGGATGAAATTTCACAAAGAGGAGCAGGTAGTTTCCTGTCTTGCACACACACATCTTTTTAAAATTTAGGCTTTTTCTTTCACTTCTGTCTAAGTACAGAGAAACAAAGTGTGGGCTTCTGCTTCCCATCTTTGCAGTCACCCTTTTGTCCTTGTTCTGTATTTTAAGTGGTTGTAGAAAGATGAAATGTGGGCTTCTGCTTCCCATCTCCTGCAGTTGTGTTTAAAACTTGCTCTATATTTTAAGTGGTTCCAGAATAATTTCCTTTGAATTCATTTTCAGTTACAGACTCTTCCTCCATGCAGCAGGAAATACACCTTCCTTTGAAAATCTATATTGGCTGCTGGATCCTGACTTATCTCTTCTAGTCAACAGGATACAGACAGCTTGAGCCTAATATTGTCTTTTTTAGTGAGCTGCACCTAATAGAATTTGGTGTCACAGCTCCTAAAAACCAGAAAGGCCCCCAGCCAGAGGCTCAGCCACGGTTGATACACATTAATTATGATAGACATTTAAAAAAGACAAACTGTTCACGTTTACAGCTTTAAGATGGTAACAGAAGATGCCATCAAGCATGAAAATGTTCAGTTGATTTTATTTCGTGTCCTTATTTATTTGCATTTTCCGTCACCTAAGGGGTTAGATTATCTAATGAGATCATCATGTCAGAGTAATTTAGGGTGGTAGGGAAGGTTTGAAGTTATTTCTTGAGAACTTCATTCAGTAAGAGGAGAAGTGTTGAATGAAAGTGTAATACATGGTCAGGCACAAGCTAAGCATCTTCCTCTGCCCCATTCAGGCAGTGTCACAGTCCTTGTGACAGGTGGAAAGAGAGTTTTGGAGACTGTGCTCAGTTGTCTGCAGTCCTGGGGGATCTGCCTGACATCTCTTTCCTTGCAGAAGGGATGCTGATCATTGCTGCTGGAGGGAATGCCTCTCCAACATACTGGGTAATTAGGCAACCTGGTCCCTCACAATTAAGGTATCTGGATCTTCTGAGCTCCTCCAAGGATACAGATTCTCTGAGGAGCCAGGTAATCACTGCTTTAACTGAATCCATGCTTTCTGTGGGAGAAGGACCATGCATTACTCATTCCAGTTTGCTTCATGTTAGGTAAGGACAGGTTTTAAGATAAAACAATACAAAGATTTTATATATATAAAATTTGAAATAGCAATGAGTGATCAAATCAAGATCTGTTTAGTGAAAATGGTATTTGGGGGTCCAACCTTTATAAATAATTGTGGGGTTTTGTTGTCATTTTGAAACACCATTTGGGCTATATTATCTCCCCAAGTATTATTGGAAAATAACATGGAAAGAGAACTAGGACACTTTAGTATTTGTGGAGTACTTTATTCAGAAAAAAAAAACCAAAACCAAACTGTGTCAGATGGTGTGAGAATGATTTTTCTCATTCCTAGATCTGTTCAGAAAACATAAATCAGTTACTCATCGAGATGTGCTGAGAGTCAGTTGATCTGGTTGCTCTTTTTTCCTCCTTGTTGTAGAAACAGTCTCATATTATAGTCACTGCTCAGCTCACTGACATCCAGTTATCACTTGGAGCCAGAGTGGGGTTACTTTTATACAAATAATAAATAGGAGTAGCATCAATATTCAGGCAGTAGAACTTACTGGTAGAAGTATTAATGAAAACTCTTGGATTCCGATTCCACAAGGGAGAAGAAATAAGATTTTCTGGTTAGCCCCAGTGCCTGTAGGAAACTATTACAGCTCCAGAATAAGTTTTGAATTGGCATTGTGAAGTGTATATGATAAACTTAGACTAAAAAATACAATAAAGTAAATATTTACTTCGGAAACAAATTTGTTAAATCTGAATTTCATTCTCAGTTCACCAGTGGAAGAAGTGACATAACATTGAGAAGTGTTCTACCTTTCTGGATCTACTGGCTAATAAGGGTTCTTCAGTCTAATTAGTTTTAAACACATTGGAAATGAAGAGACAAAGACTGGTTTTCCCTCTTTAAGAGATCACAAGCTACCTTGCCTCTGAAGAAGGGCCATTCATTAGCCACAGCTTGAAGAAAAAAGTTTCTCACTATCCTTTTAGGAGGGTTCATCCTTATCATAAGACTGGCTGTGTTTATTGCATGTTTTTCTGCTAGCCAGAATACTATTTATGGACTTTGTATATGGGAGCAGTTTCCACTGATAAGATTTTACTGTAATATTCAAAATTACAAGCAGCGAGAAGTGAGATCCTGTTGTCATAATAATCTGGATAGAGTCCAGACATCTGTACCTGTCAGTGTGTCCTTCCTAACAATACTTGGATCTGAGTAACAGCTTTATAACACTTATCCATCATATTACATCACTAACAGTGAACAGAACAAAGCAATTAAAGGCATGGTTAATTTTGTTCAGTTGCTCCAGTCTCTTTATACTTTTAAAAGAGAAGCTTGTTTTTGAGTGATGATGGAATTACATTTAGCAACACAGCCTGCATCTGCTAAACCAAAGTAATCATTGGCTACATTCCTCTGTGCATGTTCAGATGCTAATAGGGTAGATTCACTGCAAAGAAAGTGTGGATTAGTCATCCAGGAATCTGAAGACATTTTTCTGCATCCCTATCTGTTAATATATTCTATATTCCCCTTTTCTGCCTGCAGACTAATTTATCAGGGCTCAAAATTTCCAGTAGCAGGGTATTTGAAAACTGCACAAGCAGGGAAGAAAATGGAATGGTCTGTTGCTAATGTAGGGGGGCAATAATTAAGATTTATCTCAATGTGGAGACTCTAAGGATAAACAAGATCATCGATTGAAACATCTTTACATTTGCAGAACGCCGAGTTCCTATTTTGAAAAGACACTTAGATCTTTGTCATAAATCACATGGTTCACAAAAACTACTGGGAAGATTGCACTGAGCCTGAGATTTTCCCATCCCAGCTGAGTGCTGCTTGCTTTCTCTCCATCTGGCCCCAGGAACCTGCCACTCATTTCATTGGGAGTGGTCCAGCCCCAGGAGGAGTGTGTGAGGGGTCCCAGCATAGCCTGTGCACCAGTGGGCTTCACATGTGTACCAGTGGTAGTCAAAGCTACTCTTTCTGCAAGGCAAGAAATATGGGTCTGAATCCCTTTCTTACATTCCTGTTTCCATATTTTCTCCATTTGCCTTTAAGACTCCTGAAGACCCACAGACATCATGTTGGTCAAGCTCTTCAAACAAGTGTTGTGCATGCTAGGGACAGAACAATGCCAACATCCACCTTTGGGTCTTTCCATGGGTGATGTTTTATCTGTGTTTGACTTCTGCATTATTTGTTCTTCAGGGCAGGTATTGCCCTTAATTTTTGAGCCCTGTACATTGTTGGCTATTTAACAAAGATTTCATAAAGAGAAGATACCTCACAGTGTTGCTGTGTGTCAAAAAGAATTAGCATCCAAAAGAAACTTTGGGATCCTTTGTTCTTCTATCCTTGTCAGAAACAGGCTGCAGAAATGCCAACTTCTATTGAATATATCAGTTTCTTATGTAGATTTTGAATGGCCTGATTTTTCACCACTGTTTGTTTGTTAGTTTCTGTTTTCCTTGGCACTGTGGACCTTAGAGTCATGGAATAACCTGGATTCCATCTGCATCCTCGTTTGAATGTTGAGGGTGCTATCAAGTGCAGGTTGCCCCATCTTTTGATTATACTGCTTAACCACATTGATCAATTTCTTTTGCAACGTGGTATCACTCAAGAAGCAAAAGTTCTTGTGTTAAAACTGATGAAGGAAGCAGAGCAGGATTTACATGGGATGGGCCAGCAGCATTGGAATCAAGTGAAAGAAAAGGGCAAACTCAAGTCCAACCACCAAAATTTGCCCTTCCCAACTGACTGCCACAGAGTGAATTTACCTCAGATTGGTTCTCAGTCATGATGCAAACTCTTTGGTCGGCAGAAACACTCCTGTTCTTCTGAAGCATGTGCTAAGAATTTAAAACCAGAATGGCAGCTGCTTTCCCTTCTCATATATGTGCTGTCTGAGCATGTGGAGCGTCAGAATCCAGTTGGCAGAAAGCTCGATGTATAATTTACTTTTAATCGTGGGATTATGTAGATAAACAGAGTCTGCTGCCTCAGAATGTTATTTTGTTAATCAGCTGTAATCATAGTAGTATTAGTAACTCAGATCTACAACCAGCATGTTACCAGACTCCCAAATCAGTGTCTGCAGTGCAGCACAGCTCTGAGCATCACTCTAACTAGGATGCCCTGGAAACTTGTGGTGCACAACTCAGTGCTCATCAGTAGACTGTTCATGGTGTTTGTAACTGATGTGTGTGGATTTTACTTTATATCTCCCACGTCTCCATCCTCTTCTCCTGTAAACATGTTGCCAAGGTGTCACTGTTCATCAAGGCCGATGGGCTGGACAGTAGTTGGAAGCACGGTGCAGCTCCTGGAGCTCTCCTGCGTAGGCATTGTCTCTGCTGAGTTAGATGCTGTCTCTGGTGTGCAAGGGCTTGCTGCTTCTGCCCTTTTTCCACAAGACAAATACTGCTTTGACTTTTATGTAGACAGTAGCCAACTGCCTCTTTTCCACAAACTTTTTTGAGAACCTTTCCTTATAAATTAAAATATAGTTGACTTTTCTGTGTCACTCCTGGTCTACAGCATAGGTTTGGTACTCATGAGGTAGTGTGTTTGTGTGAGGGAGAAAGCTTAATGCTAAGCTATGATTAACATCATTCTACAAGGTTCTACTTACAGAATTTTCAGCCTGTAAACAGGACCATTCTCATGACCTCGGGCTCCCATGGATTTCTCTTGATAACACCATCTAATCGGATTTAGAGTTTAATTAAACAGCTGTCACTTTGCTTCCTCATTCTGCTGCAATTTAATGTTGAATTAGTTCCTAAATTAGTCATGGCTGAATGCTTGCCTTCTTACAATTGAGAGGTTGGATGAACATAAGGTTTGCTCTTCAGCTAAATTCAAGCAACTAAGACTCAGGCTCTGTGTTCTTGCTCCCACCAACGTTGGGGGAAGCTCACTGACTGAAACAGGGAGGGAATAAAATGTGAGATTCCTGCAGAGTCAACATGGTGTTACCTAACTCCAAATGACCAAATGTGAGAACATGCTGCTTCTCAGCTCTGGCTAGCATACATTAGCTTTATGGATGTAATTTTCCCTTTCTAAAAAAGTACTGGTTTTTCTTAATACCATTTCAGCTGGGTTTTCTGTGAAGACCACAATAAGTACAGCTGTGGAAGAAAAGGTTTAGATCAACACTACTTGGGTCATTTCCAGACTTAAAATTCTATGATTCTATGATACTTCTAGTGAACTTTATTCCAATTAATCTTCATGCAACCAAGACCAGAGTATGACCAAAAGTTTCTGGTGCTCTGAATTGTAACATCAGCTCCAAGCAGGAAAGCTCAGAGACTTCCTCTGGAGTGGTGATACTTGCATCAAATTCTATATAATGGTCTCACTGAATGCAGGTCTGAGTGTGATATAATGTAGTGTCTGACTCTGATCTCACCACATCTCTTTGAAATGCCAATTAATTCTTTTCCTGATCTACTCAAATGTACTGTCAAGATTTGTAACTGTGGTAAGTTGATAAAGACACACACAGAGGCATTCCAAAGCACCAGGCTGTCTCACCAGTTCTTGAGTAAATATTTTCTTCTTTTTTCCTTTTTAAATCAAGAATGCAGGGAAATGAATGGGGATACCCCTTCCTTCTAACAATTTGCACCAGTGCTTAGCTATAAAGAGGTGTGAAAGCCACCCACCCCTCTTACTTTCTTTGTCTAAAGAAGGTGGGTGAACAGTAGAAGTTGGTTGTGCTATGGAAGTTTCATACCACACTTTGCTGCACTCCTATGCCAGCACAGAAGCTTTTCTTCATTGTAGACATCAGGTTATGACCTTATGGTTTCAGTTCTGAAATATGCTGAAGGTTTGCATAGAGGTGGTACAATTCTGTGTCCTCAGTGCAGAGCCTGATGGTTCAGGCCCTTTGGAAAAGGTTGGGATTTTGAGCAAGCAAATGTAGTGACCAGTATACAAGGTATTGCCTGGGCTGGGGAAGAGTAGATGTGTCGTTAGTGGATGATGAAAATGCTGTGTTAAGGGATTTACTCTGTTCCATTTATGACAGTTGGCTGAAGTTGGAACTTTTAATAAATATTTTCTTATGCCCACAATTCAGTGGTTTGCTTTCAAATATCTCCTTTGATTAGAGCCCTATGTCCAACTGCTAGGGTCTTCCTCTAGCTGGTAGAGGAATGAGGAAAAACCAAAACCCAAATATCCTAATCAGGAGTTTGTGTGTAGCTCATATAAGAAAACCATCTCTGTCTTTCTGCAGTATCAGTCAGCTGTTGGGACTTTGCACTGGAAAGTCAGTTTGAAGCTTCCAAAGAACTTCAGAGCTCAAATCTCCTTCTGTGCCAGTGGAAATCAGGGTTCTTAGTCCCCCAGAAGCTACAAAATCTGCCCAGTTTCTCGTGGTGTGATTTTGCCAGAACATGTAAGAAAGGAATGGTTCCTCTTGTGGGGAGGGAGGATTTGGCTCCTGAAACACAACTGAAGCACTGGAATCCTCAAAAAACAAACCAGCCAGTACCCAAACAATGTGTTTCACTGATGGGCCCATCAGTGAAACACATTGTTTGGGTACTGGCTGGTTTGTTTTATGAATACTCCGGTGCTTCTGCATCAGTGATGGCTTCAGACTGAGATCCAATCCCATGTTTTGGCAGGGGTGGAGAAAACCATGATGATGACAGTGCTGTGTGTTCTCCACTTTGGCTTTGGAAACAACAACCCTTGCTTTTTTAGGTTGTAATACAGAAACTTCTTTCCAGGCTAGATATTGATGCTTATTTATAACTCATCCTCTTTCTGTTTTTCAATTTACTTTCCTTTGCTTTCCTCTGTTTTGAATTCAATGGGAACAAGTCCAAACATTGGTATCAGATACTTTCAGTCTTTTGCCACACAAAATAAATCTTATTTTAAAACTTTAGTTGGTGCCTTCACAGAAAGTAGATTAGTTCTTGGGGGATTTTAAAAATTTAAGAATGTGGATATGGCCAAGAAACTGTGATTTCTTTGAAAAGCACCTAAATTTTAAATGAGTTCTTAGTCTCTATAAAGGTTTCATAGTAATCTGATTTGTATTCTCCCAAATTAGCTTGCAAACAGGATAGTATATTGTGTCAAAAAATAAAACATAAAAATCAGCACCTGCACCAGGTACCCTATTTCCTTTTCCCATGTAAGAACAACTGGTTTCTTACTGTTGCTTAATACAGCCTTAAAGGTTCTACAGCTGTTCCTGCTTATCAGTGGATACTCAAGGGAGGAGGCAGGATTGCAGTGGAACCAGGATTGGTGCTGAACTAGAGCCCCCTTGTCTGGTGCACATTTGAAGGGCTCAGCATCACAGGACAGTCAGAATTGGATTTAAACTTTTAATTTCATGAGTTTGAGTTCAGCTTTTGAGGAGTCTTGGACCATGGATCCTTTCATACATTATTTAGAGTTTTCTGCCCAGGAGCTCGTGTATGGGTGCAGACAGTGGGTCAGTTCTCTGTTGTATTAAAGCCTTTGGCTCTATGCACCAATCTAAAGGTAACACAGGGGTGGCAGCAGTTGTGCCATAAGGCTGTTCCATGCATGGGGACGTGGGACACACATATTTCTGTTTTAGTTGTAAGCAGAAAGACAGTAGAATCAAGACTTGGTTCTTTGGGATTTGTGTTTTGGTTTGGTTTTTAAATCTCACAGTTGGATAGAGTAGGGCACTTACAGACTGAGTATGGGAAGTGACAGCTTCTAGCATAGTGTGCAATATATTAATTGGTTATACTTCAGTATTATTTAATCTGTGTAATACCAAAGAATTATGAGCACTTTCAGTGGAGATGAAATACAAAGGCTTCCATCTCTGCTCAAAGCTGTAGCTAGGTGCCTACTAACATTCCCTCATGCTGAGGATTGCTACTGATTGTAACTGTACCAGCTATGAAGACATTAGATAACATCTATAATGTGCTTCACCTGCTTTGTGAACATCATTAATTGGGAGTTGCTAAAGTTCATGTTAGGCTACAGAGGAGGGATGTAAAATTTCAGTAGCCCTTTATCATGATGACTTTTAGAATTTTTGGGATAGATGCACCTCTGGAGTAATTAATAAAATAAATTCATTCAGATGCATACTACTTCCTTTAATGAAACCATTAGAAAAGGGCAGAAGATTGAGGTTTCTAATTGCTAGTAATGTGCCAGCAGCCAAATTTTCTCTTTTCTCTAGAAAGGTCTTGGGAAATTTGAAAAGGTTTTTTAACCTTTATAATAATGGCTTTATATCAGAGCCACTTAGAATTCAGTTACACCAATGATGACCTATTGGAAGGAGAGAAGCAGAAGCAGCAGATTATGACTTAGCAGTTGGTACATCAGTTCTGTACTACATAGTGCACAGAGCAGAAATATCAGTCATGTTTGACTGTTGGGCTTTTTAAAGGTATAGATCATTTTTTGTCCAGTGAAGAAGGATATTATTTGGGATGTATGAATCATAATAGGGTTATTTTTAATATAAGATAAATAGATTATTGTGTTATTGTTTGGTTTTGGAAAAACAGAGATCACTGAGATACGTGGCAGGGGACAGGGAACCACAAGAGCTCCTCTGCTCCCTCTCCTTTTCTACCTGACTCAGAGAAGCTGTGTTCTCTCTGAATACTGTATAAACTGCTCTTCAAAGGTCTCTTTGGCTAGACTGTGCATTTTCTTCTGCCCCAAAAGATTTCTTTATCATTAGTTTAATAATAAAGATGGCCTTAATGTCAGACAAATCTTCCCTGTTGCAGATTAAGCTCATTACTTTGGGCTCTGTCCACGAACATGGAAAATAGTTTATTCTTATTCATTTTTTGAAGACTTCTATGTATATGGAAACACTAATAGTATTTCACCATAATCTCTAGGCTAAAAAAAATCCCAATTCTTTCAGTTGTTCAGCAGAGTTTTTTCACCACAACAGCATACAACTGCTAACTTATGTTCAGTTTGTGATCTACTATAGTCCCCAATTACTTTTCTGAGAGCAGCTTGTCTTGTTGAATCTTTTCTGTCCTGTATTTATAGGACTGGTTGTTCCTACAGAAAAGAAACAAGTTCCATTTAACTTTATTGAATCCCATTTTTGTAAACCCTATCTCCAATACTGGTTTGAATCCTGTCCTGTGGTGTTCTCATGGCACTGAGCTGTAGGCTCAGAGTTTAGCTGCAGCAGTCACTGGTGCAGCTAAATGCATGATACTACTGGCAATCTTGCCATCACCCTGGGTAATGCCAGGGCAGACTAAGCAGCTGGTCTTTTCCTGATGCTGTGTGAGGGATCAGGAGCACTGGATCCTCTCGCAGGTCAGAGTGCTTGTGGTCTTGTCTGCTGGGCTTCCCACTTCTATTTTTCTTAATATTTGAGGTTCAGGAGTTAAAGGAGTTAGTTTAGTTTAGTCAGTTGTGCATTGAAAGGCTTTTATATGCCATGACCCAAGTTCAAACTTCGAGTTTCCTTGTTATTTTCCCTGCAGTTAATAGCATCACTAACTCCTTCTGCATTCCTTACATTGTTCCATTGGCCATATCAAAGGAAATTAAATAATCTTGAAACAGTTCCAGATACAAAGTTCACAGAGAGGTCCCATCTTTGCAACAGGCTTAGATTCAAATAGCAGTATTTTTACTTTAAAGGCTCTTGCACCCTGTCCCAAACACTGCCAATCAAATCCTTTTTAGTGAAAAAAAAAAAACCTCATGTTTTGGAAGGTAACACTTAAAAAAGTAGAACCTGGTGGTGATGTGTGTGTGTGTGTCTGCCTGGACTGAATTTAGCTGCAGTCACTTTGCTCACTATTTAACAGTGTGCAATGCAGCTGTTTGTTTAGCAGGTAAAATATAATTGAGGTTTCATTGTATTTTACTTAGTTGCACACATTTGAAGATGAGATTAGATCATTAGCCACTGAGATCTAATGCATCTTTCTTGAGTGCAGTCCAGCTGAAGAGCCAATGCTTGGCTTTTGGAAACCTCTTTCTGTCTCTGAATGGTGCTGTGCTTTGTTTCATGTACAGGACACAGAAATTCTGAACACTGCAATTCTCACAGGAAGAACAGTAGCAGTGCCTGTCAAAGTGGTCTCCATCGAGGAGAACAGTGCTGTGACAGACATCTCGGAGTCAGTCGAGTGCAAATCCTCCGATGAAGACGTCATCAAAGTAAGTTCATGCCATGTGTTGGCTTCTCAAATTTCATGTCAGATTGTATAGACAGAAGGATAATAGCCTGGTAACAACCACTAAACCAACTCTTGCAAATTACTTGTACTACTGTTTCAAAAGCAGGAAGAGAGGGACTTTTAAGAAAAGAGAGAGTTAAGTGCAATGGTGCAGCTACCACTGACTTTCAGTAGAATTCTGTTGTTTAATTTTTCATTTGTGTCCTAATTTTAAAATGTCATGTTAATGTCACCTCAAGTCCTCTGTGCACATAGTTTATTCACTGCAAAATCAGCTCTGCTAGTACTCCCTCTCCAGGTGTTTTTATCACCTTTCCAGCTGTGATTTTCACCTCCACAGCTGCGTCAGTAGAGTGCATTGAGGGATCGTCCCCCAGCAACTGCAGTGCAAAGTCATCCCAGTTGTCTTCACATTCTGCTGAGAGCTGTTTTGAATTGACAACATGATTCTGCACAGAAGTGGCTAGAAAGCATTCACATGGCCTGTCCATCAATTCAGCACTAGCAGCTTCATGTCTCCCAGTAACGAACACCAGTGGGGTAGTATTGTCTTAAGGAAGCTTTCTGGTTTCACTGGATCCTTCAGAGCAGAACAAATCTCTCCAGTTTGCTGGAGCCTGAAGTGCTGCCATACATCAGATGTTTTACAGAGTTTTTATTCTCAAAGAATTCCTGTTAACTTTTTTCCTAAGGTATTCTCTCTACAAATCAAATCAATATCTAGAATTTAATTTAGGATCATGATAAGGATACAGTATTTAATTGATACATGTATTTATATAGAAGTTGCAATTCTTACTGGAAAGCACATACCTAGGTAAGGAAATATACAAGGTAGCACTCAAAAATTTTAACAAACAAGTAAGGGCAACTGTGATTTGCCATCTTGTTTAAACAGCTTACAAAATTTCATGAAATAATTTCAGGCCCATGGAGATTGTTGTCTTTCCAGCAGTGAAAATGACCCAAGTTAAGCTCTTCCACTGAGAGGAAGCCATAGGGAAAAAGAAATATATATATTTGCTGGGCATTTGTTATACATCACCAGATGATGCACAGAAAATGACAGTACAATGATTTCCCAAATAAAAATCCCTCTGCAAAAATTACTTCTGAGCTTTATAATTTTAGACCATATGGCTGAAGAAGAAATGAAATTCCCAAATGTTACCAGAAAAAAAAAAAAAAAAAGAATGTTCTTGCAGTAATTGCAGTACAGCCTGAACTATTGCAGCTCTCCAACAATTTGTTTGGAAAGAATGTATTCTTGAAGCACTATGTCCTTTGATTAGCACTTGGGACCCTGCTGTGCTCTTCTCTTATTTTCCAGAGAAATAATATATCTCCAGTGAGAGGGTTTCTTAAAATGGAGCCTGTTTGCAGTATCAGAATGTTTTTAAGTGTCTGTGAGAAGCCTCCCTATCTAGCCACGGTGAAGCTGAAGTGAAACAAATGACTGGAGGCTAACACACAGTGTCTATTGGAATCAAATAGAAAAATTCTTCAGGTGTAATGTCTTTCTCTTCAGAAATTCTTTCAAATTGCTCAGATGAATAGTGAAACTATCTTCTGTGTATTTAGAAGTATATGCAGAGTCTCTAGAGGAACACATCTGTGACATGAGTGCTAACTGCAGTGAAACATACAGCTAGTTAGAAAATAGGGTTCAGTGACATACTTTCAACAAAAAGGTTTTATCATCTAATTGTAAAGGAACAAGGGCTTCTCTGTTTCTTTCTCTTTTTTTTTTTATTTTTGTATCTAGAATTTTGCAATTTCCAGAATATTTCTTTACATGGAGAAATGAAGTTTGGGTTCAAGTCAAATTGACATGTTCATATTGGTTCTGATTTTGAAAAGGACTCAGAAAGCTTCACATGGAGCACAAAGGCCTTTCATCCTTAATTCATTCTGAAATTTCCCATCAAGCTTTCATGTTAAATTCTCTGAACATATTGTTTTCCTCTGTAAAATATTGTGTTACATGCCTTGATGGGACCAACAGTACTGTTTAAAAAAAGGTTCAGTCACCATAAGTTATACCTGTTGGGAAGAGCTCATGGTATCTTCAACAAGAATGTGAGCAGACATAACAATTCACATTCCCAAACATCCCTGTCATAGCAGAACCAGAAGATATTTACAGGTATGGAAGCCTGTAGATGAGTTGAAACCACAAAATGAGAAAAATAAGGACTTCTTGATGAGAGCTATTTAATAGATAGATATATTATCATTTAGAGCTTCACACAGAATTTTTTTTTTCTTTTCAATTCTGTGTAGAATTTCTGATAACTTTGGACTGAAGCAAAGACTTGGTCCAGAAGTTGAATGTGCCTGGTGCCTATTACCACTTGTAATATTTTGTCATAAAATAAATAAGTCTCCATTTTTGTGGTTTGTGTAAAGAGCCTAAAGGTAATGTCTCTGCCCAGCAATTTGAATGGCCATCAGATAAAATATTATTTATGCTAATTTTTATAGTGCCCTCAGTTTGGCTGCAGCTACATTATGCTCAGAGCCCAGGGAAATCTAAACCTCAGATATATCTGCAAGTAACAGGTAATGGTTTCCTCAGTGATAAGTGTGTTCTCTAGGCAGCTCAGAGCACAGTTTGTGTCCTGTCTTAATCTGCTGACTACTCCTTTTACT
Source organism: Heliornis fulica (assembly GCA_013399135.1). Classification (NCBI taxonomy): domain Eukaryota; kingdom Metazoa; phylum Chordata; class Aves; order Gruiformes; family Heliornithidae; genus Heliornis; species Heliornis fulica. Next base: position 52,549 of record VXBZ01008470.1, on the reverse strand, counting down.
TTTTTATTGTCTTGTTTCGACTCTACTTCCAAATTTACAGTTGATTTCATGAACTTTAAAAGTCTTCAGATGCTCTAGACCTTCACACAGTGGTACAACCTTTTAAAAGTGGATGGAAAATTTATTATCGCACTAAAAATCAAACAATGGGCAATTTTTTACTTTGCTAAGCTGGAATTTACCAATAGGATACATATATCTGGATCCATTAATAGTAATTGCAGTGGTATGTGTAGGCTCCTTTTCATCTCCTGGAAATTCAAGCAGAACGTGGCTGCTTTTGCTGGTGCTTTTGTGCATTTTGCTTAAGAGCAAATACTGCTCCAGGTTCCTGGGTCACCTGGTTTATAGAACAGATGCAGTTTCGTGCTGTGAAGATCAGCAGAATTTCAGGAGACTTGCAATACCTTGCAACATTTCCAGATTAAAATCTCTTGATAATGCTTACAAACTCAGGATGTTTTTTTCCATGAAAATAACCTGAGTTCAAAAATCTTCAGTGCTACTGAAGATAGGTTCAGAAGCTACTGTAAACAACTGGGAATTGAATTTCATTGTTCTTGGACCAGCTTTTATCCCACTGTTAACATGAAGGGATGCTGTATATGTGGTATTATATTCTTATTGTATTGCTGTTATTTATAATTGGTAAAAGAAAAGCTGGATACTAGTTTCAGTGTATTAGCCTTGAGCCATAGCTATACACTAAAGACCTTATTTACTAGTTTATTTTTGGTTTTAAATGGCATTCATTAATAGCTTTGAGGTGTATTCAGTTCAAAACATGTATTCAGATCATGTTAATCAACAAAGGCAGCATCTGTGGGCATCACTAGAATCAGAAACACAGATCTTGCCTTTAAAATGTCCCTTGGTAGCTGTTAACAAACAGTGGGCTCTTGGTTTAACTGGGACTGATGACCAGAGGGAGATATTAACTGCAGGTAAAGACTACTGCAAGAATGTTAGGAATTTCTGTTAGAAGCTGAAATCCAGGACAGAGTGTCACAGCTGTCCCTCTCATCACAGGAACTTGAAACAAAATCCCACATCAAAGCAACACTGAACTGCTGGGGGCTGAAAATCTGCCTGGGGAGGGGGGCTGTGGTTGAACTCTAGCTTAATGGCTGAAAGACTGGAACTACTGCTGGTATCAACACTTTCAAAGCAATGGTGATGGGACTTAAAGAGACCTGTCAAGGTTACAGATCTTGTTAAAAGGCTCAGGAATCATTTACATACAAGAGTAACTTTTCTGTGAATACTGCTGACATTAGGGAACATACCCATATAAAATAGTTGCTTAGGATTCCCAAATGATTCATTTTCCAAAATTAAATTAATTCTTACTAAATAGATGCAAACTTATGTTGAAATACCTGCTTATCAGTTTTGCATCTGCTCAGATTAAAGGCCAGTCTGGGTGCTGTGTGAGACATATGTAGGAAAGACTCAGTTTGATAGTAAGGATGCTGACAGATGGACACTTTCATAAGATAAATAAGTAGTCCTGTACTAAATAAAGTAATTTATTTTTTAAATTCAACATCTAGAACTGTTAAATTCAACATCTAGAACTGTATTTACTCAGGAAAAGTTATCAACACTTCATTTCTTAGGTGATACTTTGCTACCAAATCTTACACAAATAACTACCCCTCAACCTCCTCATTCGTTATTTAACCACAAAGAAATGTCTCTGTTCTTCCTTACTTTCCAGTATTTGCAAAACTTGAGATGTGTTTTAGACCTAGATACAGAAGATCTGTTTTCCCTTTGACAGGCAGAGCAGGCACTGGTTATCAGCATCCATAGACACTTGGATTCACAGCTGAGTTGGGCATTTTCCTGCCAGTAGGTTGAATGTGGTTCCAAGCTGAGCAGCTGAGCTACAGGCAGCTATTAGGAATTGAACTCTCAAGCCTCAGCCCTGCACTCATTAAAGTGTTGGCCTCATTAAAGCCATCAGGAAAGCTCAACCCTGAAATTTTAATGGTATGGGGACAGATCCTCAGGCTCCTGATGTTTGGTCATCGTACCATGGCTATTTCCATAAAGATTCTGTCTCTATGGATACCTTCTCATCATATTGTTTAGGCACCAAACAGGAAGATATTTACTTTGACTCGAATCAGGGGCTGTGTACTGGGGCAAGATGATCACTTGCTGAGTATGGAGGCTGGATGCCTGACTTTGTGACTCAAAAGCAGGCTTCTGCCAGCACAGGAGATAATCTTTCCCTTTATTTGTATTAGCCCTACCTAGAAAAGTGTTTTCCATGCATAAGCGAGGCTCATACTCTGTTAGTGAGAGCAGAGGTCCCCACACTGTACATATATTGACCTGAGTGGGGGTCAGCTTCTCCCCACAGCTGATGGGCTGACTGGGGATAATGTCCCTGAAACACTGCCTTCTGCTACCTTGTCCACCTAATGTAAGGGCTCAGCTGGTCCGTGGAACTTTCCAGACATGCAACCAAGAGAGGGTGAAACAGGCACCCAGGGAATGGTCAAATGGGGACAGGTAATGACAGAAACATTGATCTGATGGCAAGGTGTGAAGTGTTACATTAAAGAAGGTGCTAGTGCCAAAATACAGTGGTCTGGCAAAACCTGTATGAAAACAAATGGGAATCAGGTTGTGGCTGTCTGCACCTGGTTCACTGCGGTGCTAAAGGATATGGAAATGCTTGAGACTGTGAAGGAAGGACCTACAAATCTAGTGTGTTGCTCTCCACAGGGATAATTAAAGACAGGGTCCTTTTCCTTTTGAAATTGAAGTTTTACATGATGAGCATTACAGAACTGATTGTAGAGAATCAGTTCTTCTGGTCCTAAGCACAGCTTGGAGATAATTGTACCTGGTTCAATGAAACATTATTACAGATACTGACAAAATATAAAAATGAGGAATCTCTTAAGTATCTGTCAGGGGAAAGTGAAGTCTGCTCAAAACAAAGCTTCCCATGGCATCTAAGGTTTCTTCCCTGTGCTTTCTTACCAGCAGCATCTGGAGGCAGATAATGATGTGGTGGGTTGTGATGAGGTGTGAGGCAGATGCTGATTTCAAGGGGAAGCAAAGTTTCAGAAGATTTTGTCCCATTAGAATCCCTTGCACATCACAGGCATGTTAAATTTTCCCTCATACCTTTCAACTCCTGCTGCATACAGCAGGGCAAGAGTCCAGACTTGCATTGCATTTCTACACCTCAGCATACACATATATTCTTCATATGGGGCTTTATTGCAAAGCCTTCAAGACTCAGAGGATTTAGGACTTCACATTATGGTTTTAGTGCAGGTTATAGGATAAAATAAAACCAAGGGGGTGACTAGCAAGAACTGGTTGTTTCCTACCAGCTATTTTGTTCCAAGAAGAACACTAACTTCCAATAAAAAGCTCCTACAATGAATATAATGCAATTGATTTATCGTTCATTTTTTACTTAGGTCAAATAAAACTCTATTTGTTTTTTGTTGGCTAGGTGAAACTGTTGTAGAGCTGAGCATGCTGTGTAGCGAGTAGGTGGCTAAACTTCTGATTAAAACAAGCCTCATTCCTAGCTCAACCCTATAAAAACAAAAGGAGAAGTGTAAAGTCACACTGGACAGGGTTTCCAGGAATCCAGTGTGGTCTAATAATAGGCCACATTCTGTGCAGTCAGTTTAGTGTTGTGCTCTCCTCTGTGGTTCCATGGCAGTCCTGCAAGATCCAGTGACACTATGGAGGGGTCAATACAGCAGCAGCAGCTACTGCCTGGCCTCCTCCACTCCAGCATCCAGGCAGCTACTCACAGAGGGTTGTTGCTTCCTTCAGCCCACACAGTCACATCGTAGCAGTGCTCTCATTTTAAAAATTGAGAGTAAAGTAGTTGCATACATTTCTGGAAGGAATGTAGAAAAGTTGGATGACTGCTTGTACAGCTTGCAAGTCTGTGCCTGGTTAGGGCCAGAGTTTAGAGCTGAAAGCTCGGTCCATGTGACACTGTGCTGTGAGTCAAGAGTTACGCTGGGTCTGGGTGCTGACTGGGGTCTCTGCACAGGGCTGTAGGCACCAGCAGCAGGTTCACAATCAGCGTGGGATCTCTGTCACATCCACTTTATGGTGCAGGTACCCCCAACAGCACCACAAATTACTTTCCTCAAGCTTATGTTCAGAGCAGCTGATGAGCTGCAAATACAGTTCCTATCACCACAGCCTAGTACAGCCTCAAAAAACCCTCAAAGAGAAGCTGTATCTCTTTCTGCAGCCAAACCCAGCAGCCTATTTCTCTCATGTCTTCTCTTTCCTCTTCTGATACTATGTGTTCCTGTGATTTGTATGAAACTAAAAAGCTTTAAAAACAGGAGAGAAAGTCACAGTGTGGAAATCCCATTGTTTTGGTGTTCTGAAGCCCTGTGAATTTGTAGGGTTTTTTTCTGGTAAATCTAATCTGTTCTGTTATATTCTGAACAGAATTGCAAATAGAAAGTCCCCCTCCTTGCCTTCCTCCATACTTTTCATGTGATTAACTGGGATCAATATACATCACTAGAGTGGAAAAACTGCAGAGAAGCTTTAGATATATGAGCTTTACCACACACTTCTGTCAGATGCAAATATGACATATAGGCTGGCAACACATAGAGGTTTCAGCAAAGACATTATATCCTTAATGTATACCACCACTCCCTGAGCAGTCAGCCTCTGGAAATTGAACTAAAAATTGATATGGCCTGAGATACTTAAACTCAGCAGTGAAAGTTGTAAATACCTTGCCATCATATAACATGAGGGCAGCTAAAGAAACTTGCAAACCTTGTCTTGTAGGCTTCTTGTCATCTCACGCTTTCACCAAGCTCACTGCTCATGTTGGTGATGTCAGTATAGAGAACCTATGCTTCCTAAATGAAAAATAGAAGTAGAATGGCAATAACAGTGCCTCAGGTTCCACAGAAAGTGTTTCAAAATCAACTTCAAGGCTGCAGGATCAAGACCAGGAAAGTAAATGGGAGAAATAACATTAGTCTAGGGACAGGTATACATATAGTGGGAAGAGAAGCAGTTTTCTCCAGACCCTTTTGAGCAGTAGTTGGAAGGAATGAAGGTTTGCTTCTCCTTTTCTTTTCTGCCAATAGGTGAAATTTACATGTTGTGAATTTGTATATTGTATATATATATTGTTAGAACATAACAGACAACACACTGTTTTTCTCAAATGTGCAACCACTGTAGATGGAATTAAAACCCCCAAGTTCACCCTGTGATCCTGCTTTACTGTGCAAGGTGTTTGGGGCCATGTTGTATATATAGTCTGGCATATCCCTGCTGAGTGGGAGCCAAACTTTCTATTCCAGTCCCATTTTCAGAAATCAGTTGACTTGAGAGTGCCCAAAACAAGACAGATTCTGTTTTATGTGATAATGCTGGCTGCAGAGAGCTCCTGTGGCTCAGCACAGCTACAGTTCAGCTTCAAGAGCTGGTCATTTGGGAGCAAATAGATGCCCTCCAGTCTCAGCTGGCATTTTGTGCCCCTTTTACTCTCTCAGTTCTGTCGTAGTGAATGATATTCAGTTAGTTAAATGTACTGCTTCTGCTCTACAAAGCTGCCAGCAAAATCTTTGTAATGAGATTAGATAATGTACAGCCCTTTCCCTAAGAAATGCTCTGTAGCTTTGGGGGTTTTCTGCTTAGTTTTGCTAATCTGGCTGCTGATACTGAACATGCAGACCCTTCTCAACAGAGAAAGTCCAAATTGCTTCTAAAATATGGCCCTGATTTTACAGGGTTCTCCTCTTCTTCATTGCTCAGGGCTCAACCCCCCTGTTATTAGTGCAGGTTCCTGGGAGCTTTGCCTGACAACTGATTACAGGGAGTGAAACTGTGTTTGGGACATGGCAGCTGTTTACAAGCAGAATAACACCAATGCACCAGTTGTGTTGGGTGCTCAAAACTGCAGACAGTTGGCTCTTAGACAAGCAGGATGAGGCTTAAATCAGTTATCAAAGTGTAATACCTGCCCTGCTCCCTCATCACAACAGTAAGTACTCCTGAATGGGAGTAATTATTCCTCAACTATTTCAAGAAACAAATGCATTCTTTTTCTTTTGATGGATCAATGATAAAAACAACTCTCAGGGCTATTCTTGCATTTGATGTGAAAAATCAAGCCTTTCACTTATTAAGATGATGGTCTTATCTGTGTTAAGTCTGCATTACTGTATTTACCTTTATGCTCACCTTGTGAGAGGAGCTTTTGGCTTCAATTTCCAAGTCACTGAGCTCCAGCTGCAGTCAGTGGAAATGAGAGGTGGCTCTGGCAAGTCAAGTCACACTGCAATTAGCAACTCCTGTAATGGATGCTTTCATTTTAAAGGCTGCTCTAACTCTGTCACAAAGCTGTAAATATCATCCCAGGGATCAAGGAAGAGCTAAGGTCTGAAGCTTTAATTCTTACCAGACTTAAACAGTTTAACATTAAAAAATGAATAGTGTGGGCCTTGAGACAGCTCCCGTTTTCCAGCACTAGGTTATTGATTGTTCGAAATCCAGCAGCCTGGCATTGAAATCCTTATTACAAAGCAGTTGTCATCACCTAATGCTCATGTAGCATAGGATTTCCTTTGTGTATAAAACCATAGTGTTTAATTACAATCAAGGCTAGAGAACTGTATAAAATCTCCTCCAAGCCTCTAGAATTTAATGGACAACAATTACCTTTCTACAGAGGGTGTTTTTTTAAAAAAAACTTAGAAGAAATTCTATAGCAAGAACATGAATATTGCAAAATTCTAATGGGTTGTCCAAAAACCTTGTGGAATAATTATCACTAATATTTTCCATATATTATGTGAGGGTCAATATATTCAGTGGATAAGTCATTCAGGTGCTCTGTATTGCTTAATGGAATGAATGACTTTGTTCACAAAGCTTAACCTCCATGAGCTTCAATTGCCCTTCTGGTATGTAAGAGTGATGACACTGAGGAGTGTCATATATTTGAAAAGTGCTGAGCACCACTATTCTTTACTAATTACCCTGTAATTTCTTTCATTGTAATTGAGATTCTTTTAAGAGACACTGGAGAAATCTTTTTGCTCATAGAAGTGCTTTCATAAATATTTAAACATTTATGTAACCTTTGAATATTTTAGCAACATTTACGTTAGTGTAACAGAAATGGATAAATGGGGTTACATACCAAAATGCAAGATTCTGAATCTGAGGGCTACAAGCAGAACATCTGCCATTATTGTATCTCCTCATTTCTGTTCAGTCTTAAAATTCTTGAGAATTTTTAAACCCCGGAGTATTTAATTAAGGGCAAACCACACAGGCTTCTACCTAGAAAATGGACTGATGCCTGGAAAATTTTTGGTGTTTATAAGCTTGGCAGGATTGCCATATTAAAAACTTCTCTTGCTGTCCTTCAGAACTGTCTTTCAGAGCCTGGACTGGTATCTCCAGAGGTGAAAACAGGAGAATAAACAAGCTTAGACTAGACTCACAGAGCTTATAATAAACATCACTGTTTATTTTTAGGTCTTCTAGCTGTCGTTCTTTCCACTCCTGTGTACAACACATACGAAGCAGAACAGACAGCGTTTTGAGTTCACCATCTTTTGAAAGACATTCTGAGCTTGTATTTGACATGAAATTTGTCTCTTGTAAACTATCTCCTCCTGCAGTAATTGAATGAAGATTTCTCAGGAGTCTGTAGTGGCATTTAACCCAGCAAAACCAACGTTCTTACAGCCCCTTATGACTGCAGAGGCCACCTTGTAGGCACCTCAAGCAGCTCATGCTCCCTTCTCACAGTTTTGCCATACAGAGGCCATGGTGGGATCAAGGCCTTAATTTGAAAGGAGTAAGCAAAAGAAGACCCAGAAGTTCTTCATTTGACTGCTAACAGTACTGAGAATGTCCTTAATATTCACTGACACTGATCTGTTCGGTACAAGGCGGAGAGCTCCTTTCACTCCCCAGATCACAGAGTCACATAGTGCCATAGGTAGTGACTCTCTTGATTTCCAGATGACAGTTTTCTCTGTCAGCTCAACAAAATGGGATTTGTTGCAGAGAGAATCTATCCAAGTCATTTGGAAAGGCAGTGGCCATTGTTACAAAGAGACACAAAAATATAATGCCAGAAAAAAAGACAAAGATGAAACCTCCAGGGAATTGTGCTTAGCCCTGTCTTCTGCTGTGTAGCTTCTTTAGTTTGGTTTTAATCTGGAAAGAGATGTTAGGAAAAGAGAAAAAAAAGGAGAAAGTAGCTGAATGCAGCTTAATAATGAAAGAAACTGCTGAAATAGCATCAGAAAGCTCTTTAAAATGCAAAACTTCTTGCTGATCTGCTACGCAGAACAGAAAAAACAATCACTTAAAGGTGGTGGCTAAGCAGGCTTTCCCTTCATCATCTCTCAGTTCTTCTGATGGCAGAGATAAAAAGCACTTTCAGAGGGAAGAGGTTTTCATAGTAAAAGCAATAAATACTACAGGAGATGAGAGACAGATCACTGTTCACAGAGTCCCCAGCTTCTATCAGAAACGGCCTTAGACTGCTGCAGGCAGGACTGGGGGATGAGAGACGGTCATTGTGCTGCTCAGTGACCGCCAGGAGCATTGCAGAACCTGGAGGAAAACAGAGAGATACTTTGCTCTCTCAAAAAATGCTTAAACAAATACCCCTTTTTAATTAAAAAGAATTTGAGTTCTAGTATGATCCAGTTTTAATCTCCCTGCTATTGTGCTCCACGATTCCACGCAATGTTGGTTTAGGTTGTCACTACCAGTCCTGTGTTTCCATCTCTTTTAACCCACTATGAGAACAGATCAAAGTAGCTTTGTCAGGTCTGTGTTGAATAACTCCAAAACCAAGTTGACTGCGGTGTTTTATTTCCATCCTAGTTAATCTGAAGGAAGGGGCTCTGTAGTTACACCAAAAAACCCCTACTCTTCTTTTGTGAGGGGCGTCTGCTCAGTGAATCAGACCTTAACATGTCTGTTAATATGTATTATGTACACAATATGTATTATGTGTACATATGGATGTGTTCTCCAATGCTGAGAAATTATTTTTCTTTATATTTTGTAAGTGACACCATATGAGACAAGGGCAAGGGAAGCAGCCCCACTTGCTCTCATTCTGCTAGCCTGATGTGGCTGAGCTTAGCTGTGCTGCTTATGGAAGCTGTAGACTATGGAAAAGCTTTAACTGAATGACTCAGGAGAAGCAGCGTCCTTCATCCTGTGCATATAAAGAGCACAAACACATCGTGAGTTAGATGCTGAGATACTTTCTCCTTTTCATTCCCTGTATTGCACTAGTTGGGAAGTCTGTTGCCTTTTGTCAAAACCAGTGTTGCTTCAAGAATGGATACCTGAAAACACAACAGTTAAAATGCATACAGTACTACAGCACAATGTAAGCTTTGCTCCCCCTGTACTCGCTGTGTGCTACCTCTTCTATCAGAAGTGCAGGAACAGGAGAAGGAGCATGTGTAAGGACATTAGCACTGCTTGTACTCAGTGAAAAGAGTAATGCAACTCATAAAGACCTGCACTATTGCTGATGCATGTCCAGTAATAAATACTAACCTGTAGCAATGTGTGGTAGCTACAGCAGCCATCTCCTCAGGATGCTTGTGTATTTGTTTGGCCATTTGTTTGTCGCATACCCATGAAGGAGTATAGCAGCTTTACAAATACAGATGGAGATTGGATCTAAGCCCAGAACCATTTAGGAATTGCAGTTTTGCTACTATTGTTATTGTGTTTTTTTCCTCTGACAGTCACATTTGTTCTGTTGCTGACAACATTAGGTTTTAGATAACGTTAAATCATATATCTAGACCAGACGTGGTCAGTCTGAAGTGGAGTATGTTACCATAAATCTTTTGTCAGCCTGTGAATGTGGTATAAGTAAACTATCTGTGCAACTCACTCAGAAAGTCATTGATTTGTCTTTGGGATGAACTGCATAGAAATGAAAGGGATGGAACCAGGTTCAGGGTGGCAATGGCTACTGCTCCAAGCAGAATTAAGTTAGATCTTATTGACAAGCCTCTCAAAAGCTTCTGCTCAAAGGAAGATATGGCTAGAGAACAATGAGCTGTATCTGAAGCTGCTTTATGTTAGGAAAAGAGCATAGGGTCTACCCCAGGCATCCTGACTGCTTCCCATTTGGCTTTGTGCTCCATGTGCAGTGCAGTTCTCTGACTGTTGCTGACCAAGGCTCCCTGGGTTTGCTTACACCGGTGTGGGAAAATGGATAGAAAGACTTGACTTGACTTGACTTGACTGTCCTGGGGTTATAGAGGAAGACAGAAATTAAGGTCCATGTCAGTTAGGACTTCCTTTTACCCTGAACTTTACTGAGGATACTGTGCCATAGGTAGCACATCTAAATAACATATGTAGTGTTCCTTTTAACTTCAGCCATCTAAGAATTAGGTCTGGTCTAAGATACTGCTCAAGGTCTTCGTCTCTGGTGAGGACATATGGGCAGCTTCAGGGAGAACAGTAGTAACACTGCCAAGCATCAAGAGAGGAAAGTCTTCCACTGACCACTTCTGTTTCCATGCAGTTGAGACAGTGGACTTGCATTGGGCATCAGCAGCTCAAATTCAGGAGCTGAGGGCCCCCAGTAATTCTCATGGCTGGCAGAAATGCCTCTGTGCTCAGGATGTTAGGGCTGTAACACCTGACATGTCACCCTCACCTGCCCTGTGCAGTTGGAGTTGTTTTCATGACAAATATTTTCACGGTGTTTCCTCTCCTGGGGTGATGCTGATGCAATGGCACCGTAGAAAGAAAGAGCAGCCCTTTGAGGAGAGAGTTCTGAGTTACTGCATGGGATTATACTTTATATGACACACCTCTGCTGCACTGTACTTTTAGATTAGATCAAACAGTCATTCTGAAACAGCCTAGTGTGAACTAACTCCCCTTCTGCACATGTAAGAGTAGGACATGCCATTCATAGGGATAAAATGAGGAACTTTCTGCCACCTTCAGACTTTTAAACCTGTCTCAGGTGGTCTGAGGGTGAAGCCTCAACAGTTACAGCACAACCCTCTTAAGGAATGAGTCACAGGAAGGGTTGTATTATGTTCTCCAAAGTTTCCTTTTGCAGTCTTGCCATCAACTTTTTTACCAGAAGGTGAGCAGTGCCTAAACCCGGCAGAGGACCCAAACGGGGTGTGTATGTCAGAGTGGGAGCAGTTGAGCTCCTGCAACTGGGGTCACAGGAGACACCCATCTGTTTGATTAGCCTGGGGACATAAGCATTTCCAGCTGAAAATCTTCATTTGAATAAAATTATATTGGGAATGGGAGTGGGAATAAAAGGGAGCAAATGATATCAATGCATGTTCAGGTGGGGAGAGGCATTGCTAATGATACTCCTTACGGGGGATGGAAGAGAATGCTGACGGGTTGGGAGCAGAAGCAGGAGTTGAAGATATCTGCTGGGTTTACTGTTAATTTCTGCAGACATACCAGCTCATTTAGTAATGTAACAGCTCCCAATGCTCACCACTTAATGTATGATTAATGTGCCACAGGATTTCCCCAGACATTTATGACACCTTTAGGAATAGAGATGACAATGACTTTATCACATGGAGTCACTTCATACTATCTACATCCCTCTTAATGATTTATATATTCAGGAGTGATTTTATCACTACTACTCAGTAACGTAATAAATGAGAAAACTCAATGGTCTGTAAATTACAACATTGATTAAAGAAGCGATTACTGATATAACTCTTACATGACTATGATAATGCTTGCTTATATTTCAGGACAGCAGTTACATGTTAATGATAAATCTACTGCAGTGTTTAGAAATGCTTTACAGCTTTAATCAAAATGTAAACATTTATAAACAGATAATGTTTATTGCAGAGGAAATGAGTAGACTTCTGTTACTCTTCAGTGAATGAAATCCACTCCAGAGCCAGCTTTGTCTTGATGACTTGTAAGCAGTGTCACCCCCTGATGAAGGCTCTCATCAGGGCTGAGCTTTGATTTGCCACTTGTCTCTATTGAGACCTGTTTTGGTTTGTTGTGTTCCTCTTGACCAAGCCCTGAAGGAGCCTTGCTCGTTATAAATTCCACAGCACAGTGATCGGCTAGTGGCTCACTGCAGAGCAAACAAAATCAACCACCGGCTTCATAAATAGTATCCAGTCTTTAGGCATCTCCAGCATAATTATGCCTCCTGAGCCAATGAGGAATGCTTATGTTCAGCTGCTCCCATTGTAAAAGGCTGTCATTAACATGCATAAAGAGCAAGAGAGCCTTTTTTTGTTTGTTTGGGGGTTTGAGATGCCAGGGTTACACTTTTAGCGTGTTTTGTCGCAGTGATTACCTTTTCTTCTCTCTCTCTCTTCACCCCCTTTAGGTTTCTGACAGATGTGACTATGTTTTTGTCAATGGCAAAGAAATGAAAGGCAAGGTGAATGCGCTTGTGAACTTCACCTATCAGTATCTGAGTGCTCCTCTGCAGATCACAGTCTGGGTTCCACGTCTGCCTCTTCAGATCGACATTTCGGACACAGAACTGAGCCAGATAAAAGGCTGGCGAGTCCCAGTTGTTTCTAACAAAAGGTGGGTTTGAGTTCTTAAGTTTCTGGGGTGTTTTTGTAAAATGGATGGAGTCTATTTTAACTCTCAGCAAGAGCAGCAGAAGCACCTGCACCCAAACTGCAGCATCTCTCCTGGAGGAACAGCAGTACTGGAATCCCCAGCTTTACACCAGATATCTGCAGATACAATAAAGCTTTTAAAATTTGTTGGGTTTTTGCTTGTGTACATGTGTCATTCCTATGCAACAGAGTACAGTGCAGTGCTCTGGTGCACTTACAGAGTTGTTATTCAGACATAGCAGCTGAAACAAGAGGTATAGTCCATTTTTATGGTCCTTCATCATGCTGGGCAGCTGTGAATCAGCAATGGTCCAGATGAAGCAGAAGGGAGGGCTGTTATTTAAGGGAGTACTCTCCATTAGCAGTGTAATGTTAGTTTTCACTAATGTTCTTGAAAACATTTCTTTATGCTTCATTTTCTTATGAAAAAAGACCCACCAGAGACAGTGATGATGAGGATGAAGATGAGCGGAAAGGAAGAGGATGTACCCTGCAGTACCAGCATGCCATGGTGCGAGTCCTCACACAATTTGTGGCTGAGGATAAGAGCCCTTGGGGTCAGCTGAACTACCTGCTGGGCTCAGATTGGCAGTTTGATATTACAGACCTGGTGATGGACTTTATGAAACTGGAGGATCCTCACATTGCCAAGCTGCAGGAAGGCAGGATTTTGATTGGACGGGAAGTGGGAATGACAACGATGCAGGTACCGTGCTCTGGCTGCATTCAGACATTCCCATAGAGAATCTGAATGTGGGTATAAATCCAGTGTGCTGCTATCTCAAAACAGGATAATTAGCCATTACTCTCATGTGACCTTCTAGAGTGTCACACATACCATTAACCCAATGACAGGGATCCCAGCTAGAGGTGGCCTGTGGCACACAGTATGGCCAGGAGCTGGAAGCCATAGAGCCTTTGGGGATGTTTAGGAGAAGCAGCATTTCTAGGCCCAGTGAGAATTCAGAGCTCTTGCCCCACATGGTTGTAGACTACCACCAGTGAGCTGATGGGCACCATTTTGACTTTTAGATCTTTAGATTGTAACAAGCTTCTTTTAACTTATTTAAATCTTAATTTGGGGAGAAAAAAAACCCACTCAGACTTCTTAATAACCCTGAAAGGCACAAGTGGACAACACCATATTCTAGTTTTACCCCAGCTGAATCCTTACTAAAGCCAATGCACATAGAGTGAATGTAGCTATTCTAGGCTGTAGATATGAAAAGGGGAAGGTGAAGAAGACAGCATATGAATGAACAAGCTATCCTTACCAGTACAGCTCTTAGTTTCATTAAAGGGAAGGATATCCTAATAACCTTAATCTTCCATCAGAAACAGAAAAGAAAGAGAAATGAGAATTTCCAAGCAAAGAAATAAAAAGTAAATCCAAGAATTTGCTAACCACCCCTTGAAATGGTTGGGAAGCAAATTTGATGGGCTCCTCCATGCTGAGACACAGAATAACAGGGAAAGAAAGTTTTAAATTGACTCTTCTAGTGAAATGTTTCAAATAGCACAACTGGGATAGTATAGTGCTCAGTACTGGATGCAATGTTCTTGGCCATAACTTCTGTACTGAGTGCTTTTCTGACCATGCTAATGAAATCAGACTCCATTTCAGTGTGCTCTGCCATCTCATTTCTATGTGTAAAGCTTTGGAGGCAAGAAGGGATGGTGACCTTAAGAAAGGATATTTTAACTGATCAGCCTTTTCCTAAGTTGATTCTTTTCTGTTTCTCCAAAGGTTTTGTCTCCTCTCTCTGACTCCATCCTGGCAGAGAAGACAGTGACTGTGCTAGATGACAAAGTGACCATAACAGACCTTGGAGTCCAGCTGGTGGCTGGGCTTTCACTCTTTCTTCAGCCAAGCACAGCAAGTAGTCAGGCTGTTGTGGCCACCACTGTTGCCCAAGAGCTGCTTCATACTCCTAAGCAGGTAATGTACATTCATATTTATTGTTGTTGTCTTCTGGGATGGGGCAACATTTCATCAACATGAAGAACAGATAATTCATAACAAGTTTAGGAGATAAAGTGTAGGTGTAGTACACGTCCATGTCAATTGCTTTCCTCTAGAAATTTATTTGGAAATTTAATTGTCTTCTCATTTCTTCCCTTCATATATGGACATAATCTACAGTAGGGGCTCTGACGACACTGAAGTTTAACCTACTTGCATTTTTAATACCTTTTCTTTAAATGATGCAACATCTGTTATTTTTGCAACACAGGCAGTCTTTGGTCAGTGATCCTCGTTTGCTATATGAGGATGCCCTTGTTTTCTGTGCCAGAATGCACAGACCTCTGTGTGTCACAGCAGTTTAATATTTTGAAGAGCTAACAAATAGAGGTTGAAGATAGCTAAATACTTTTCTTTTCCCTCCTGGAGTCACGACAGACTTCCAGGCTCCTGTTTCCTTTTATTTTTTAGATGGATTTTGGGGGTTTCATTCAGTTCATCTGCTGGTCCTACTTTATTTAATCCAATAAAATCCCATCTCTGTAAAAGAACTCTTTCAAGCACCACGTTTCTGTTCACATCCCTTATGGAAAAAAAAAGATTGGAGAACATCACCAGATCAAGGCAGACAGTTGCTTTGGAACAGATTAAAAACAAGGGTCATTCGCAGTGGAACAAGCTGTATGTCCACTGCTCTTTCAGTCAGTCGATTTGAACTGTGGACTGGAGACCATTCAATTAACTCTGTCCACAGCTACTCCTCTCACAGGAGGAGTAGTTAATCTCACATAGGTAGAGAGAGATCTCAAGTCAGGTTTTACGGCCCATTTTCATGATTATTGCTACCTAATTTTCTGGAACATAAAAATTATTTAGATTGTTTTATAACTTAGTGACAGAAAAATGTCCAAACTAGAAGGACATGCTGCCCATCTGTTCCATTTACTGCATCCTGTAAACATACAAATCTTATGTAATTAACCCATTTATACACTTCTCCAGGGCTTAGAGCCCGTGTCTGACTATTGTCATCACAGACTATAAAAGCAGAAGCGAGAACATGCCTAACACAATTCTGTAATGTAGGACAGAGCACCTTTTGTCCTGCAGCATCACTGGAAGAATCATGGCTTTGCAGATCAAAGAGCTTGTGAATCTGGACAGGTGGAACCTGCTCAAGCTCTCTTGAGTGTTTGAAGCCCTCATCCTGCTCACAGCAGGTCACGGTGGAACCTGAACACAGTCCCAAGCTCCAGGGAGACTTTGGCATCCTTCATCCCAGAGGCCTGAGCTAAAACACACACGGTGCAATTGACTTACAACTTTATCATAAACCACTCATTTGCTGTCAGGTTTAAACCTTACTTAGCCTGTAGGCAGGGCTTGCCTGAAGAAGGGCTGCTAAAGGAGACCTCAGGGACTTTGAATCACCGAAAAATTAAGATGAATAAGTTTCACACTTGAGAATACATTGAGGAGAATATTCTTAGCATAGGAGTGGCCTGCAGAGTCACATTCATCTTTTCATTTGCAGTTTGAATGGAAGATAGTTCAGTCTCTTCCCCTTAGAAGAAGTAATGCAAATGTAGAAAAGTTTGTGGCTAATTTTTTCAGGAAGTAACTCATGATTTGGAATGTATCAGATGAGAAATGGAATTTCAGAAGGGAAGTGCTGAGTGTTTTCTGAAAGTCAAACCCTTTTGAAAGAGGGTTTTTTCCAAAGGGGCAGTCCAGAATTAAGTATACACTTGCATGTTGCAAGGACTTAATGATTTACGTGTCTTTTCATCTGAAAAGAAGTTTAAAAAAAAAGCCCAAGTAACTCATGCAAACCTTACTGGTGCAAATGAAAAGCTAAGTAGCAGTTAAGATAACTGAAGGTTATGTTTTTCTCAGGAATGATTGTGTATGTCCCAGCACTGCTGTATGGAAAAAACAGTCAATGTGTTCTTAGTCAAATGTTTTCCTTGGCTCTACTTTAGCACCTACAATAGCCAAGCTTCAATGTAGATTATCAAATGTCCTTGGGCAGCTGGTACTCTGGCAGGCACAGTATTGTCCCTAGCAGCTTAAGCAGTACATCTGTATAGCACAAAGCACATTGTGCCATTACAGATCTTTTGGTATTGTAGGAATGAATTTAGTAGTTTTGCTGTGACTTTCCTTCAGTGAATATAATGACTAGATGAGTTCTTTAATGATAATGGCTGCAGCATGTCTGCATAAGTAGCACAAAGCAGCCAAAACCACCAAGTCCTGAAAAATTGGCAATTTTTCTAGATACTAAGGAATCTAAAGGGGACATACTGTTTTAGTTTTATTTCATTTTTAATCTTGGATGGTTTAAGTTTGATATCTTTATATATAGTTGGGCAACTTATTTCCTGAGATGACCTTGAGGGATGCTGAGCCCATGCTTTTGTTTAGTTTTTTTTTAAAAATCAACAGGGAGCTTGTTGGCACTGAAAAGGTAGATCAATAATTTAGATGCCTAAAAATAAATGGAAGTTGACCAACTTTTAAATATCAAAGTTGAAATATCTTCTGAAAATTTGGAAACTCTAGCTGAGAGCAGTCTATTTTTAGTGGCCATCTGCTCAGGTTGGAAAACTGTTCCATTTGGCTTGCTGGTGGTTGTTAAAATCAACACTGCTATCTTAAAAGCTTCTCCAAAATGTAAATAAAAGAAAACCGACAGTGTTTCTGAACTAAGTGAGCTTCAAGGACTCTTAAATTTAACCTGGCTCTACAGGGAAACTCACAGTTATATCACAGCTTTTCATTACTGTAGGGTATTGCATGTGGTCTAATGAACTGAATTGGGGGAGTGGATAAAATAAAAGAAAAAAGAAAGACTTTAATAAAAAGATGTGTATTAATATATCTCTCAGCACAGACATTTTCTTAGGGAAAAAAGGGCAATGTTAGCACTTTCTAAAGGCCAAGTTGCTCTTTCACACATGTAGCTCCTGCTGAGGTCAGTGACAAGACCCAACCCTATGAGGACATCTGTAACCTCAGGGAGTGTCTGACAGGAGGTGAGGGTTCTCACACTGCCTGAGTCAGAGCCCAGGCTAGAGTTGCTTGCATGTCCCTTCCTTCTGGACGTGATACAGTCCCGTTTTAACTCATGTCTGTCATGCAAACTAGTTGTGGGAGTTCACTCAGAGTTAAGTAACAGATATGGGAGTATTTTTATGGTGTGGATTCATTGCCCCGTCCTAGCAATATAAATTAGACTTAAATTGTATTTATATCTTATACTGACAGAGCAATCTAGAGGCTCACAAGACTGACAAAGGAATTAAGTAGCATGGGAAAGGGAGAAAGGATGCATTGTTAGATAAGAATCTGAATTCTTCCCATGCAAAGACAAGCAAATTCCCACTGGAAAGGAATGTCACATTAGCAGGTTGGACAAAAGGAGAGAAAGAAATACACAGTAGGGAGATGCATGGTTTGAATTAAGATCTGAGTCTCGGTTGCCTTTCATTTCCACATCATAACAATCAAGCCGAATTTTTACTACACAAGCCAGAGGCTTAAAATAAATGCACATGTAATACTTTGATATTTCATGTGATAAAATTGCTAGGGAAACCCATTTCAGCATTCAGGTCCCCAGATAGAACAATCAGAGCTGGTGTAATAGAAGCTGCTGAGAACAGTATTCCCTTGCCTCCAGTTGAGGGAGATGGGTTTGTGTTCTGCAGAGCCTCCCAGCCGCTCCTTCGGTGTCCTGCCTCAAGCCAGGACTGTTGCAGCTGGTCCCAGCAAGGGATGGCTTATTCACAAATACATTTATTTGTGCTTTAGTGAATGGACACCAAAAAAAAAGGCTCTTTATTCTGGGCATGGAATGAAATCAAATGTACTGAGCAGTCCTCACACCGGTGTTTCTAAGCAGTAAAGCCTCTAAAATACAAGCGGTCTCCCGTTTTACTCCCGTTTTCTGCTTGAGGAACACAAGGTAGCCTGCCCTGCTGTCAAGCTGACTCCAGCTCCTTTGAAGAGGTGTTGAAGGACACTTTGTAATCACTGCCTGTGATGCTACAGATGGGCTCAGTGGAATATCCTAAGATATGCAGGCTTTCAAATGCTGTGTGATGCTTTAGAGGGCAAAATATTAATCAGTGTGGCTCCCAGATTTTCACAGGTAACTCATGAGTCTCAGCACAGTGGGACTCATTAGATGTCTGCATGATGGGCTTTCTGCTGAGCTTCCAAACTAGCATTGCTTCCTGCATTCAGGTTGCCTTTTGGAGTGTGAGCCCCTTGTTTTATCTAGGTGGAACAGACATAGCCAGCAAACAGTAGTGTTTGCAGTGACTCATACAGAAGGGTTTGAAGTATTCCAGGACAGGCAGCACAGAGCTCCTCACAGACTGTTGGTTTCCATTAGTGCCACATTACTCCTGTAGCCTAGTAAATTCCTCTTTGTTTTACCCATCTAATCATAACAAGGGAGATAAAACTGCTAAAAAAAAATCAAAATGTAAGTTTATCCAGGAAGATTTATCAAGTGGCATCTTATCTGCTGATAAGCAGCAATGTGATTCAAAGCCAGAAAAGGCCTGCAGCAGATCAAGAACTGACCAGCTTGCTAATGTGGTGTAAAACTATACCTGAGAACAGCAAAAACATAAGGGAAAATGTAGCAAAATATGTCTTGTTAAAGTTTTTCATGTGCTTAGGGAAAGCATAGTATTTGATAATCAACAGGGACTGTGGGAAGGAGTTTCTTTATCTCCTCTGGACTGGATTTTGCTATCATTAACATGATCTAATATACATTATCTGACTCACTTCACGTCATCACAGTCACCATATAAATCATCCTGTTCTCTAAGAGATGCTGGCACTAATGTGTAGTTGTGGTTCATTTGTTCCAGGTGTGTGACTGAGTGTGTGTGTGTGTATGTGCATATGTGCAAGAGAGAGGAAAAGTGGAGACAAGAAAGACTGGAGAGCCAGATAATCTCTCAAGCTATTTGTTTATGCTTGATAATTAATGAACACAAGCATCTGTCACCTCAGTGTTTGAGGGCATCAGACTAGGGGCAGCAACTTTGCAGGTATGAAGGCTCCAATCCATCTTCATCTGCTGATAGTAATTGGAGGACCTTGTCAGAGATTCGGAGGGGATTTATTGATGCAGTACATAGGATTTGCAGAAACAGCTCTTTGAAGGACATGGTACTAAATCATTTTTTTCTTTTTAGCTTTTCAGAATTTATAATGATTTGGGAAGTTCACTTCCTTCCCCTGCCTTCAGCTTTCCTTTAATGATGTGAATGAGAGGAGATGAACTCTTGCCGAATAGAATAGTTGATACAATATACCTTGGTGGGATTGGAGATTCTCTCCCTTTTTCTCTCATTTGTTTTCTTTCCCTTTTAATTAATATTGTCCATAGTATAAGCATGGCAGTGTTGTGTTGTGAAAAAATCACTTCTTCCTGTAAAAAAAAAAAAGATCTCTTGAAAATAAAAACCATCAATGGTGGTTGAGAATAATGGCTAAGCTATTGCACACCTCTGTTACCTACAGTAAATCACACGTGTGCCTGCAAATTTCACCTGCCTGCCATTTCATTTTTCTCTGTCTCTGCTTCATAAAACCAGGAATGCAGAATAGCAGAGAAATAGTATAAAGAATAAAAGTTGTTTGGAAGTTGCTTAAAACTTTGTCAAATTCTAGCCATTTGGGCTGAGTTTTTCCATGCCAGCTACCTCTTAACCTGAAGGGTTCCTGAGGGCTGTTAAAGCAGAAAGGAGTCAAGATAGCTTGAAGATGACCAGAAAGAAGAATGTATGGCTCCTCAGAACTGTTTCTATCAGTGCCTGGATGCAGACCTCGGGTCCATCAGCAATGCTGTTCTACCACCAATAATTCTTCCTATTGTGTAGGAAGGGCCATAATCAGATCTTTGGCTCTGCAACACGAGGTATTGGCAGTGTTTGGCTCTAAAGGAATGCACAAAGGATTTAGTAATCTAAGTCTTTTTGTAGAGATGTGGAACTGTGGAAGTCCTCAGCAGAGCTGGGAGGAGGCACAGGCCTCATAATTTTCAACTGTAACTATACAAAATTCTGCACTTGTTTTCTCTTTCTGCTCTCCAAAAGAGAATACCACTAGCAGACAATGTCAAGCTTCCTGTGACAGATGCTTGAAATGATCCCAGTCTTTCTGCCTTCCATAGGTTGACGAAAAGTATCTTCAACACATACCCTAGTGGTTTGTGAAGCTGTCCTTTTGTTTTAGGGAGAAGAATGGAATCAGGTGGTTGAATTGCCAAAGAAGATGCACTTCTTTCTTTGTACACATAGCCATTAAAAAAAAATAAATAAAAAAATCCTTTATGTTCCCGTGACTGTTTTTTCTCTGCTGTAGATTTCTATGATATAAATTTAAGCTGTGCCCTGCAGCTTTGTATTTCTGTCTGTTCAGCCATTTCAGGATTGTTTCTCAAATGAAAGATCAGCTGTTTTAATTTCCTTATACAGTTCACCCTTCCCAGCTTGTGAGCTGCGCTGGCTCCTTTTCAGCTCTTTGAAGTGCATTTGAATCACCCCAAACTTTTCCTTCTCTCCTGTTGTGCTACAACTTATTTTTCCTTTCAGTCCCTCAAGAACTTGCTGATAGCATTTTGGAAATCAAATATTCAGTATAGTCCAGCCTTCTGCACAGCTAAATGCCCCTTGCTGTTTCCATTGAAGAGCTTTAAATCTAACTAGAAGGGTAGCAATTCCCTTTGTTTATAACCACAGCGTAACAAATTGCAGCCAATTGAAAACTGTATTAGGTCGTAAATTTGTGTTATGACTGGACGTTAACAGGGTGGCAATGTTTGTCCCCAGTGGTGATTTTCAGGCCAGTTGTTCTGATGTACCCAAGTGTAAATTTATTAGGGACATCTGAGGTTTAAGTCTGGGAAGAAAAGAAGTTCGGTTTTGTGTGAAGTTGCACTCGGGCAATCTGCCCGCGCGTCGGCCGGCTAAACGGGCAAGACAGGGAGCAAATGAAAAAATAAAGAAATCCCCTGCAAAGAAAGCTACTGAGACGTGGAGAAGTAAATATCTATATCATCTGGATGGGATTTCAAATGGCAAAGAGCTGACCTCTAGCTTTGTGTTTGCTACTAATGATGACTTCTAACAGTGCTACCTGCAGAGAACAAAGACAGTTCAATTAAATCCAGGCCATTTGTATTTTTATCGTAGAGATGATACCAGAATCCCCATGCTCCTCTCCTTGATACAGAAATACAGTGGGCTTTTTAATTATTATGTCAAGGATAAAGTGTGGTTTACTTCAAACAAACCTTTCTCCAGCAAAATGGCTATTGTTCCATGAGTCTCTTTGCTTTCAGGTGAATCTTCTGCTCCAGCCGTTTCCAAGATACTGTGGTAGCTCCATATTCCTGCTAAGATATTTATGCCTTGCTTAATTTGACAGCTCCCTGTGACATCTGTGCATGGGGAACATGAGGAAAATAAGTGGTCTGTCAAGTGCCTCTAGTAATTTTTCTGGTTAGTCTCTTTCAGCCTTTTTATGACAGGAATGACTTTCTTTATAAATCATGTAAATAGTAGCTTGTTAATGGGTACTTCGGTATTAGGACATCTCATATCAATTACTTTATATGTTCTTTTGCAAAACATTTGCAGGGAAGATAACAGTGGAACCTTTAGTGAAAAATGTGACCAGTTTTCTGCCCCATCAGTTGCAGCTTGGCTTGCTCTAAGTGCGGTGCAGAGCTATTGTCTTCTGTTTCCTCCATCTGCCATTCAGAGCTGAGAGATTGATGAGCTGCAGTGAGCTGTTTTATGTAAGACCCTGTCTTTAACCATACCCCTCTCCTTTCAGGAAGCTGTAGTGAGCACCTGGATTCAGTTCAGCGACAGCTCTGTTACTCCACTGGACATTTATGACTACAAGGACTTCTCCCTTTCTGCTGTATCACTAGACGAAGCCGTTGTGTCCGTCCACCAGAACGCTGCCCTAAAATGGCCAGTTGTGGTAGCAGAAGGTGAAGGTCAGGGCACTTTAATCAAGGTGGACATGATGATTTCTGAAGCCTGCCAAAAGTCCAAGAGGAAAAGTGTCCTGGCTGTGGGGAATGGTAACATCAAAGTGAAGTTTGGCCAGAATGATGCAGACTCCGATACAGGTGGAGATTATGACGCAGATGAGATTGAAAACCACGCCAGCGACCGGCGTCAGAAAGTGTTGGATCAGGAACGCTACGGCCAGGACGGCCGGTACTACGGCAGCTCGTCAGCAGAGCGAGAGGAAGGTGCTATCAGGAAAGTCAGCACCACGGCAAAATCCGTAATAAAAAATAAAGTTATTAAAAACAATAGGCTGGATGGTGGCAAACTCTCGGATGACAGCCAGCTGCAGAACATTCCTATAGACTTCACCAACTTCCCTGCTCAAGTAGATGTCCCGAAAGGCAATGCGGGCATGGAGGAGAACGACCTGGTGCAGACACCGAGGGGCCTTAGCGATTTGGAGATTGGGATGTATGCTCTGCTAGGAGTCTTCTGCCTGGCAATTCTAGTCTTCCTAATAAACTGTGCAACATTTGCACTCAAGTACCGTCACAAGCAGGTTCTGGTGGAAGGACAGGCCACCATGACCCATTCCCATGACTGGGTCTGGCTGGGAAATGAAGCGGAACTGCTGGAAAACACAGCGGAAGCATCACCTCAGCAGGATGAGCACACAACAATTATCGACCGAGGCTCCGGTTGTGAGGAGAGCAACCAGCTCCTCAACGGCAGTGCTCCAAAGAACATCCAGAGCCAGGTTCACAGGTGTGCTGACTCAGGGGGCAAGCTTGGAAAGGAACAGAAATCTGAACCTTTACACTCGCCGACATCTAAACGGAAGCGGGTAAAATTTACAACATTCACTACCATCCCACCTGACGATGGTTGTCCTACTGTCAACTCAATCCTAAGTAGCAATGATGATGACATTAAGTGGGTGTGCCAGGATATGGACCTGGGGGACTCCAAAGAGATACGAAACTACATGGAGAAGTTCAAAGATAAAGTGTAGCTCCTCGCTGTTTATTTGGGTTTAACCACACCTTGATGCCTTCAGTTCTACAGTATATATTGGGACAGAGGAGGGGGAGGGGAAGGAATCACCAGGAGAAATGATGAGGCAGTTTTTATAATCAGGGAAAGAAATTTGCCAAACTGTCCATGGTTTGTTTTTGGTTTTCACTTTGTTTTGTTTTTTTCCAGCGGTTATTCTGCTACTCGTGGATTTAGGAAGTGGAGTGGAAATAGCAAAATGGAACAAGGAAATAGTATGACCAGTATGATGAACTGGGCAAGATGAGGTTGTGAAAATTTGTTTTATGGGTCATACAAATAATAATAGTAACATTTCAAAGTACCAAAAATATCTGTAAAGAGAAAAGGGAGAATATAGGAGCATGGAAACAATAAGCAAGAGACAAACAGTAACTTGACTGCATTTCTAATAAAACGTCACAGTTATGGACATTTGAGCCACAAGGAGACTTTTTAAATTGTTACTCAGGCTGTTTCTTTTTATTCCTTCATTTGAAGTGAAGATGTGTCTATGGCATTACACATGAAGGAGGAAGAAATTACCTGGTGTTTTTATATGTACTTTTCTTTTGTCTTCTAAGTTGAAAGAGTCATTTTCCCTCATGTATTTTTCTTTTCAATATCTTGAAAACAGGAAAAATTTCAATTCCCTGAGTTCACAGTGGACCAAGAACATTTTGTTTCTAAGTTAGCTATAAATAACCTCCTGTCATTTAAAGAATTCAGGGGCTATGTATTGACTAATAATTTCCATGTGGTGTCTCATCTGAAAGCCTAAGACTCCATCGTTTCACCCAAGCTAGAAATACATTGTGTATGGAAGAAGTATTCCTTTTACTTTCAGGTTTAGATTGTTTGTTTAGTTGTTTGTTTTAATTTTCCACAACCAAAGTTCCCATGTTTCACCAAGGGAAGAAGGTGCTGTTTTATGTTAGCTTTTAGACTTAACAACCGATGGGAGTGCCCCACTGGTGTGAGACCATCACAGGCCAAATATGTACAGCCTGGATTTTGTTTTTTTTTTTCCAAGTCCATGAATTCATAATTTTGTTCTATAATGTTCTGTTTATTCTGATGTCACCAACTCTCATCAAGTTCTGAAAGCTAGAAGAAGAATGGACAGAAAGACACCAATTGTCCCCAAACTTTTATTTCCTTGTGCTGGGAGAGCTGGCCTCTGGACAGACTGTTGGAAGAGAGGGAAATATTGCTGAAACAAGACTAAGAAATATCTGGAGCTATTTTAAACTTTTTTTTTTTTTTTGACCATTGGACCAGCTGAGACTGAAAATTTTAGACTAGATTGTAAAGCTGATGTTTTGAAGAAACAAATACAAAACCAGTAATAAATCTGAAGCAAATAGAACAGTCGTAGATGCATTGAGTAAGCTGGCAGAACTGTTGTCACGGTGCCAGTTTACACTAATGGAGGACACAAATCAAAATCTATACAATGAGGAAAACCACTGTCATCCAAACCCTTTTGTAACTGAAAGGAAGATGGTATATCCAGCCTTTTGGAAAGCAGTATTATGTCTGACTGTTAGCCAGAAGCACTTGCATTGTCCTGTCTTTACCATGGTTTGTGTTTTGTTGTTTGGTTTGGGTTTTTTTTATTACTAAACTCAGTAGTTTGGTTTTTTTACTTGGACAAAATCAATCCTGCCACCCAGTAACATAGATGGACATTTTAACAAGATATGCCTAGTATGCATTGTAGACTGAAAGAATGTAATATTTATTTATACATGTTATACGGATTGTAATTAAAATGCTTTACATGGCTTGACAATTTAACCTCTTTTCTGAGGGGAGGGGGCTCTTTCTGTCATTCCTGTGTTGAAATAATGCATCCACTGCCTAACAGCTGAAACAGAATTTCAGCCACTTTCCGAAGAGAGGAGGAGGATAGAGATGTATGAAAGCTTTTCACTGCTCTGACCCTTCTTTTTTGAACTGCTTCCCCTTCCCACCCAACATGTGGTGATGATGATGGATGGTAGGAGAAGACAGCAGTCAGGCACAGTTCATGGCAGTGTCACTATTCATCTTGTTCATCTTCATGCCTACCATCAGCACGAACAACTCCCGGACTCTTGCTTCTGACGTGTGCAACTTTCATGCAGCCCAGTCATAATTAATTATGTTGCTTCTCTGATTGATACAGTAGGTTCAGATGGAAGCAAGTTTCAGTGAATCACAACTGACATATACAAAGCACCCTGTATCCCAGAGGACCCCAAGCTACTTTACAAGCTAAGCAGGGTGATGCATCAGCCACACCTCGGGGATCAGTATATCTTCCTGGGAAAACGCAGGTGTCTCCGAGGTGAAAAAGGCATTTACAGCACAAGCTGCAAAATATGACAGCAGAGGAAAGATAGTATGGAGCAAACATAATGCAGCATGGTAGCAGAGAATATGATTGTTGAAAGTGCATTTTTAAGAAGGCTGTTAGTGTGCTGAGCAGCCTCTGTTCCAGCACAAGAAGGATGGCATCCCCATAACCCAGAGCTCCCACGCTCTCTGGTGTACAGGTACAGCACTGGCAGGAGAAGAAAGGGGTAATTACTAAATCACTGTTTCTAGCCCTTGCACCCTGACTTTGCTTTTGGCAGCTGAGGTTTTATAGGATAAGAAAAGGGTATCTCCAACTAACATAAACAACTGGCTACTGAGACAAAACCTTGTGAGGACAATTCATCTTGCTCTGTATTTTCTTGGCGGTATGTACATGTCTTTCTTGGTCTTGCTATCTCATTGCATTTGCTAGGAACAGTATTCCACAGTAAATGAAAACTTTATTCCTAATTCACCTCCTCTCCAGAAGCTCATATGCTTTTTTTTCAAGAAATAAAAACATGTCTCCATTGAAATTAAAAGGAGGGGGGAGACAATCAAAGTTTCCCATGAGAAAATCTTTTGCAATTCCTTTTCAAAACAGTGATGTAAAATTGTGTTGAAAGACACACTCCTGTATTAATGCAACTCAGACTGGATTAAACATTTCCAAAGAGAAGCTGAGCTCTTCTGTTAAGAGTAGGAAAATTCTAGTTTATTCACTGTTTCAGTATTCATTGAAATAATCACCATTTGTTGTTTTTGTTTATTGACTGTATAGCTCTCTGTTGTCTGTAGAATCAGACTTAGGTAATTTGCTTGAAAGAACCGCTCTTTGGAAAAATTAATTTTGATATACATTGATGTTCCTTGTGACATTGGCCAATACTCCCATGATGCCTCTTTGGGAGGAAGACTTCAGTGACGATGAATCACATGTCAGTTCTCAGTGATAGTACTTTGTCATTATGTTTAAATTAGAGAAAATAGACACTACTGTGGAGTCTCTCAGAAGTGGATGGTTTCAGAGGCTTGCACAGGTAAGGTCCATTGGCTGCAGCTGTAACACTGGCTTGGGTGCCCACCATGCACAAATCCAAACGGTGTTTTATTATGGTGCACACTGCAGCATACCATTTGTTACAGTTCTGACTTACTCTTTATCTTGTCTGTGCCATAATAACCACTTTGCAAATGCTGATAATCGCGTGCAACTGCTGACAGGAGCACATGCATGGCCACAGGCTTAAGCAGCAGTTAAAGTGCTGCAGGACTCGGCAGCTGGTGTGGCCACATTCCCAAAGCAAACTAAGTGGATATGTAACCCCCCTGTAGCCCATAAAATTGTTTTCTCTGCTGTTTTTTTTATTAATACATTCCTGTTATCGATGTCTTTTAGTTCCTGAGTTATCAACTAATGGACTTCAGCTAACAGCCACCTTGGCAGCACAGCTAAGAGGAAGACACCTGACTCGCTGCCTATCACACTGTGACATTGTACTATAGTGAAGGAGAACCACTGCTTCGGGTTCTGTATCGAATGTGGGATAGCAGTTCAAACTTGGCAAATATGTTCAGTCAGGGCATGTGTTTAACAACAGGCCTGTGACTGTGGGAGGCAGGAGGACTCAGAAAGTCTCTCCAGCCCCAAGGCCTTCAACTACAGCATTTCTGTTGACATCCACACCTGCTGTAAACCTGTGCTTCTCCACTGAAGCCATCTGGTAGAGCCATGTTAATTGACAGCAGCGAGGAGCCTGGACTTCTGATTTAGTATATTAGAAGTCCCTGCCTACTTAGGAAGCGTTTTAAAGCTGTTCTGCCACACGACAGAATTGAATTTGTGTGCTTCCTAGGATGAGGGGGTTGTTTTTCCCTGCCATGAAAGTGGAAGCCAAAGAAAAAGGCTACCAGGAGTGCTCTGGAGACTTGGATGGGACAGGGCAATGCCAGCCTCTCCTGGCACAGCCTGTCTCTTCCTCAGCAGCAGCAACTATTTCATGTGTCCTGATATTTCCTTTACTAACCCCTGCCAGCCTGGCTCCTCAGGATGTTGTGTCAAACAGAGCAGGGAGAGGGTTTCTTGCTGCTTTGGGTACCTGATGCCCTGTTTGGGGCTGGTGGAGCCGCAGAGGGGCCTCCTTGCCTTCCTGGAAATTTTGGCGCTCTGCCTCTCCCTGCTCTTTGTAGGCCTCAGGCCCAGAGGATCTTAGAAGAGGCCATTGATTCTGACGCCTGGAACTCATGGCTGAACAGGAGCATGTCTTCAAAATTGCAAGGGCTTTGCAAAGGAAGACAGGCTGTATTTGAAGAGACAACAGAGGGAATTAAAAAAGGGGAAAAACTCAGCCCTGCCTTCGCATTTAATTTTTCTGAAGCCGCAGAACACGGCGCTTCAGAGACAGAGGCAGATACTGATTTTTTTCCATTTATCTTCCACTGACCAAAAATTCCGTCAAAGCCCAATTCCGAGTGAACCACCGTAAACGATCATCTCAGCAGGGAGGAAACCACCAGGCTGTGAAATATCATTTATTTGAGAACTCACATTGGGTCAAATGCCAGGATTTACATTTCTTAAGCTCCGCCGTGCTGCAGTTACAAAGGCACGGGGCTGGGGCACGGAGGCTGCTCTGAACATCGCTCTTGGCACTGTGCCTTACTTGCCAGATGAGGGAATCTGTGAGTGCCAGGGCTGTGTGGTTGCAAAGATAACACGCTGCAAGGTACGTTCTGTCAGGGAGCCAAGGAGGAAATTCATTAATAATAATTTGTATTTAGAGGAGAACCTTTCATCTGAGAAGCTCGGTGACTTCCAATTGTTGGTAAAGGATAAAGAGGGGAGCAGGCCGAAGGGGCCATGTTTCCTCAGACGAGACTCATTCCCTTCTCAAGGCCCAGCTGGGCTTGTGTGAGGGCTGAGCCTGGCTGCTTAAGGGGGTCATTAGCGAGATCAGCTGCTGTGGCTAGTAAAGAGGGGCTGGGGGGGAGGAGACCAGCTTTTGGGTTGTTGCTGATGAAGGTCAATTACCATGAAAGCTGTAGTATTGGTGGGGTGGTGTTCTGTGAGTAGAGACAGCTGTGGGGTTGGAGGAGTAAAGCTCTCTTGCTGTGAGGCCACTGGCTGCTGGTACAGGATGGACCTTACTGAAAAGTGAGTTCTGTCTTTGTTTTGGGGTTTTTTTTTTTGTTACTGGATTGTGTTTGGAGGGAAGAACTCTTGTTTGCTTATGTGTGCTAGGTTTGGGAACTGGTAAGGGAAGCCATGTGTTGTTGATGGTGTCCTGCCTGTGGCAAGGAGCAGGCTATTGCTAAGGGAGTAAGGTGCTGTTTGGTAAGGTAACAGTGAGGGAATAAGGTGCAGTTTGGAGTAAGGCATGTGTACAATATGCACTTTGCACTATCAGGTGTTTCCATGCACATTCTGGACTAGATGCTGGGTCCTGAATCCTTCTGATGTGGCTCAACTGCTGGAAAGCCCCTATTCCTTTAACCAGTGAGCATGCTGGCTTGCCCACAGCTTCTGGAAATATTTTGATGTTGATTAAATTTGAGAGATGACCTGAAAAAGGCTTTTGCTTTGGGAAAGCAGGGATGAAGGTAGTTCATGGTGCTGCACCCAGCTTGCTGGGCTGGAAATAGGACGGTGACACCTGCCCACCCCCTCTCCTCCCAGTGCCTGCACATACATTTCTTTTTTCCTTCTTGCCAAGCTCCAAAACCAAACAGTCATAGGAGCAAAACTGTTGCTCTCTTTTGCAAGACTCCAAAACTGGATTTCAGTGCTTAAAAATAAGCTGTCAGCAAAGATGCAGCAGCAGACAGAGATAATGAGGCAAATCACCAAGTAGCTCTCTTCTATTACTTGTTTTTGACAAACTCAGACCCATTCTTTTTAGGTTTATGCTAGGGAAGGATTAAAGCTTTTTATGGGAAGCAATGGTGTCAGAGGCAGCCATAAGCATCTTGGAGACAATATGTCTGATGTTCAGCTGAACCACATCAAGCTGCAAAGACACCCTGTACTAATCATCCCCTTGATTGCTGGAGGGGTTGCTTTGTGCACGTGGCAGCTAATCTTGCATCTCTCTGGAGGTGCAGTAGCATGTGTAGGGTTATTATTTTAGTTTAGTTTTATTTTTTCTCCTCTGTTTTCCCCTCCAGCTTTTATCTGAAGGTTTTTCAGGGAGCCAGTTTCCAGCGTATTCTATGGCTATTTTTGGATGGTAGGTGCAGGGAATGCTCTGGTACCTCTGTGCTCTTGTACTGAAGCAGCTTCTTGGCTTTTTTGCTTTGGCTGCAAGAGTTGAGTTTGGTCCCCTGAATTCAAAATATGTGGGTAATAACTGAATTCCTGGAAGTCTCAATTTAGGTAGGAATCCTTCATAAATAGATTGCAGCCAGACAATTATCTGGACACTTCTGTCTGGCTACAAATGCGGCATAGGAGGGAAATCTTACAGAAGGGTTTTGGTAGGTTTGCCACTGCCTCTTAGTGGAAGAGACACCTGGCTGAGAAATATGTGTTCTGCCATCAGCCACATCAAGCTCTGCTTGCTTACTGCTTGTTCTTTTGCTGTTGGATACTTTACTCTGCCATCTAGTTTCCTGAGATCACTGATTTACCTTTCAGCATTACTAATTAAAAGCCATGGGCACAGATTTATGTTATTCAGATTTCCTGTGGTCTGCGGGGAGATGCAAGGGATATGGACAGTTTATTCTGAGGAACTGAAGAATGAGAGTAAAGTCCTGAGAAAGAAAAGATAAAAATTTAAGCTGTGTGAAGTCTAGGGTTGCTTAACTTGTTTTCTGTAACTTGCATACAACTTCCCTGACTGGTATCTTAG
Organism: Heliornis fulica; assembly: GCA_013399135.1. Lineage (NCBI taxonomy): Eukaryota > Metazoa > Chordata > Aves > Gruiformes > Heliornithidae > Heliornis > Heliornis fulica. Next base: position 21,669 of record VXBZ01008470.1, on the reverse strand, counting down.
CTAGTTTGGAGTGATGATTTTCCTGGTTTGGGGCTAAGATCTGTGCAACACCCCCCCCTGCCCCCCACAGCTTAGGGTGGTTGTGTCACTATATGAAACAGCAGGTACCAGAACCTGCCCATATAACTGGTTGTCCATATAACTGGTAATCTGGTTGTACATGGTAGTGACCTATTCTGGGGATGGGTCATAATTGTGTGTTTTCTGACTGGGGGGGGAGTGGGGGAATTTGGTGCCCAGACTGAATGGTACAGCTTGTGGATCTCTGGCTGGACAGCTGCACTGCAGGCAGAATGCCCTGTTTGAGGCAGACAGGCCCCAAAAATGGTGTGTAGCTAATGTGCCATTTATCAGGTATTGCTATAGGAGCAGAACGATCTGAGGACTCTTCTTTGGTTTTGATGGCACTATACATCTTACAAAACTGAGCTGAGGTTACCATAATGACGAGGCTCTATTAATTTAATATGATATTGCTACAGGGCATTTTCGTGGATTGTCTGAGAAGATTAGTATTCTTTAACAGAAACACTCTGGCATATCAAGTCACCATTTCCCATTCTTCCACTCCACCCCTGCATTTTGGGATCTGCCACTTACTTTTTCCATCGTGCCTCTGGGTTCATCGTACCACATCCATCAGCATGGCATGAGTTTTACACACTTTTTTAAAGCACTAAAGAACTCAAGAATATATTCACTGCTTTGTAGGGCATTGTCATACTTTAAAGTCTGCTATTAGAAAAATAAATGCAGGATCATGTTGGGTTAAGAGGGAAACGAGCAGGTTTGATAAGTGAACCTCAGGGCTTTTTTGGAAACTCACCAAGCAGACTAAATGTGGAACAAAAGGGATTTGTTCCCAACTGGGAAGGAACAACTGTCACCAACTCCCCATACCAGTAGTTGTGTTCTCCACAGCTTTACTACCAGAACTCTGCAGCATTATTTGCAGACCTGCACTTTCCATTGGGTTGTAGCAAGGAGCCTGGGTATCTACAGTTGGGTAAATGTGGGTGGAGGGTTTGTTGCTGTGTGAGTTGCAAGTGGCTATGAGGGGGTGAGGGAACCTGGATGTCTGTGCTCTGCCTTCTGCCCCAGGTCCTGCCCTGAACAAAAAAACAGGGACTCTTAGGATTCATTGTGGCATTGGTGTGACACTTGTGGCTAAAGGGAAGATTCCTTGACACTTACTAATGAGAGATCCAGCTCATCTCAAGTGGAAAGAAATTAAAAATTGATACCAGAATTATGTGTGCCACTGTAGAAGTGGCTGCAGTGAATTATCACCTGCGATAATGTGGGACTGTGAGTGCTGTGGTTCGTTGTGGCAATGAATGGTGACTAAGTGTAGCGTTTCCCATCAAGTTCCACAGAGCTTCATGATTATGCAGGTCTGTGAGTACAGACCTCTGGTAATATGGGTATTTGGAGAGCTCTCCATGTTCCAGCACCCTTCCTGGCAGTCCTTCCAGTAGCATCATCTGCCCATCAAGTAATTGCTATAGTAGGACTCATATTTATTCAGCTGCTACCTGTAAAAGCAGCAGATCAAAACACAATTACACTGTTTAGAAAATGCTAAAGACACTGAGGCTTTCTTCTTTTGGGAACAAACTGCACTGAAAACCTAGTGTAGTTAAACTGAGGTAGCTGAAAGCACGAGGCTAAAGATGCAGATGTCCATGCAGCTTCTCTGTGCCCTTTGGCTCATCAGAGTAGGTGTGGGGGTGTCCTGCAGTGACCCAAGGACTGTCATGGTGAGCTCTTCAGCTACTGCAGCTTCTGGGCTGTGGGACCATGGCTTTGGTGATGACATGGAGCTCCATGTGTAGGGCATGGCCAGCTGCATGCTATTGAAATGTTTCTTCATCCACCTGGTCCCTGAGTAGGATGGCATGTCTGGTGTGGACCTGTAGCAAGTTATGTTCCCAGCTGCATAAACTGCTGGGGAGGGGTGAGGAGGAGGAAGTGAAAATATGCATGGAAAGGGCAGGGGGAGGGCAGATGGCCTGTGTGACTTCCCAGCTTCAGTTGTGTTTTATTTTAGTTCAGAATTTTTCAATACCCTAGTTTAAATTGCCCTTAGCTTTGGATTTATAAGCTGGGTTATGATTTGATAAAATAACCAGTCCTGTGTACTTACAGGTTTTATTAAAAAGATGAGCAAATAAATATAAAATGAAACAGGCTTATTGCTAAACTGATCCAGTACAGTTTCACTAAACTACCAGAGTGGAATAAAGCAGCTATCAAAGACTGCTATTAAAACTGAATCCATAAATCAGTGGATTCAAATTAACAATTCACTAAATTAAACCAGCAGGTAATCAAATTTGATGATAGGGTTGATGCTAAGAGGAATTGCTCTGTGTTGGTCTCATTGGAAAAACATATGGAGAAGCCAAGACTTTTCAGATGATGATATAAACCAGTGCTTTGGCCAGTGCAGACCATCAGCTGGTGAAGGGCATAAGCACGTGGGAAGTACATGCAGATGGGACACTAAATTAAACCCTTCCCAGGGACGTACCTCAGCACAGGCAAATGTGGAGAACTGATCTGTGAGTATGTCTTGCATGAAATACTCACCATCTGCAGCAAATGTGTGTCCTCTTTGGGTCTTGTTCTCTTCTCCCAGCCCTGCTCTTTTATCATCCCTACCACTGAACCTTCCAGCAGACTTGCTCTGGAGACAGTGATTGAGTTGCAGACAAACCAGTTTCTCTGTAGGCCTCTTGGTGGTTGAGAAAGGGGGAATTTCACAGCCTCTTGTTCCCTTCAAGAGTACTGCAGTTACACATGTGAATGTTAGAGACCCATTCTTTGCAGAGAGGGGTATATATGGGGCAGGGAGGAGAGCCAGGANACCCATTCTTTGCAGAGAGGGGTAGGGAGGAGAGACAGGGACCATCATGCTCAGGGGTGTCTTGAGGTATCATGCTAATGCTTGAAGAAGTTTGGGGAGAGAAGAGGTGGCAATTTCTTGCCTCCCCCGCTTCTAGACAGGCATCTGTTTGAAGCTGTATCCTGCATTGCCAGCATGCTCCTTCCATGGCAGTAACAAATGACCTTTTTAGTTCACAAAACCTGCTCAGCTAGCAGTAAGCATATGTTCCTTCAGAACTACTCCAATAGCAGCGTGAGGGCAGAGAGGGGGAGGCCAGCCAGGAAGCTTGATGTCAGCCTCCTAGCTGAGGTAATGGACATAAAAATCTCCATATGCTGAGAAGTCATTTTAAGAAAAAGTATTAATGTAATTAGCCCATTTGTCTCTTCTCTGATCAAGCATCTCTCTAACAACAGTTATTTCCTGCCTTAAATTAGGAAACTAATGCAGGTAATGTCATAACTCGTGTTTTGGAGTTATTAGCACAAGTTGTCTTGATCTTTAGAATAAATTAGCTTCAAATTCAGCCTGCAAATCTGTCTTTGTGTCTGTGTGGACTAGGGAATTTCATTGCCCTGGGTTGCTGTAGCGAACACAAGCTTCAGAAGCAAATCTGTGGCCCTTTAGTAGGAAGGTGAAAGTAAGGCCATCAAAATAATAATGGAATTTATAACAGAGCCTTTATTGGAAAGTGGGAATTTACCTATAGGTAGTTCTGGAATGGCCCCAGGGAGAACTGGTCACATGGAGGCAGCGCAGGAGCAGCTGCATTTGTATGCTTAAACAAAAATGGGTGGTTGAATGAGGCATGATGCAGTTTTAATCCTAAAAAGGCCTGTAAATATGCTTGCTAGCCATTTCCCATCAGAGTCCCACAGCTTAATTACACAGGTTTAATTAGTTCAGTTCTACGCAGCATTGCTAATCTGCAAGAATTAGAAAATTCCTGAATCTTCCTTAGATATTGGTGATGCAGTGGTTAAAAATGCCATTTGAAGGCTTTTTGCAGATCCCTTGTTAATGTGGAGCTGTAGAAAATGCCTCTCGTCAGCCTTGGGCTGTTAGTCACAATTTGGGAGCATTAGGGATGGTACTGAACAGCACGGAAGAGCAAGGGCTATTTTAGATGTGAAGTCTTCTGCTTGTAAGTGCCTAAATCCTTTGGTTTAAAAGGGAACTTGATGTTCCTGGATTCAAGGATGTCATTTAGTAGGAAAGGTTAAAATCCTGCCAGTTCTGAGTCAGTAAAATTCAGCTCCAGAAAATCTCGATCCTGTAGCTTATCTCTTTGAGCGCTCCATCTAGCAGAAATATTAGCAATTACCTGGCAGAAAATATTCAGGCTGAAAGAGCCGGAGACATTTGGCACCGTGCAGTGCCCTTTAGGACTAGGCACTGTCTGTCCCGGGCTTCCATCCAGAGGTTTCATCACTACTCTATTTATGAGTAGAAATCCTAATGCATCTATTCTAAGAAAAAGATAGCTGTGAGATTTCAAGGTTAAATAAAACCAGGCTGTTCTGGGCAAGACCAGGCGCTGGTGTATTCCTAAATAGACAAGAAATTTCTCTTAAGTGCTAAGCAGATACAATAAAGGGACGCTACAGACTGCTCTTGTAGGCAGAGATCTTGGCCGAGATTGCAGGAGGTGATTAGTCGTGTAAGCAGCATCAAGATGTCCTCAGCACTGTAGTATCACTCAGTGCACGATTGCAGGCATGCAGAGCTGTCTGCCAGAAGATGGCACTCAAAGTATGGCGTGCTGCATCTCCTGGAGTCCTACCTGCTTGCTCCCATCTATTGGGTAACAGTTTATGCACATGCAGACCTAGAGCTGATGGAGTTCGGTACCATCAATACAGCCTCGGGTTTTGTGAGCAGCTGCGTCCTTACGCCTCAAGGCAGTCTGTGATCCGGGAAAGGGGTGGGGGGGGTGTCGAGTCACTGCTTGGAACACATTGGTGACTTGAGAGCTCTACTGAGAGAAACTGGTTTGTTTCATGGGTCTGGTGTTGCTGTATTTGTATATATGGTGTTGCTGGTGTTGGCTCTTGGGGAGAGGGATCTGCCCTTGGGTAGCTGCCCTGCAGTGGAGTTCCACAGTTTGGTCAGTCTTTGAGCTGCACCTTGAGTGTAATGGGGAAGCTAGCTTTGGGCTGGGGGCAATAACACAACAGAAACTGAGTGGTTTTTTTGAAAAACAGTTTAGAAGTGAAGATGAAGAGTGTAGTTATGATGGAGATGTCTCATGCCAGAGCTGCAGCTCTGAGCAGCGAGAAAATACAACTTCTCAAATGTCTTATCAGGAGAAAATTTACTGTTAAGGAGGGTGCAAGGAGGAGGAAACCTGTGGGACTGTTCTGTCTGCTTTCTCTATCACTGGTTTGATGTCAGAAACATCAGAAGAGCTTATCTTTGTTGCTAATGATGTCTGCAGAGTGCAAATAATTTTATGAAAGCAGCAGTTCTCTGGCTATGGGCTCACAGTCTGTCCATACCTGACTGAGAAAGTGAGAAATAAGGCTGAGGCTCCAGCAGGTGAGGTCCTCTGTGAGGTACTGGTGGCCATGTGGCTCCTCTTGCCCCAGGGTTACTGTGCTGCTGCTTCTCACACATTGTGGCATAAGCAATCCTACACGATACCTCATTGTAATTTGTGTCTCTTCAATCTTCTATCTGCAGATAAAGTTATAGCAAAGCACATGAATAGTGGGGTTATTCTCCCCTCCACTTGTTTTTTTCCTCACAATGGGCTGCTGAGGTCCTGCCCAGAAGTGCCCCTTGCCCTGCTTTGGCCAGGCATGACTTCAGGTAACCAGCTGAAGAGGAGGCTGCACAGTATCTCCTCCCTGTTGTACACCCTGCAGCACCACCCCAGTATTTGATTGAATGAGTACATGGCTGCAGTGTCCTTGGGGCACCGTGAGCACTCCTGGCAGAGGCAGCTCTGCACCAGCGTGCTGGGGCAGGGCTGTAGATACACACCTACAGGGAAACCCTACACACTGCTTGGGGAGTGGGATTGGGGGTAGCACATAGATTTTCATACAAACTCCCACTGCTACGGTTTAAACATGGTGAAGCGTAGCCTGGAGGGGTGGCCAGGGCTCGCTGGTACCAGCAGGTGCTTTTCTCCATGACAATGGAGACCAGGAGGTGAAGGACACGCTCCCCACGCAGCAGTGGAGCATCGATTCCCCTCCCTGATGGATAGCAGTGAGCAATCCAGGAGATGCAGCACCACCTTCCATACCAAATATTTTCCTGGGGAATGCTCCAGGAATAACTGATGCTTTCAGCTGCCATCTTGCAGAAGAAGTGACAAGACCTTCTGACACAGATGACTCTTCCCTCCCTCAGCAACCCCCACCTCCCCTTGTGGTGTTACTCCTTTCCTTGTCTTTCATGACAGTCCGTTCACACAGGCTTTCCCTAAGCTAAAAGCACATAAAGTTTGTGAGCAGTGGAAGATATTTACTTGGGTTTGCAAGTACAATAAAATATTTCTCTTTTTTTCCCTCTTGGCAGCAAGCAGATTTGAAATTAAGGGGAAGAAATTAATCTTTTTTTTTTGTTGTTGTATCAAGACTGTGAAGTCCACCCAGAGCTCATCTTTGGCCCTGTGTGTGATCACAGCCATGCACTGTTTAAAACCTAGAAATTGCAAAACCTGAGTTTCTCTCCCTCATCATTTCACAGCAGAGGCTTCTGTTGTGCTTAAGCCCAAATATTAACAATTCTTTTATGTTTCTTTTTTTCTTTCTCTCCTCCTTTCAGCATTTGGGGAAATAATCCCATTGCTATGATGTTGACATGCTTTAATTTTCATATCTTGAAACCATTCTTCTGAGGCTGAATTTCAGAAAATAAAATGACAACCAGTGGCCTCAGACTTAGTGTCGCTCACACTGATTCCACGGGTTTCCTTTCATCACGGCCCTGAGCTAAATGAAATTACCGGGGGCTGGAGAGCAGCCTTGGTTCATTCTGATTCCCGTGCTCTGCTCCTGATTACAGAGGGAAGACAGGTCAAGTGGCTCATTTAAATGAGTAGCTGGTGAGGCTGGGACCTGTGAGGACAAAAGAGGTTGGCTTAAGCCAGAAAAGTTCCAGTTATGGTTGTGGAAATCCTCTCCAAATCCCAGCACATCCACTGAAGGATCCCAAGAGGAGCAATCCATCCAGCAACCATTGCCAATTGATGTGGGCCTGTGAAATATTTTTTTAAAATCTCTGTTTAAAAGACTTTGCTGCCAGAGTACAGATTTCTGCCTCTGTTTATGCAAGGAAAAGATGGTCTGGTGTGCTAGTGTGTGGAGAACAGCCCAAATCTGTCTTTGACTTCTAGTGCTGCTGCTGGTTTTTCTTTTTCTTAGGGTGTGTAAATTTTCCTGTTTTCATTATAACCAGCCTGAACACATATATATATAAACAGACATCTGAACACACATCCATGCTTTACCCTCTCAGGATGATAAGAGGCAGCACTGAAGAGCCCCAGCAGACTGAAATGCCTCCTCGGTCTTGTGGGAGTTCCCAGTTACTACCTGGAGGATCCTGCTGGGAATCCTGAGTCCCTGGGAATCCCTGGCTGCTCTCCAAGGTGGTGCATCAGGTTGGCAGCCAAACTGTTGTGGACCTTGGGCTTCCCTTTATGCTTATGCACTTTACTCTTAATGGGTTGCACAGTCATCAAGCTGCCACACATCAAGGTGTGCCACCTTACTGGGGTGGCCTGTGTTGGCTTCTCTTCATGTGTTTTGGGGTGGATCTGGAATAGTTCTGCCACTCCTAGTGAAGGTTTGGGAGGAAGCTCATCTGTGCTTCTTGAGGAGAAGCAGCTTTCCTCAGGCTCCAGAAACCTAATCTTGACCTGAAATACACCTGGATGCTCATGCACTGGAGGAGTAAAAGAGAAACAGCTCCTTCCTCAGCTCTTTTACTCAATTTTGAGCAGACTGAAGTACAACATACAAACTGAAGTAATGGTCAAAACACATCCCTGGGTTATTAAGGATTTGTTGGGCTAGAGAAGAGCATGAACTTCTACCAGTTTTCTGCTTGGTAGAAGGGTGAAAAGTGATGGAAGCTGGAGAGCCCCACTGCCATTCCAGGGAAGCTGTAACTGTGTTACTGATGAGCTGTGACTTCCCTGCAGGTTCACAGTCACTTACTACTTCTTAAAACATCCATTTGGCCTAATGGATGGATTGATTTATTTATTTTTAAGAGCACACTGACTATATTCTGAACTGTGGGCAATGATTTCCCTATGTGTAATCCAAATATCTGGGTGGGCTTTTACTTTTGGATACTCTGGAAGCTTTCAGACCTTCTTGGTCCATACAAAACCTTGGAAAAACAAAGCAGGATGCTTTGTTATACAAAGATATGGGAAGATCTGAAGAAGTGGCAATTTAGAACTAGGAAAAGAAAAAAACCCAACCCCAAATATAAAAGAAATACCATGACCTTTTCAGAAGTACTGAGTTGTGATCAGTCTTCTGAATTTTGATTGCCATTTCTGGTACTCCTGGATTGTGTTTCCACTTCATGTATGTCCATCATCTGATCTCTGCCCCAGCTCCTAGGGTATATTTTCTCCTTTTTTTCTGACTCTGAATAATTTTGGATTTTTCTTGTCTCTCTTCCATTAAAATCTTCTGGAATTTGGTTTCTGAATATAGATGTTGGCCAAAAAAATTCAGATCCTGAATGCCATTTGGGTAGAAGTCCCACCAGTGCCATCTGCAGCCGCTCTGACACATCCCCTGTGAAACCTGCCTTTGAGTTGCAGCCTCGGTGACAGTCCTTGTGACACTTGGTCACCTCTTGAAGGTCATTATGCCACTCACCTCTTAGTTTGGTCTTGTCCAGGGCAACTCTTGAGGGGTTGCAAAGGGCCTCAGTTGTAGGCAGGACTTTCCAGTGCCAGTAGATAATGGAACATGAAGGCTGGGACCTGAGTGCTGATTTATTTGTCTGGCTCCTTCCTCCTGCTCTCACAAGGTCTGTTGAATTGCCCTTGTCGCTGTGTGTGTCTCTTCTGTGTGCCTCTGCCCTGGATGCTGCCTGTAATTACTTTCCCACAGGGTTGTGACTCTGTGTCTCTGCTGTGTTTAGAAAGCTTGCAGCAGTGTAAATAAAACCTGTCCACTTCTTCTAGCTCCCTGTTGCAGGCACACTCAGCTGCACTGAGCTGAGAGGGTGGCATATGCTAAGTGCGTCTGCAGTGCACATGCAACGAGACCTGTTAGCTCCAAGAGACATCCATGCCTTGTGTAAGAGGTGATGTAGTAATTTGAAGTGATCCAGGCCCTCCTCAGGAAAAAAATAATTATAAAATGCTTTTTAGAAATATTTTTTAAATCCATAATTTTCCCAGGAATTGTTCAGAAATCCTGCTCCATCCTTACTGTTGTGTACCAAGTATTACCAGGATGTGGTTTTGATTGCTCCAACAAGCAGAAACTGGAGTTCAAAATTACCCATCACTTCCAGGCTTTACTTGCAAATAGGAGAACCCTTTTCTTTCCAAATGGAGGATTGTAACATTTACAGGTTTTGGTAAACCTGCAGAGTGTTCCCTAAGTCTTGCACTTGACTTAGGGGTGTCTGTTATCACTTCTTTAACTGGGCAGTGATCTGTAGCATCATGTATGATGGATACCAAAGTTTGCTACTGTCCTTGCTTCTGAGTCTATCAAAGTGACCCCAAATATGCAGCAGTGCAGCTGAGCTCCCCTCTTTCATCACTCACAAAAGCAGGAAACGTTGCCAAACGTGGGAGCAGGGCAGTGCAGGTGCAGAGAGCTGCTTTGGGAGAGTGATTCTGTTGTGGTTTTAACTGGATNCTGCCCTGGATGCTGCCTGTAATTACTTTCCCACAGGGTTGTGACTCTGTGTCTCTGCTGTGTTTAGAAAGCTTGCAGCAGTGTAAATAAAACCTGTCCACTTCTTCTAGCTCCCTGTTGCAGGCACACTCAGCTGCACTGAGCTGAGAGGGTGGCATATGCTAAGTGCGTCTGCAGTGCACATGCAACGAGACCTGTTAGCTCCAAGAGACATCCATGCCTTGTGTAAGAGGTGATGTAGTAATTTGAAGTGATCCAGGCCCTCCCCCCACCCAAGGAAAAAATAACTTAAAAATGTTTTTTAGAAATATTTTTAAAATCCATAATTTTCCCAGGAATTGTTCAGAAATCCTGCTCCATCCTTACTGTTGCATACCAGGTATTACCAGGATGTGATTTTGATTGCTCCAACAAGCAGAAACTGGAGTTCAAAATTACCCATCACTTCCAGGCTTTACTTGGAAATAGGAGAAACCTTTTCTCTCCAAATGGAGGATTGTAGCATTTACAAACCAGTCTCTTGCCATTAATGTGGCATTTTGGTAAACCTGCAGAGCGTTCCCTAAGTCTTGCACGNAAATACTTAGTGCCTCAAATCCCCAAGGTGAATCTGCTGCTGAAAGCTTTGTTACCACAACTCTGTGTGTGTGTATACACAATTACTACACTGGGATTTGTTTCATTTTATGTTATAAATAAAGTGAAAATGGAAAATATTGGCAGTGAAAGGAGAAACAACTCTAGGGGTAGAATAGAAGCTGTGTTGTTGATCATGTAGGTTTTAGCTTAATTGTTGTGGAAGTGTGTTCTGAAAAGAATCGTAGAGCGATCTGCTATCATAAAGCAGATTAACTTCAGTCCTGGAAGTCCCATGCTGTCTTTCCTAAATCACTTGGAGTGCATTAGGTAATAGATGGGAAGTAATGGTTTGTCTAAAGGTATAATTCTCCTTGATGAGGTTTCCTCAGTAAGTGCCTCCTTGAATCCGGCTGGGCTTGCATTTAAAATGTTCATGAATGAAAAATGTCTGCCTCTAACCAAAACTTTGAATAAAATAAAAGAGGTTTTTTTGAATAAATCTCTTTGGGGAAAGTTCTGGTTTGTGTAAAAACTGGAGGTTTTGAAACCCTTTAACGTGTGTCAGGTGGTTAGAAGGACAGAGTACTTCTCTGTAGGGATTCAGCGCAGCAGGTGACAGCTTTAGGGTTGATTCTGCTTTTATTGCTCCATGTTTTTAGTGTTGCTGTGATTTTTGTTTAGTCTTTAGGGATCTCTGGTTCAGGTAGGGGATGTGCTTGTCGGGCCCTGAGCAGCTCTGGCTCGTGCTGTTCCAGCCTGGTGTGAACGCCGTAGCCAGGAGCCCCTCCTGGAAAGGATGCTGGTGAGTGGTTAGGGCTGTGCTCCGGAGGGGAGAGCTCTTCCCAGAGAGGTTGTTGCAGAATTAAGAAAGCTTGAGGGGAAGCAGCCAGCTCCCCTGCTGCTTCTAATAATAAAACAAAGCAAGGAGGAGTAGAAAGGGGTTTTGATCGTGTTTTCCTCCTCTGCAGGATTTAAAGGTCTTTAACAAGTTGGCAGACGTTAGTGGAAGTCACTTTTCTGCAGTTTCAGGAAAAATCTGGACCTCCCTGTGAAGTCTTAATCACAGGATTGACCTTCTTGAAGGAAAACAGATACCATGGAGGGCAGAGGGGGGGGTGTGGGTCTGCCAGCTCTGACCCTACTTCAGTTTGGTCTCGTACTTTACACCACGGAGTGTCTGTGTAATGCTCGGCCACCCAGAGCTTCAGTAGCCTGATAATGAGATGGGAAGAGCACATCCTCTGGTAAGAAACCTCCACATGGCTGGGGTGAGCTGCTGTGCTCCTGAGCCACAAACAGGGTGGCTGAAGCCACACATCTGAACTGGGGAGGTGACAAGGGAGAGTGATAAATGCTGCGTATGGCTCTGGGTCTGTGCCTGCCCACCACACTCTGAACAGGGCTGTGCCCACCTGGGACCACCACTGGAAATAGGACAGCGCTGTGTGGGGCTGCTTTGGCTCAGTGCCACCAAGGTCAGGAGTTTTATCTGGCTGAGGTGATTCCCACCTGCTGTTGCCCAGCCTTGTTGATGCTCAGCTTCCTTCATCAGTGTGAGAGCTCTGCCACAGCAAAGGGACAGCAGATGTGACCTGTGAGACCAGGCTTTGCCTCCACTGTGGACTTCTGCAGCCCCAGCTTCATGTTGTAGCCTAGTCAGGGTTTTGGTTTCTGCTTGCCAGAAACACTTTCACTGGGTGCTTAAGGCACTGGAAAACGTTCATTAAATGGCAGAAGCTGACTGCCCTCTCTAAGGGACACTGGAGGTACAGAGTGATATTCCTTAGCAGCAATGGAGCTGCTCCAGGTTGGGGTGTGTGCCTGGTCCCTGTGCCTTCACCAGGCGGCTCTGAGCCACGCTGCCTCCCCTGTGAGAGCGTGTTTGGGTGCCTGAGAGCAAACTGGCATTACCCAGTGTGCAGGTGCTACCCACCAAAGGTGTTTCCACTGTGAAATACTCCCAGGTTTGGCTGCTGAACAACTCCATCTAATAAGAGACCTCTCCCTTCTCCTCCCCACCTGAGAGTGTCCTCAGGAGGGTTACTGCCACAATAATTCTGCTTTCTGTCACAGAGGCTTCACTGCACCCTAAAAAAGACACCTTCTGCTGTACATGTGTGCTTCTCTGACACAAATACTTACTCAGCCCTGCAGGGTCAGCCTCATTTCCCAGCTTCCAAGCATTGTCTTCAGTCTCCTTCATCCATCACAACAAGCAATGCACAGATATTAATAAAATCCAGATGGAGAGAATGATTACTGTTGGTTACGTCAAGTAAATTGAAATGGTTTTCCCTCTTTGGTAAATCACACCCAGAAGTCTTATATCATAAGTTATGCTGACTCCCTGGGTCTGGAAGGTTGTGACTAACAGCTGTTGTTTTTACAAAGTGCCTTGTCTTGGCTGGAGGAAAACAAAGATAAACATAATGTGATTTGTGGAGTCGCTTAGTGTAGGTTTGTCAAATGGGGCATCTAAATCCCAGTGATAAACACGGGCCCTCTGTGACCAATGGGAGCTTTTTGTAGAGTCAAGTTCAGCTCCTGCTTTGGAGAAAGCAGCAGTTTCTCACCTGAGAGCACCCAGTGTTCCCCCTGGAAGTGGCACCAGATACCTGTATTGAGTTAAATCCCAAGGCTTTGATGTTGGAGGTAGCTCTGCCCAGTGGAAGATAGAAATCAGGTCTCAAGTGGCATCACAGAAATCTGCCTGGTACCAAGTGAAGAACCACCTTGTTTGGTACCTGTGTAGGGTCCTCAGGGGAGAGGAGAGGGAGGAAGAGGAGGGAAGAGCTGCTGCCCTGTGCTCTCCAAGGCAGCAGAGAGGCCCAGCTTCCCTGGGCATGGCAGCTCCATGGATTTATGTCAGATGGGTTGTTTGCATTTCAATTCAGGTCTAGGTTGTGTCTTCTTAAAACACCTGGTGGGCAGGTGCCCACTAGTGCAGCACTGCCAAAGGTAAGGAACCCTTATTCATTCACTACACTGCCTGGCCCTGAGTTGTGTGGAATTCCCAGGAGGTCTTTAATGAAAATTACAACAAAACCAGGATAAAAGCTTCCAGGCAGTGGTGTTAAGCAGTCATTTCCCATGTCTGGGCACTAAACAAAGCACCGCTCTCTCTCACCTTCCTTCCCACCTCACCACCTTCCTTGTGGGCACCATCTCTTGCTTTGCCTAGCAGATAGTTTGGGGTTTTTCCTCTGCATGCCTGGCACAATGCACAACATTTCTTGCTGAGATCTGATGCTGACAAGCCTGGAGTGTCTCTTGGTCTGTGTTAACTGGAGGGAGCTCTGGTGGCTGGCTGCCTACTCACCGGCAGTGGGAAGCGCAGACCTGGGTGCTCATCTCCCTGCCAGTGCTCCAGGCTCTGGTGAGGTCTGGGGAAGCTGGGGATCTGTGCTCCTTGCTCAAGGCTTCTCTCTTTCATGTTTATTTGCCTCAAGTGGCTCTAACAGCACCTTTTGCTCTGCCCCCATCTCTTCATTAGGTAGTAACAAGCCTTCCAGGCACTTGAGTTGGGGACTGTGACGCTCAGATTGTTTCGATGGAAGCTTGTTCCTGCACGAGAGGCTTGTTGCCATCAAAGCTTCTCGAAAACAGTGCTGGTAATTACAGCTCTCTACAGCTGACTGAATTTTCTGCTTGACATGCTGATGGCCTTAAAAATTAAGAAAAAAACCACAACTGCTAGAGAGCAAAACCACTGCTTTCTAATGCACATCCCACAGCTTGTTGGGAGGGTTGATTAGTAACTTGGTTTTGTTCTTTACTCCCTGGCCAAGCTGAATAGTTAGGTGGCTTGCCAAGGGGAGTTTATCTGGGAAGAATTAAAAGCTACTTCATCCTTCACCCTCATGCATCCCACTAAAACAAGTCTGCTACAGGTTCATTGCTTTGTTTGCCTTTCCTGATATGAAAAGAAAAGGCCTCTTCTTTAAACTTAAGACCATTCCTAAGCACACCTATTGTTTTGATACAGATTTTTATCCCCAGGCTCTCATTCAAGTTGCTTTAGATCATTTTTTTCAGCTGTGTCTTGAACAGTGGCTTTTCAGAAGAGAAGTCTCAAACTGCCTGTGCAGAGGTTTCTTTGTAGAATGGGACCAGGCAGACTTCTAGCTTGAGCAAGGCCCTTAGCCAGTTGTTTCCAAGTGAAACTAGACTCATCCTCTTGCTTAAAAATAAAGCAACAAGATAAATAAAAAATTCCTTCTTTCCCAGCTCTGCACTTAGTCACATTTGATTGTTTGGTCTCAGCAAGCTGAACCATCTCAAGCTTTGTCATGTTTAATAGAGGGTTAATGATTTGCAGGAAGGAGATCTTACAGCATTGAGTGCAGTGGGTACCGTCACTGGTGCTCTCCTCGAGCATCCAGCTCCAGTGTGTGACACTGCTGACCTTGGAGAGGAACTGCATTGAGGCATGTTGGACTGGATGATCTTAGAGGTCTTTTTCAACCTTAACAATCCTGTGATTCTGTGATTCTGTGATTCTATGTTGCTGTTATACTGCTTTGACAAAAGCCTCCCCCAAAAGCAGACAACAGCTGTGTGAAAATATTCAGGCTTGTAAAATGGAAGAGGAGGTAAAGAACTCCTAAACCTTGTGGCTGGGGTGATGGGGCAAGACATGCACTTGAGGACTGCTCCTGATTAACAGCTCAAACCCAAAGCACCCACTCAAAACATTATGGTGGCTCCCCTTTTACCTCCCCACCAGCTCTGAGCAGCAGCAGTGCAGTCAGCCAAGTGGAAGACTTAACTGAGCTCTCATTTCCAAACTGTTCCCCAAGAGGAGGGGGAACTCTCAGCAAGGTGACAGCAGAGTGGGAACTCACAGTGCTGCTGCACATCTCCATGATTAATAGTGCACTGCAATTTCAAGAGCTGTCAAGCAAGCACCTCTTGCCTCTGCTAAAACTCAGGGTTTAAACAGGGCTTCTTGCTGTCAGTGTTCCTGAGCTTATTTGGTATTCAAGGATGCAAAGAGGAACATAAATAATTTGATATTCATACTGACAACTCTAGGCACTGCCATAGCCCCAGTTTCAACAATGTAATGGACAGTGTGTTATCTCATAATGTGTTTTGAGATCAGAGCTGATTTAAAGGTTATTCATCCTGGGAGAAATTATGCTGTAATTGAATTTATCTTGCATTTATCTATTCAAGGAAACATAACTACAGTTTAAGGGAGAAAAATACATCAAGGAGCTAAATTTTTATTATCAGTTTGTATAAAAGACACAAATTATTCCAGCAACCTTTCTCCACTGAGCTGTATTATTTGCTACACAATTGGAGTCCAGACAAGAAAACAGAGTCTTCTTTCAGCAGGTATAAAGCTCTACACCTCCAACTCAAACGAATGGCCGAGGACGATAGCGGGGTGCAGCAGCACAGAGCATGGCAGGAATCAGGCTTATGTAAGATGAATTAGAAGTGGCTGTCTAAGGTTCAAGGAACAAAGAAGCATTTGCTGTGAAACATGGAACCAGAGGTGTAATGTCCCCAGCTTGTTGAACAGCAGCAAACCTGCCTGGTAGGGGAAGCAGTGGGATGGTAACTCCTGTCCCTGTGGGTTGGCCAGGACTGGGGGAAGCCCTTTTTCGGGCAAACAGATGGGGAAGGAGCATGTGAGAAGCTACTGACCTCCCAGTGTCATGGCCCAGGGCTGCTCATCACCAGCCTTTGCCCCCTCTGGGGCATGCAAGGTCTCCCAAGCGTGGTGGCCTGGAAATGGAGCACTAAGTGATGTTTGAGTAAGTCATCTGCTCTTGGCAAGTACAGCAGCATGTGGCAGCACTGGGGCAATGCTCTCCCTCTTGGGCGTCTCCGAGGGCTTGGCTGCAGTCAAAGCAGTGCAGTGACAGGACCAGGGACACAGGGACACAGCAAGCCTGACTCCAGCTGGAGCTGCAGGGTGGTGGCAGGCAGCTGCAGCAGCCTTGAGGTGTTGGATTTGCAGAGGTGCCCGTGGCTCACTTCCTTCCAGAGGATGCCCAAAGCCTGGCTGTGCTGTTTTCCTGGCCAGACCTGGGCTTTTCTTCCAAGCCCTGGCAAGTGGCTTAGGGGAGACAGGATGATGGGTCTGGCACTGTCCTCACAGGTTTTGGGGAGCTGTTTCAGCACATCAAGCTTTGAGGCTTCACGTGTGGGACTTCCAGAGCATGATCAGACAAGGTTAAAAAAGAATTAGACATCCTTCCCACCACCAGATTATCTCAACAAGCTATTGTTAAAGGGAAGATTGCCCTTAGCAGAGCAAAATGTTCCTGAGTATGGGTCTGTACATCTTGGTTTCCTTGCCCAAACAGTGCAATTTTGATAAAGGGAAAAGGATTCATTTACCTCTGAGATAACAAATTTTATGCTAAATTTCAGCCAGATGGTACAGAAAACAGCTGAGAGATTATAGCCCCCAAACCAGGCTTTAAATAGAAATGATAAGTTGCTATAAACCTGCCAGTAGCACTGGTCTAACAATGGAAGAGTTATTTCCCTCATTCACTATCCTGCTCCCTATTATTTATCTTCCTGTTCTTCTTTATCCATGTCATCTCACCTCTTCTACCACTCATTACATCAGAGGGAAGAACTCCAGCCTCAGAGGCCTTCAGGAGCAGCAGGATTTCATGCTTTGTTTTAAACTTTTCTTCAAAACTCATCTTTTAATTAACAAAAATATTCTGAAAGATGCCAACAGCCTGGGATGTTGTGCATCAGATTTGCTCCAAAGCAAGGGGTAAAGTTGTTTAGATGGTCTTGGTGGCACTAGCCCTGCCCACTGCACTGAAGTTACTTGTTTCTGGAAACCTGCAGCCTTTAGGGTTTGCTCTGGCCTCTGAAATTCTCCCTACTTGAGTGTCTGGCTGTGAGTCACTAGAAACCAAACAAGTGAGGGACTGCAGAGAGGGTGTCATGCTGATTCTTCTCATCTCCCCTCATGCTCCCTCTAACCCAGACTCTTTCCAGGACTGTTCATGAGCACAGTCTGCACAGCACCCTGCCCTTCTGGGGTCTCCTTTGTCCTGGCCCCATCCTGCTGCTCCTGCTCACATTTAGGTCTCCCTGGGTGTCCTCTGCCCAGTGCAGGCTCCCCAACCCCTCTGAGATGCCAAACTGTGGGGTTAGGGTGTTCTTCACTCATTTCCCTCCTTTCTGTCATCCTACTGAGGATTGTTTGTAGGCCAACACCTGCTTCAAGTCCCACTCTAAAACTGACTGTGGGACTAATCTCAAAGTATTGGTTGGAGGGTTTTTTGGTGATTGTGGGTTTCTTTTTTCTTAATGCAGCACTTCAGCAAAATATTTATTCTCTTAGAGAGTTCCCACAGCCTGAAGTGATTGCACAAGCACTGACTGTTATTTTAGTGGCACTTGAGCACAGTCAATGTTTGGACAGTACCAAGAAAAAAAACCTGAGTGATGCTTATACAGAGAGCAGGCAGAGTGAGCCTGCTGTATTTGGGGATGCTCCCTGGTGAGGCTTTTACCTTTGTTAAGACAGTCACTATGAAAATGAAGTGTCCTGAAAAATCACAGCTCTGGGAGGTTTTCAGATCCTCAGAGGTAATAAAACAGTAAATAGATGGCAGAGCAGCCAGCAGTCCTATGCAGAACCTGCCCCTCTTCAGCCCTGAGAGGTGTATTCAGAGTAAAGGACTCTCTAGGTACAGTCTTGGGGATGTGGGGGGAGAAGGATGGGCAGGGAGCACCAAGCAGAGGTCTGGGAGAGGCAGCTTGAACAACTGGTCTTCCTCCAGGCTTTCTAGGTGATGTGGGCAAATTAAGTGTCCCCTTGTTCCCTTTGCATGGGATGTAGATGTGGTGTGTGCTGTCTGATATGTCTGTCTGGATGGGGAGAAATGGTTGCTTAGGTTTTGTGCTTGTACAAGGTGAGGCACAGCGTGACCCTTTATTTCCAGCCTCTTACAGGTGATGTTTGGGCTTAGTCTTGCCAAACTGCCAACCAAGCCCTGTTTCTTGCAGGAGATGGTGGGATTCTGCTAACACATGGTTTTCTTGGCCAGCTTAGGTTGCCCCAGGGTCATATCCTCACTACTGCTCTTGAGCTTAGGTCCTGTAAGCCTCAGGTTTCCAGAAGCATCCCCATTCTGTCTTTGTTTCACTTGTGACAGAACCTGTGATTGCCATGACACGCTGTGAATGGTGCAAGTCACCTATGCAGAGGTGAAGTCTGGGCTTTCTTTCAGCTGGGGAAGAGCATTCATCTGTCTCTTCACTTGTATACATTGGACCAGTTAAAAATCCCAGGATACTGGGAGTTAATGAATTGGCTGACCTGTACTGGAGCCACTTTAATGGTCCCCACCCTTGAGAATTTGCAAACAACCTTCCCAATATTACTCAATAAAACAGCTTTCTCTTTGAATGCATTGTTGCCTCTAGATGACCACAAACTCTGAAAGCACACCCAAAGCCCAGATGACTTTTTAATATTTTAACATGTGTGTTTTCATGTCTTAGTTCTGTGAGGGTTTTGTCTTGTCCCTGTCCCTTCAGGTGACAGCAGCACTTGGCTTTGCTTCACGGTTCTTGCACCTTCACGTGGAGCACAGCTGACAAGCAAGAAATAGAGAAGCAAATGCATTGACTGATAGTAGAGCTGGAAAATCAGTTTGATGGCAAACAAAAGGAGAATACCTCTCAGTATAATAAAATTCACTAGTGACTCTGCAGCTACCACCTGAGCTGCCCTGGGGGGAAATGAAGTTTTATTTCCTGGCTGGAGAATTTCACTACAATGTTAGTGAAGGGTTTAGGTGGAAAAACTGGGAGGGAGAACATATTTCCTTCAAATGCTTCCTAATATACAGGTAGTAAACTGATAGTAGTGATTCTTGCTCTTCTTTTTTTTTTCCCCTTGAATTTCATGGAATCTGTAAAGACTCCTCCTGGGAGCAGGAGCTGCCTTTGCTTGTGGAGTGGTGCAGCCCTGCAGGAGCCCTGGGACTGGAATAGCAAGTGGAGCTGGTAGTGTGGTGTAATCAGTGAGAGTCTGTAATTTAAAGAATGACCATCAAGGGAAAGCTGGTTCCCATCCTTATCACTCAAAGTAGGCAAGGAGGGAAGGGTTGAACTATCCAGGCAGTTCTGGAGGCCCTGGAAGATGCTGCACTTCTCATTCTGGACACCTACAAGTGGGGTGCTGCTCCCCCCAGTGTTTAAATGAGAGGGTTCATCACACGCAGGCTTCAAGTTCAAAGTCCACAAGCAAACTACACCAGGAGCTGTCCTGTAACTGTACAGGCTGAAGCACCCAAAACACAGACAGGGTTCTCTGCAGAAGCCAGCAGACCCCACCGTGGCTGCCAGGAGGGGGGGTGGGCTTGCACACCCCCCCCAGCTGGGAGCTGGATAGCTCAGGCTCAGAGGCAGGTGCTGGTGCTCGGCAGTCGAGGTCTCTCCCATGGCTGGCTCGTGGGAGGGCATTACTGGCCGTGGCCTTGGGTTTGGGAAGGATGGATCATCCCACAGGGCTGCTGCTGAGGCACCAGAAAGGTAACATGAGGGTGCAGTTCACCAGGGGGAAGTGTGCTGAGGGCCAGAAGAGAACTCCAGGCCAGGCTTTGACTTAGGCTCATCCATGAGAGGAAGCTTTTCCCTCTCTTGAACCTGCCCAGGACCTCTATGGGCTCTTGGACTGGATTCCCTGGCCCAGAAGAAGTTAATCAGAGCATGTGGGATGCAGAGCTCTGGATTTGGTGTGGAAATCCTAAAAAGTCACGTGTGTTGCTGCTCTCTGGCTTTATCCCTATTTGTAACCTCCTAAGCTGCACAGCACTCTGGTACTTGCTACCCGAGCTCATCATGGCAGCTGGAGGTTGAAGTTCTTGTGGCTAAGACACATCTGGACCACAGCTGATGGCACTGAGCGTGCACAATGTGTGGTGTAACACAGTTGTAAGGTGTGGACTGGTGAGTGCAGAGACTTCTGTGCTCTAGATCTGGGTAAGAGAGTACAGAAGAGGTTTCTGGTGTTACTGTGGTGCTGTGGTGTGTGGTTAGGCTTTAGTTTCCAACAGGGGTATGAAAAAACTGTAATTGCTGGAAGAATTTTGCATGTGGTTATGCTAATTGTTTATTTGTCTTTTATGTTGCCACACTTGGAAAAGAAATACAATAATTACTTAAGTCTGATTACAGTTTAGATGAAGAAGTCTTGAATCTGATGTTGATTTTATTCTAATTCTTAGTTTAATCCCTTAAAACAAAGACTCTCAAGGTGCATTAACACATTAATGAATTGAAGAGAGCCTCAAAATGCCCTGTCAGATAAATCAGAATCATTACAGTCATTATAAAAACAGGGGGAGCTGAGGCACAGGTAACTGCTGTGAATGTTATTGGACCTTGAAAAACTAATGTCAGGTATTGAGATCTTCCCACCCCTCCTGCTCTCCTGAGGTGCAGTGGTGGCCTCCACATGATGCTGCAGAGCCCCTCTGCCAGCTTGTGTCCTCCTGCCTTGACACATAAACCTCCCCGTGGGTTCTGGAGTGACTTCCACAGCCCACACTAATGGCACAAAGCCACTGATTCCTGTAGTTGCAGCCCTATTCCCATGGTGACAGCAAGGGTAACAATTCAAGGGAGAAAAATGTTGGGTTCAGCACAGGCCTGTGGTACTGAGTAAAGGAACAGGTGATGCTGGAAGTCCCTGTAGAGCTGGACCTTGTGTGTGGCTGCTGTGCCATAGCAGGGACACTGGGACAGCTGTAATGAGGAAATAGTTCCTTTCTAGTGGAGGTGAGCAGGGAATTGCTCCATGCTTGGCCTGGAGGAGCTGTGGGATGTGAGTAGAGGCCGTTCCCCCATGGGAATTGGGGGCAGAAGGGGAATGTTCAGCTTACGCTGAGCACAAGGTCTGTGCAGGTGTACACAGGGTGCAGGGTGTGAGGCTGCTCGCTGGCACTCGTGAGGGTTTTGATAAGCTGGACACAAGACTAAATGCAGATGAAGCAGTGGGTTTGCTCAGTCTCAGGCTTGAGACTCCTCCATCTGTGATATTACTGACTGGAGGAGATCTCTACCAGACAAGTCAGGAACGTGCTGAGCACTGAGGAAGCAGAATTCCTGAAGTGCAGTTTGTTTCTCTCTGGACATGCTCTTGGCTGGCAGCAAGATGAGAGTGCTGGGAAGAGGGAAGAAGTGCCACTTAACACACCAATGGCTGAGTGGTTTGCCAGCCTTGGCATGACAGTAGTCAAGGGTGAACTCCCAGAGAGGCTGATTTCTGATAAAGGCTGTGAATATGAGCTACTTTTTAATTGTGAGCAACTGTGACAGACTGAGGATGGAGGGATGGATGGATGG
>VXBZ01008469.1:1479023-1558411 GCA_013399135.1 Heliornis fulica | reverse complement strand
CAGCCCTGGCAGGGATGAGAGTGTGCAGTCCTGGACTGCGGGGATCAGCTCACCCAACCCCCCCAATCCTCCCCAGGCACCGGCAGATGGAGCGACTCCACCTTATCTCTGCAGACCAGGCTCGGAGGGGTCGTGGCCGTGTCTTCTGATTAATAAAACTGCAGGAAAAGATGCACTCGAGCTCAAAAATCGTTTAAGGAAAGCAGGAAAGGCCAATCCCGGGCATGTTGCCTTTTTCCAGCCCTCACCATCAGCCCTTCTCCAGGCTGCTGGGTAGCACGGCACAGCAGCAGCTGCATGAAGGTGCGATTATTGGGGAGCAGGATAAGCACCACTCCTAGTTCACTGCTCAGCCAGCCACCCAAACCCCAAATGATTTGATTCTCATGAGCTTCTGTGGGCTGTGAAGTGCCCTAAAAACATTGTGCTGCAAATTGTGTCCGTATGAAAAAGGGAACTTTCAATTCTTGTGTACACAGTTTCATCCTCCTCCATAGGACTCACGAGAAGCATGTAACCCTCTGATTCCTGCTCAGCCTCCTTGGTTATGCCACAATATTTCCTCCCCCCACATAAAACCTGCTGCTGGGCATCATCGTCAGAGCTGCCAGCTGCAGAGAGAAGGCTGGGGAGGGGTGTGTGTGGATCTTCTGCCTAATCAGCCAAGAGTCTTCCCCGTCCACATCTGCCCAAGGACCGACCTGCCCAGTGCAGAGCTAATGCAGGTCAGCCCAGGCACTCCCTCCTGGAGAAGCAGCCACCCCTCCCAGCCATATACATGTATACCTAGAGCTGTGATTGCAGGAGTCAGGAGAGGTCCACCTTGTCCCTAGGCGTTGCTAAAAGCAGCTCCTGGGTTTATTGCCCAGGCGTTACGATCCTCGCAGCAGCAGAGATGCACAAGCTCATCCTCCGTTCTCGAGCACGGGTGGCTGTGCAGCAGAGAGCTTCATCCCAGCTCTGCCTCTCCATCTCCCCTCCGGCACTACGCAGGGGAACTCTGACAGGATAATAAAGAGTTGCACAATATACTATAAAAAGGCAATTAGATAAACTGCTGGATTGGGACCAGCTCCCGTGACCTAGTTAATAGCTCTGGGAATTTCGGGAGGGCAGGGAAGGAAATGGCATCGGTGTCAGTGCACAGTGCGGGTTTTGGGGGGGATGGAGGGTGCAGCACATACCCTGGACTCATCCCAAGAAAGCAGCTCCGGCACAGCATGAGGTGAAAATGCTGAATTTAGAAGCAGCTCTCGTGGAAGCTGCTGTTGCGTTTGTGCTTCGGGTCTTGAGGCTGAATTCACACACAGTGTGGTGTTCAAAGACAAAGGCAGCTGTAGCCAGCATGACAGGTACTTTGCAGTGAGAAAACCATGGCAGAATAAACCCCCAAAGTCTCCAGGAGAAACCCCACACTGGATGGTCCCTCTTTATTGAGTTTTCCCTCCTGAACACAAAAATGGCTGCCTAAATTACAGACATAAAACAAAGACAAAGCACATAAAGGGCTGAGAATATCACAAATTTAGATTAAAATGGGGTTCAGTGAGAAAATACACCTGAACAGTACTTGAAAACTAAATATAGCCTTCTTGATTTAACTGCACTATTCCTAGAATAGATGATTTCTGATCCATGATTTGGGAGACAGCTTGTACACGAATCTCAGTGATTTTCATTTCCCAGGGGGGAAGAGCCCTGGTAAGCCCTGTTCAACTTTAAACTAAAAATTCCTTTGCAATT
Source organism: Heliornis fulica (assembly GCA_013399135.1). Lineage (NCBI taxonomy): Eukaryota > Metazoa > Chordata > Aves > Gruiformes > Heliornithidae > Heliornis > Heliornis fulica. The sequence continues at coordinate 1,556,668 of VXBZ01008469.1, read as the reverse complement.
TGACCACGATATTTTTCCAAGATACTTCCAGTAAGTTGGAATTAAATTTAACTCTCAGTTTGTTTTTAGTGTTGATGCGAGAACGAATTGCTTTCTTGAAATGCCAAATTCCCAGCTCGCTATTACACAAGTAGTATTTTTCCTACGAGTTTAACAACATTTTCATTGACTTAACATCTAAAGCTTCATCACTGTCAAATTAAATATTCATGTATGTACATGCCCTTGTATTTCAGAGGAAACGACGATGGACTAGGAAAGCGCGTGCTTGACGAACGCCAAGCTCTGTAAGGTCAGCTTGCAAACAGAACGCCCGTCTCTCCTGCTGCAGCCGTGGAGTCTACGTTTCTAACCTGGATTACCACTCTCCCCAGTTCCAAATTGTCTGTTTCCCTTCTGCATCGAGCTTGTGGTTCAATTTTCTTTGTGGTTTTAAACAAAATTTGAGCCAACTTGCAGTGAAAGTGCACGTCGCAGAGAACAGAGTGTTACCGTGAGCTACAGGCTGACCGGCTGCGTGTCACCCAGCACATCCCAGGCAGAGCAGGAGTGAGGAGCCTGTCTGGGATGGCACCGGTCTGGCTGCTTGGCTCGGTGCAGGGACAAACCCTTCCTATGTCCCCTGCTGACCCCAGTCCTGCTGCCCACAGACTGCTCAGCTCCGTGCACAGTGGACTCTGCACCCAGCAACCTCTGCCTGGATCTGACCAGCCTCCTCCCAGTCCCATAGCTGGTCGGGTCCTGGCTGGTAAATGATGCCTTAAAGCACAGAATAAAAGCTGCTGCAATGGACAGTGACTGGTTTGTACAGGAAATTTTGCCCTAAGCACCCTGTGGTCAGACGATGCCCCAGGACTGGAGAGTAGTTATATAATCTGTTTTTTCCCCTTCTCTCTCTCTCTTTTTTTATACTATTTTTTCTTATATTTTTCTTTTTTATGGGAGGAAGCTGTGAGGAAGTGCCTCTCAGAACAGAGGGATGGTGCCAGCAGCCTGCTTGCCTTTGGGGTATTTCTGGTCAGGATGGCTCAGCTCAGCCAGCTCCGTCCCCCATCTGTCCATTTTCCTTCCCCATTTTGTGTCCATTTCTGATAAAGGTGAGTTGGCAATACAGATGGTTGCTTGCATCGCTTGGAAACATCTCTCAGCCCCATCCAACTGCCAAGACAGCATGCTGGGAAGACTTGTCCCTCCTCTTTGAGGTACTCCTGGCAGTTCAGCCAAGGCCAGCAAGGGAAGGCAGCAGGCACAGGAGCTCACTCGCTGTGTTGGAGTGACATGGACAGGGTACACCTAAGCCAGTGACTGGCACTACCAGCAAAATTGCAGTTTGGTCTCTGAACCTGCTGCCTGCATCTCTCTGCAGAGCCTCACACACAGAGGCTGCTATTTCCAGAGGCAGGATTTGGCTACGCAGCCTCTGCGTGATTTTATCATCAATTAGTTCATTGTGTTTTGGTTGGTTCTGTTTTTTACCACAGGCCAAAAATAAAAGCTGCAAAAAGGATACAGTCAAAATCTGAGCTGAGCAAAATGCTGTGTGGAGAGGCTTTTACCGTGTCATAAGGAAAACCGAAGGGCAAATGAGGTACCTCATTGCTCAATCCGAAGGGAGAGACTGCTCGGTCTGCGGAAAGACTTCCAGTGCTGCTGCATCTGCTGCTGGGGAGGATGAGACAGGACAGCCTCACCTCGTGCTGGTGTCTGTGAGTCCTCTGCATGCCCACTGCCAGCTACTGAGGTACTGGAGCTTGTGGGCAAGGGCTGAGCTTCTCCTTTTCCTTTGCTCCACAGTGTGGGCAGAGTCCTGCTCTTAAAAAAAAAAACCAAACAAAAAAACACAAAAGAAAACCCCCTTTTTTGCAGAAAAGCTCCACACATTCTCTCACCCCACACGTACCAGTGTGGACACTTCAATGCCCAGTGCTGGAAAACATGCTACAGCCCAAGGAGGGAGAGAGCACAGGGCTTTCCGCAGCCTCAGGGGCAGAGCCAGCCTGGCTGGGGGCAGCGGGGCAATGGGTGGGGTGGGGGGAGCCAGTGAAACAGGGTTTATGGAGAACCTGCTTCTGTCTCACACAGCTCAGAGGTCAGCTCATCACCATGTCTTAATCCTGCCTGGGGTCTGACCCTGGGTACCAGGGAGCAGTGGATCATGACAGCTCCTCTGTGCTGACTCTGGATCCGGTCACGGGAACAGCACAGTCATTACAGCCTGGATGTAGTGCTGCTATATAGTTGTTCAAATACTCTCACCAGGAAAGCTCTCAGATTAGAAAAACCAGGATGGGGTAATATTTATGGTCCTCACGAGCAGATGACTGTGCTGCAGGAGCAGCTCCCTGTGTGGAGGCACCAAAGGAGCCCAGCCAGCCTAGGGGACTGGACACTGACCCCATATGCAGGAGACCAGACCACTGGACAAAGGTTTTTCTTCTTTTATCTAAAGTACAGAACAGAAGTACTGGGTCACGACTGAAATTGACCTTTGCCAGGAGACAGCGAGAGGGAACGGACCACAAGCTGGAAGTCAGAGCTGTAGCAGGGGATGTGTGTTTTGTGACACTTGAGCTGTGCAGCTCCTGCTGGCACACAACAAATTATTTCAGCAAAATAGAAATGTCACCTGGTACCACTGCAGCAAACCTCCTGAGGGGGGGTGTGTGAGTACGGTCAGGCATCCCGGTGGGCTGGGGGAGGCTGAGATGGACCCAGGAACATGCATGGTGTGGCCAGCCCAGGACAGGACGGGTGGTCCTCACCCAGGGGTCTGCTCAGCCACTGCCAGGAGCCCCAAGGTGTCTGCTTAATGTGTTACAGCGATGACTTTTGGGATCTTCCATAAATATTGTTTGAGCCTATGAATTAAGAGGGAGAAGGCAAATGGGATTAAAAAACTTATTTACAAATAATAGCACTTGGCACCCTGCCACCCATTCAAAAATAGTTAAAAATATGCATACACCTGCCTATATGTACTTATCATGACATGTATCACCCTGCACCTCCAAAACCACTCCTAGTACCATTGAGAAAGCTGAGAAACCAAGAACTCCCACCTAGGGTAAGATGAATCCCAGCTCTCCAGTCCCTGCTCCATGTTTGCCCAGTGCAGAGCCATTCTTAAGGCCACCATTCTTAAGTCCAGCAGTGTCTGTGCTGTTCACAGGGATGGGTGCACCATGCTACCAGTGCTGTGTGGGTGGAAACACTCTTCTGCCTTACAGACACAATAAATGGAGGCAGAAGAGAGAGGTGTAAAGAGTACACACACATCAGACTCCCACATCATCCCCCGCAGAAAACTGCAGCTAAGCACTTTGCTCTGCATGCACATTTTGGCCTAAATTATTGTAACAGAAGTTTTTTTTTTCCTGATGCCAAATATCACCTGTAAAGGTGACAGTTCAGTGCAATGAACACGACTGGACTTAAAGAATTGGTCATCGCTCCAAGTTACTTTAACCCTTAATGCAACCCCCACCCTCCTCCTTTGTTCCCAGGGTAGCTCATGACAGAAAAAGGGGGGACATGCTGCTTCATGAGGCCCATCGTGTCAGATGGAAGAGTCCATGTATGCAGCAGCCAGACTTACTGCATCCGTGGCTCTGGAGCTCTCCAGAACCAGTCAGGCCATCCCAGAGCACATTTTAGAGGACCAGCGTGTCCATCACCCTCAATGCATTCGAATGCTGCTGATGTTTGGGTGACCAGCCTGCCTTATGTAGTTTCCTTGTCATGGTTCCCAGAGGAGAAGCAAATTTCCCAGCCCCTTCAAGTCCCCAGTTTTGCTGGAATTCCCAAAAGGAGGGAGGAGTAGGGATTGATTGACTGTGCCATGTGTCCAGCATCTTAAACGATGTCTCTATCATAAACACAGATGAAGAGCAGAGATCTCAAAGCACTAAGGACCCAAAGCTGTAAGTCGAGACCTTTGACTTACCAGCATGTGCCACTGGTGTTAACCTACCCAAGAACCCCTGCTCAATGTCTGGGGTGACGTGCTGGGCTGACACTGACACCCTGCTGTGTAAATCCCTACATTGAAACCGCATTTGATTTGATCCAAACCGTTCCTGTCCTGGGAGTGACATCCACAAAGACTCCAGGTACCTCTCCAGCTCTTACAGGGATCCATGGGTCTTCAACCAACACAGGAGCCAATCCCCTCACCACTTCTATAACTTTTCATCTATCTGTACCTGTGTTTAGACTCTCCAATGTTCATTTCACTGCAGAGTCTTAAGCATGATCAAAGCCTTTAAGCTTGAAGAGAAGATAGCAGCCCCTAGACTGAAAGTATTAGTGTTAAACAGTTCTCATAGTAAATCTTTTGGCATCATAACACTAAATTCTTTTAATAGAAAAGTACTTCTTAAGCAATTTAGTTAATTTGATTTATGAAATAAAAAAGAAATTTGGAGAGTGCCAAATCTCAGGAAAAGAACAGCAGGGAAGGGAGCTCTGTGATTACCTCCCTGGATGCTTGTAAACTGTGGCGGAGACAAATTAATAATGAGACTTACAGGTAGTACTTCTCCATGGAGTATGTCAGAAAACAGAGTGAAAGACAACTGCAGGCCTGGGAAAGACGAGAGCTGTGCGGTCTGAGCACAGGACTGTGTTTCAGGAACCTTCTTCCAACACTAAACCACCTAATTTTAGGATTGACTTCTTAATTAAACATGTTTCCATGATTTCATGGGGTAGAAGATCCTCCGAGCTTGTTCCTCAAAACTTCCCGGTGTTGTTAGAGCCGAGCATGGCATCCACTCAACCTCTCCTGGAGGAGCTGACATCCTTCTTGCTGAATCAAAGGTTGGTGGCTGATAAAACTGGCAGCTTTGTTTTGCCATAAGCACCTTTATGTGGTACAGACCCCTGATGGCAAAGGGGCCACTTGGGACCCCAGACTTGACCAGTTTGTGCAGGAAAGCAGAGATTGAACCTCCTTTTTCCCACTTCAGTCACTGGAGCTTTGTTACTCTGGATAAATCATTTGAGCCTGGTTCAGCTGGTAATGGGATAGAAGTTCCCAGGGGTGAAGTTAAAAGAGAGGATCTCTCTTTCCTTGGTTTGCCTAAGTTTAACTCTTTCTACAAACCAGAATGCCTCTCTGGTCTCCTGATGCCCACTTTCCCTATGTGACCTCACTGGCTGCCATCCCAACGGAGCCCTCCATGGGGACCCTCTCCTCACCAATGGCCTCTGCCACCCAGGTGAACCACTAGCCATGCTGGAGGCAAAACTTCCCGGTGTTTCATCTTACATCTCAGTTTATCTTCCCCCTTCCACTGTCACTTCTGCCCCAGGAGGTGTCATTTGTGTTGCTCCCAGCCCTAACCATGTGAGGTGGCTGGGCTGATGCTGCCAAACCAGAGGGGCCAAAGGTAACATTGACTCACTCTCAATAACAGGCAATTACTGAGGGGTCTGAGGCTGCCAGGTGTGATAAATGAACATTAGAATATTCCTTACCTTCTTTCATTTCTCAAGGTTCACATAAAACAGGGGTCTGCCCAGTGCACCCCAGCCTGGGAGGGCTCAGCATGACCTTATAAGTCCCCATACCATAAATGACACGCTTGAAGTAGCGCCTCCTCTTGCTCCGAGTCAAACCTAATAACTGTTCAAATCACCACCAATGGCTTCTCAGTTGTGTTTGTACCCATCAGTCAAATCCTTCTGAGGAAATTCAATCTTTAAAGTGATTTTCCCATTAACCTTCACCAGAGAAAGCCACCTGAAAGAACAACAAAACAGTCACCTTTGAAACCAGCTCTCAGAGCAACCAAACTGCTGCTACAGTGGTGTCTCTGGGGCACGGTGAGAAGCTATTGCAGTCAAAAAGTGACAAATATTGAAAGAAACTTCTTGAAAGCACAGATCCAAAGCAAAGAGGAGTTCAGAGCAGGTAACCCCACGGCCCCAGGAGCTTCCCTGCAAGAAAATACCCAAAGACCATCGCTAGAGCCAAGAGCAGGGAAATAAGTCAATAATTGTGTAATCAGTGGCATCTTACTTTTTTTTAATGAACCTGTAGGAAGAGGATTTCCCCCCAGTGCCCTCCCTCTCCTCTCCTCCCAGAGCTCATCTTTCACTTTGTCATGCAATTCCCGGCTGGCCAGCCGCAGCCTGCCTCACTCCCTTTTCCATTACACACTCGGCTGAGCCGAGGACGAAAGGGCCCCTGGATTCCGGCGAGAAGGTAATTAATTGACTTTCTGCTCTCGTTGCTATGCGGCAAAGGTGGAAGCCGCAGCAGCTACAGTTCGGTTTTAATCCTGGAAGATTAGTCACAAATGGCATCATTATGGAGGTGATCAGCTGCCCACAGTATAGACACTGGCTCAACTCAGGGGTGCTCTCAGGAAGAGAAGGGCTGTGATGTAGAGACCAGGAGCTGTGTTACATCTCAGTTTAACCCATCAGCCAGGTAGAACTATTTGTAGCCCCTCTCCTGGGTGGTCTTTCTTCTTTTCATCTTAAACTTCTTTGTAAACCTGTCCTAACCTTCAGGCTGGGCAGAGACTGGGGTCACAGAATCACATAATGGTAGAGGTTGGAAGGGACCTCAAAAGATCATCTAGTCCATGTATCCCCCCCCCCTCCTCCACCAGAGCAGGATCACCCCCATTAGATCGCATAGGAATGCATCCAGATTGGTCTGGAATGTCTCCAGAGAAGGAGACTCCACAACCTCTCTGGGCAGCCTGTCCCAGGACTCTGTCACCCTCACAGTGAAACAGTTTTTCTTACATTCACATGGGACTTCCTCTTCTCCAGCTTGGACCCATTATCCCTTATCCTGTCACTGGCCATCACTGGTTCCATCCTGCTGACACTCGCCCTTTACATATTTATAAATGTTAATGAGGTGACCCCTCAGTCTCCTCTTCTCCAAGACTAAGAGACCCAGCTCCCTCAGCCTGCCCTCAGAAGAAAGGTGTTCCACTCCATCATCTTGGTGGCTGGGCTCTTTCAAGGAGTTCTATGTCCTTCTTGAGCTGATGGGCCCAGAACTGAACACCATATTCCAGATGCAGTCTCACCAGGGCAGAGTAGGAAGGAGAACCTCTCTCCACCTACTAATGACACCCTTTCTAATACACCCCAGGATACTATTGGCCTTTTGGCCATGAGGTCACCACTGCTCCAGTGGCTGGTGTCACTCCCAAGCCATGCACTCCAGGCAGGAGAAAAAAACATTAAAATAAATCACTTTTTGAGTTCTAGGTACAGTAAGTGGCTGATTCTGAGCCCAGCTCAGGTGAGTGCCTTTGTGAGTGTGACCGCAGAGCTGTGCCCTTGAGGCACAGACATTACCAAAGTCAGCTTCTTACTGTGCTGGAGCAGAAAGTTCTACCAGAATCAGAAGATCATTTCTCTGTTCAAAATACAAAAAACTTATTCTGTAGCTGAGACAGCAGGACCACTCACACCCAGAAAAATACACACACACTGGTAATGCATTTGATTTCAACTCTAGACTCACGATGGAGATTAATTTTGCTCTCCTCAGCAGCAATGAGTAACTGCAAAAATCAACACATTTTGTTACTGGGAGAAAAACTACTAACCAGAGGGACACTTCCTTTCTAAGCTTTGTAAAGTTTATAGCAAATCCAAGTAAGAGCATTGTTTTGTTAATTGTGTAAAAGAGCTTCTTATTCTTCGATAGTTACATATTTGTTGTTGGGCTTCAACTAAGCTGCTCTCCCCTCTCTGCCAAGCTGCTGGTTGAGCCTCTCCTCGGTAACTGTGTTCCAGATTTAAAGCACTTTGATAAGGAAGAGCTAGTCCTGGGGGTGCTGGTTATCCCACTGCTGCCCAAGCTCCTCATGATGGTACCTTGAACCCCCTCTGAGCCTTCCCTCCTGCAGCCAGCACTGGGAAAGGGACAGACCTTGCACTCAGAATCCAAGGGAATGGTCATCTGGGCATATTCATTGAGATAAGGGTTTCTCGCTGCCCTGGAATTTGGAGATTCATGATGGGTCCCCATAGTAATCAGCTGCTTCTGGACAGCCCTCTCTCACTTTTGATGATTTCTCACTTCCCCACAGGACCTGGTTCACTATTTGATGGAGAAGGTCAGCAGCAGAACAAATATTTGCCCTTCCCATGTCTCATTCAGGGCTTTATAAGAATTAAAGTTTTATTTTACGATCAAAATCTGTATCTTTTTTTTTTTTTTCTTGTTCCTTGTTGTGCTGGGGCTGTTTCCTTTGATTTTCAATTCCCACCAATGCACCCATGGCATTTTGTCAGCAGACACACATAAAACCTTGCTGGGCTCTAAGTCTGTACCTTAGCAGGAGCACAGAAAAGCAGTGCTTTAACCTAGTATCTCCAGATGTCAGCATCCCCCCAAGGTTAGGGCCTCATACACATCTTTTATGGTCTGTAAAAGAAGCAAATCTTAAGCAGCAGCGTTTCCACAGAAGCCCCATGGGCCATGACTGTGGGCCAAGACAATGTCAACATTGCCATCAAGGAGTGAGGGGTGTTGGGTCATAGGAAAGAAGTCACACTATGGACAGGTGACCACAGTAACTGCATTACAACAGCTGAGTAAGTTACACACATCACTCAAATCAGCTGTGGAGACATCTCTAACCTCTTCCTGTTGGGCAACAAAACATGTTGGCTTCAAACCTCACCCCTGGAAACCTGATGGTTCAGAATCAACTGCAGATGCCTTCAAGTCACTCCATGGCTTGTCCTCAACACTGGGCTCAGCCCTTTCCACTCACTGGTGTCCTGGGACAGGCTTATCTGCAGATTTCTGGTCAACCTTGGCAGCAGGGAAAGGATGGAGGGAGGGTTTACTGGCCACAGGGTGAAATCTGTCACTGGAAAGGAGGCAGAGATCCTCTTAGTGCTTCTGGCCAGGGCCGTCATCAAATTTACAATGCCTGTAAAAGCACAAGTCTCCCTCTCCTACCAGCATGCCCAGGAGAGCCGTCTCATTGCACTGAGGTGGGAACTGCTGTCCCACTTGGACATGAGATCAGACCTCACTCAGGGAGCAGTGGAGGGGTCTCAGCTGCAGCAACACCAGGAGCAAAAGCACATCGTTAGAGGTGTCAGTTTACACCATACAGCTGCACTGTGTAGAGACTCATTTTCACCTTCCTGAAACCATTGTAAAGCCTAAAACTCATCTCTTTCACTACCTTGGAGCACTGTGAGCTCTCTTCTTCATTCCTGTATGGTGGTTACCATCAAACCTGATGAAGGTGACCTCTGTGACCATGTTACTCGCAAGCAGCTGTGTTTCTGTGATCCTCACAAGCCCCGTGGCTGTAAAATCAGTGGCACAGCAGCATGAAAGTGCACAGCCAGTAACAGCATCCCAGGCAGCTTCCTCCAGATGTTCCCTACCCCCCTTTCCAGCAACGTGACCAAGGGATTTCTGCTTACATCATCAATACCACTAACACACTTACCTGCATAGTAGCTCTGCTTCCCTACTCTCCTTCCCAGCAAAGTGCAATACAGGTCTGAGGCTCTCTAGATAGTGAAGAAAATCCAGACCTGGAATGTGTTTACTGCTCAAACGTTTAACACCTCACATTGATCTCATCAGCTTTGAATTTACAACCAACTGTACATTTCCTATGCCTGAGCAGGCATGCTGTGAGCTGTGGCCTGCATCCAGCTGTGTGAGCAGAGCATTTCCCAGTGCCCACAGTGAGACCAGGGAGCTGCTCTACTATGGCTCTGATGTCTGATTGGCATCAGCAGAAGAAAAAAGAAGGGGAAAAAAGAGGGAACACTCCCCTGAGGTTGTAAAGAGGTGTTTCTGAATGGGCTTACACCGTTCGTTTTATAGAATCATAGAATGATCAGAGTTGGAAGGGACTCCCAGAGGTCATCTAGTTCAACCGCCCTGCAAGAAGCAGGGACACCCCCAACTAGATCAGGTTGCTCAGGGCCTCATCCAACCTGGCCTTGAACTTCTCCAGGGATGGGGCATCCACCACCTCCCTGGGCAACCTGTTCCAGTGCTCCACCACTCTCACAGGAAAGAACTTTTTCCTAATATCCAATCTAAATCTCCCTCCCTCTATTTTGGAACCATCTCCCCTTGTCCTGTCACAACAGGCCCTACTGAACAGCCTCTCCCCATCTTTCTTGTAGGCCCCCTTGAGGTACTGGCAGACCACTAGAAGGTCTTCCTTATTATGAAAGAAGCAAGTTTATTGCCTGAGCCATAACAAAATGAATAGTTTAAAACGTGCAGGAGGTGAAATGCAGAGACATGCCCTGTACATAGACATAACTGTGACACCTATGAATACAGCAGCTACAGGAGGTCACCTTATTTCCCATTAGGGTGTTACATTGTTCACTTACACCCTTCGATTCTTTCTGTGGCACTTTTCCATAAGTGACTGGGCAGATATTGGAGGCACAGCAACTCACCATCATCCACCCATACTAATCCCAGTTACCCCTTGGCTCTTTGGGGACCAGCTCCTCCACCTCCCTCAAGGATTGGGCTGCGCAGCATCAGAGCAACGAGCCCGGTGTGTTTTGTCGTGCTGCTGACACGCTGCGTGGGTATTGTTGTGATGGATGGCCAAAGGCTCCCTGTACACAGACCAAGGGCTGTGATGATGTAGATAGGTGGCAATGGGGAATTTGTCCTTGCCTTATCTCCTTCGTCCAGAGCACGTCACCGTGTCTGCCCTTCCCCGATCTGCCGGCTCCCAGAGGATGCGTCTGCCAGCTCTGCTCTCCTGATAAGGGAAGCTCCAGCCCCTACATCTGGGGTTTCTTACACACTTGTGCGTAGGCACAACAGTTACTCTGCATTTCTTAGATCTAATGAGATTGGGGAAAAAAGCACATGGAAGTAATTCTCATTAAAATGTAGATATTGGTGTTGCAGTGCCCCGAGTGGAGGTCACACCTGGAGGCCTGATATCTACATGTCACAGTGTAGCGTGCAAATTCATGCTGAAAGCCAGGATATTTGGGTGGAAGGACTATGATAGTCACCCCAGAAAAGGAATGTCTGCACAGGAAGGTGTGATGCACATTTCCCTCCCTGTCTCCCCCCTCCCCATGTTTTAACAGCCGAGGTGAGATGTAGCATAGGCATCCTGAGATGCTCCACACAGAGCAGCCCATCCCCAAGGGCACGGTTTGCCCTGGCTTACCCATACCGCATCCCCAGCGTGAGCTGGAGCCTCACCTGTCCTCCTGCTGTAGATAAAAAGCAGAGCATTTGAAGGCACTGTAGCTTCTTCCCTTGCTCAAGATGATCTTCATCACCTCTTACTCAGGCATCAAAACCAAAAAGCAAGCTAAAGAACAGGAGGTCAAATATTTACAGTTATTGACATACACAAAGCTTAACTTACACATATAAGTATTCCTTACACAGGAATATTCACGGACTGACACAAGGATATTTATCTGCTGAAGGCCATCAAAATACCCCAGCTGCAAGGGAGCTGCTGTGCCCTAGGAGGGGACACTCTCAGATGGTGCAGACTGGGACAGTACCCAACAGAGATGTCCATCTTGCACCAGCCAGGATCTGAGTTTCCAAGACTCCTGGTTTTGCACTTAGCTACAGGATATCATAGAATCACTTGGGTTGGAAGAAACCTTTAAGCTCCTTGAGTCCAACCCCAGCCTGACCCTGCCTAGTCCACCAGACCATGCCCTTCAGCACCTCATCTATTTGCCTTTTAAATCCCTCCAGGGATGGTGACTCCACCCCTAACCTGGGCAGCCTGTTCCAATGCCTGACAACGCTTTCAGGACAGAAATTCTTCATGATGTCCAACCCCAATCTCCCCTGAGCCATTTTGTAACCATTTCTTCTTGTCCTATTGCTTATTACCAAAGAGAGAGCCCATGTCTGGTAAGGACACCCCATGGAGCCTGGCTGCAGGAGGGATGGTCCCACAGCCCACTCACCTCAGCTGCCCCAAGCTGATGTTCTCCTTGAAGAGGAGGCTGTTGTCACGCTCCTCCTGTGTCATGTGGCATCACTTCTCCCTGCAAGGAACAAGCCTGTCTGGCTCCACTATCACCACAAGCCCCCTTGCCTGAAAACCACCCCCCACCCTGGGCCAGGTGGGCACCCAGAGCCCCTTGGCTGCCAGCCCACAGGTGGTGTAGGCCAGGAGGAAAAAAGGTTTCACTCTTTGACATCTCCCCAGCTGGAAATGAAAGACACAAGCGAAGAAGTTTCCACCAGCTCACTTAATGGCCAACATCTTGTTCACAAGCATGGCTCTTTGTGGGCTGAAGCCTCTCATTAGCAAGCACTGTATGTATTGAAGTCATCATCTGCAGCATTGTGTGTTTCCTTTATAAAAGGAGCCTGGGGTGAGAGCAGGGCAACTTGATGGCAAGTGAGGGGTTCAGGTCTCATTTAAAGAAGAGCTGGTGGCTGGGGAAGCGCACACCCTGGAATAATGGGATATTTTCTGCCTTTACAAACTCTCCTCTTTGCTGGAAATAGACTTAAAGCAACTTCTAGAAAACCAATCAGGTAAAGAAAAACTCTGGACAAAGTAATTGTGCCTACTTACTCTCATTCATTCACTTAAAACATGACAAAACATCCTATATCTCTTTCTATGTCTCAGCATGCCTACCCAAGGGATGGCAAGGCTTAGCCCTGGTATATTTAACTTCCCCAAAACCTGAGAATATTTTGGTCTATGCCTTTAAATCCCCGTGCCCTCAGCATTCCTTCCCTTGGACCCTTCACCGATCCCATTGCAAGAGGTGGGAGAATTTCTAGTGCTTTCACAGGGAGACGGATCAGGCCCATTGGGAATTTCAGACCTTGCCTCTTCTCTGCATTTCAGGCTCGTGTGTTTAAGAATTGGCTTATTTTCTAGCCTGCTAATGTTTTCAATTATGTGAAGCCCAATTCAATATCTCTACCTGACAGGGAGGCAGCAGGAGTTGGCTTTTTGTGTTCTCTGACCTAGAGCTGACTCCATTTGCTGCCTATCTGACTAACTAGTGAAGCAGAAAATGCACACAATACAGCACAATTAATGACAGAGCCTGAAAAACACACCAGATCCCAGCAGAGAGGAAGAAATTAGGCTCCTGCACAGTGAAGGAGTTTGTTGATGATGTTTTTCTATTTATAACATTTTTAAAGGGCAGGGTGGATGAGCTAGGCTTAGTGGAAAAGCCTGACTATTTATTTTTTTTCTAAAATTGGCTTAATTTTTTTTTTTTTATTTGAAGATGATAGTATTAAAATTCACACCAGCTGTGTGGCACTGCAGAGTGCCAAGAGAGGGAGAGGATTTCTCTGGCCTTTAACAATCTGTCTCTCCTGGCAAATATGGCATAGTAGTTAAATCTACATAAAGACAAAACCATCCTTTGAAGATAATTGTCAAGTGATATAGCTTGCTCCTCTACCATACTGGTTTACTACTATTAATTTTATAGCAAAGATCCATATGAAATACATACATTTGACCCTTTACTTTTGTTTTTCTAACCCAAACTAAGCCAGAATTAGAGAGTCACATTTACTTTCCTCCTAAGCACTGTGTGTGTGGTTCTGTTTTGGTTTTTATTGTTATATACTTTAGAAAAGTGGAGGGCATAGTGCTGTGCTCTGCAGGAAGAGATGTAGGGATCAGCTACCTCCCAACACCTCCATTTCAGCTACAACTGGAACTGTTACACCTCAGTGCCTAGGAAAGCATGAACACTGCTTTAACAATTACTAATTTCAATAAGGTCACTAATGGGATGGGTCTTTTTAACCACCTGGTCTAGCTGGAAACTGCTCTAATGTGCAAGGTGCCTTTGGACACTGAAAGAACCAGTATGAACAGCATAAACTCATTGATAGGATAATAATAAATTGAACAGAACCAAGGTATCAAGATGGGGAAAGAGCAAACAGAGCTATCTCAGCACATCACCTTTGAACATCACAAATGCTCCAACATCCCTGTTTGCACCTCACTTCTGTTTCAGGCTACTGTGTATTTTTTGGAGAAGCAAATCACACTTCTGCAGATGCTAGCGGGACACAGATAAACCCTACTAATGATTTTTTAAATACTACTCACCTCATTTAAATACTCAATTTCAACTTTTACTTAATTTTACCTCCCCACCCTGTAAAGCTGTCGCATGCCCTGTCCTCTACCATGGCAGGGGATTCCTTAGCCATGCTGTTCCCATTCTCTGTTGTCCTCATCCAGCACCTGCGAGAGCTTGTGATGTCTGGAGGTGACTCAGCTGGCATAGGACATCACAGGCTGCAATAGCATCTAGTCTCTATTCACACTAGCTTCAGCCTAGCAGCAGGATCAAGGTGAGGAAGCTGAAAACCTCCCTGGCAGCATCTTCATCAGTTACCCCAAGGGGCAATGATGTGGTCACCAGACCTACAGCATTCACGTTAATTTTTAAAATAGAAATAGATAAACTGCACCATGTCTATGTTATTCAGAGCTCAGATCTCATCAGCATTAGGATTATTAAGCAGTAGCTCTGCTGCCTCCTGGATAAACACACCAACACGCTGCCTGTTGGCTTTCACAAGGGCTGGCAGACAAAGTCCTGCACGATTTTCTCACTGGAGGCAGGGAAGTACAGACAGACCACATCCACAGAAGCTGGAGACCAATGCAGAACACAGCATGCTGGTTGAACATAATCCTACAAGCTTAATTAATCATTATGCAGATCCAAAATCCAGCCTTCCAATCAACATGCCTCTTTATGGGTGCTGCTTCACTCTGCATATGGAAAAGGTAACACGAGAGAATAAATAGCAACATTTTCACTGATTTTTGCCATTGATGGTGTGGCCACAAGCCTCATTCACTGCAGAGAGGTAGACACTATTCTGGACACAGGACTATCTCTTTCTGCACAGGACATTTTTTATGTCCAATAAAACAGATTTTTCAAGCACTAACAGAAACATCCACACAACAATCCATCCAGACACGGCTGCATTATTCCCATCTTACCTATGGAGTAGGGTTCTTAATTGTATGGTCAGCTCAAAACACACAGGATTGCATTTTTTTCCAACAGAATTTCTTATTTTTCAGCAGCTGCTATGTTCAAACCCCAAACCCTACTGACATTAACTGCAGCCTGGAAGGGTTGCACTACTGAAACATCAGGTCTTGGGGTTGTGAAACAGTTGTAAAACACAGTTGTGTAGCTCTGCATGTGCTCTTTAATGAATAGTTTTTGAAAAATAAGTATTCTTCAGCTTGACAACATGTATTTTAATGCAAATATTTTTTGTTCAGCCTCTCTGGGGAACAGACACTCAGCACCATGCCAGGCCAGGACTGTCATGAGCAGGATTGAGCCAGTTGTCCCCTTTAAACTTTGTAGCATTGCATATTTTGGCATGGAATTTCTATTTTTTTTTCCTCTTTATGAGAGTCATGGAAGTCTGAAGGGTTTTTGTTGAGGTTTTCTTTAATGCTAATTTAACAAAGAATTATTTCTTTTAATTTAACACATTGAAAAGATTTTTAAAAATTCCAGTTGCCCTAGAGATCACTCCTGCTTTCCTGCACTTCCAGTGGTTTATTAGGGAGACTTCTCACTGGATCCACGTGGCAATACAGAGCCTCGAGAGAGCTTGCAAATGGATTCTAAATTGATGTTTAAAAGCCTCCTTCTTTATTTATTTTTTAATAGGAGAGGCTAATGAGTTTTAATTCCTTAGAAGGTCAGCTACTTCAATAAAAAAGGGGTTTTTCTATTACTACCAAGTCATCTGTTTTGGAGACTGGTTTACTTATTTATGTATGTCCTGACCAAAAGAAGCACTTGATTAAGGCAGGTTTGTTATTCAATAAATTACACAGAGCATTGCTGGAGCAGGTTCTACTTCATAAACATTCAAAAGGATGGATGGATGGAAGAGAATAAAAGCATTATTTGAAGGCCAAACTTTGAGCTTCCTCCAGCACCCTGGTAGATAATTTCCAGATGCTCAGAGTGCTAAGCCCCCTCCTGAGCATCTTAGGAATAAGAGCAGCAGCAGCTAGGTCTGGTTCCTGCCCTTAAGCCAAGACTAACATTTCAGATCTCAGTAGACTACCTGGTCTCTTTACTTGAGCGTTACCGTGTCTGCCCATGGGCTGGCATAGCAAATGTCACATTAATATCCAGCTCAGGGAGGACATCACTGGGTAAGGAACCACCAGAGGAGAAGGCAATCTTAGGGGAAAGGGGTACACAGCCCTTGTCTCATTTTCCCCAAACATTTAGAAGTTGGACAGTCCCATTTGTTACTGCTTAAAAATGTGAAGTCATAAAAACAAATGTCTCTTCTAGGCAAAGGGATTCCTGATGCTGGTGGAGAGGGGAAGCTGCCAACTGCTGCTCTCTCCATGGAGACCTCGCAGCCATTGCAAATCACTTGCTGTAGCACCCCAGAGTAAAAAGGTGACACTATGACTTGGAGGAGCTTTGCAGCTCTGTTCAGCTTTACTCCAGCCAGGGAAGTTATTGCACTAGTTTCCTTTTCCCTGATCTGAAGAGCATTGTTCTCCCTCATCATCCTCAGTCCCATCTTTTTTAGAAAAGGATCCTGAAAGCAAAAGAAATTTTCCCAGTTTCAAGGACAAAAAAAGGTGACGTTTGTGTTTCTTGTCACCTTCCTTGGGAGGAAACCCACAATATCAAGTAAACAGGGAGGAAAAGAGAGGAAAAACCTGCTGTGCCCCATAAGGAACAGTGTTGGAATACAGCTTGGTGCTCTGGACAGCTTTCAGCTCCCAACAGAGCACAGGGGAGCTGCACTGTGAGGGCAACTGAAGCCTTTGATGAGGTATCAGGAGAAGCAGATTTGGTTGAACGTCAGGAAGAGGTTCTTTCCTGAGAGGGGGGTTGGACACTGGGACAGGCTCCCCGGGGAAGTGGTCCCAGCACCCAGCTGGACTGAGGTCAAGAGGCATCTGGACGATGCGCTCAGTCCCCTGCTCTGACTTGGCTGGTCCTGTGTGGAGCCAGGAGCTGGACTCGATGATCCTTATGGGTCCCTTCCAACTCAGGAGATTCTGGGATTCTATGGTAACATGTTGTGGAGCCCATAAACGCCAGGGCTGTCCCTCACTAGAACTCCCACTTGACCAATGTGGTCCACCCACAGCAGCAAGGCTTTGGCGCTCCCTCCCAGACACACTGCAACTTGCTGCCAGCAAGAATGGGAGGGGACAAGTTTTGCTTTCACCGTGTCCCCGAAGGGCAATGCTCCAGCAGTGGCTGAGCACAGACAGAGGCAATGGCAAAGCTGGGAGAGATGGGTCGTGGAGGGACGATGTGACACACTTCTCCCACTGGAGCTCACCACAGGACTGCTGTGCTCAGCATCTCACTCCCAGGGTGCTGCCTAGTGAGGATCCTCTGTGCAAGGACAAGGGGTTCTGCTGGCTGCCATTACCTTCCTTGCATATCTGAGGAGCTGTAGGAGAGAAACCCAAAACTTAGAAGCCTCAGGAGTGAGATTTATTGGTTGGTTAATGCCATCCTTCTCTTCCCAATGACCCCAGTGAAGAAAGGAATGACTGAATTGCTTATCTTTATTCAGTGCTGGGGGCCTTCTGGGACACTTGACCGTGATTGCATCATTTTCGGTGTCAGACTTGATAAGATGCTGATTGTGTTTCCGCGTTTTCCAGCGGCGGAGGACTCCCCCGGCAGCCTGGATGGTTAATGGGAACTGACTGGCTCTCCACGCTTGCCGGTGTGGCTCCCTTTGGCTTCCTGCTGTAGCACATTAGCACAACAAATTAACATTGTAATTGCCTTTTTACTATTTATCACTGTGGAAAAGGGGAGAAAAAAAAAAGAAAAAGAAAAAAAAAAAGATCATCACAGGCAATGACCCAAGAGATAGCTTAGGAAGGCAGGTCTCTGTCTGCTCCTCCCTTTGTTTCTATTTATATCCAGCCATTAAGTTATGCTAATAAATAGTCAACCACAAGGTATGGCAAATCCCTTGCTCAGGCACAGAAAGAGCCCTGAGTTAAATATACTCAGCTAATCCAACTCACAGGACTGCTACACCAAAACCACAGGGTTCTAATAGCAGCTCAGATCTGTCCACACAGCAGAGTAACTGCAAGAGTATGGACATTTGGCATATGTATGTATATGTATTTCAAGCATAGGATAAATAAACCACAGAAATTCAAACAAAATACCCAGTATCAATGACTCAGAATTAATCAATTACTTTGGCAAAGGACACCACAGCTCATAAACTGACTCATCTGGGTATAAACAGCCCTTTTATCTGCAGAGAGGGATAATGCATCTGCCACCAATTTCTCCAGAGCAATTGCACCAAGAATAGCATTTATGGTAACTCTCCCTCTCATACCATTGACTGTTATGCCATTTTCATGCATATGCAGCATTTTCTAAAGGGGATAGCATCAGGTCCTTGCATAACCTATATATTTAATCAGATTATCCAATTAAACAATACATCCTTAAACGAAAATTCTGCTCTTCCCTCGAGCATTTTTGGGAAAGCTTTCATTGCCTGTTCTTGTGCTTAAAATATCCTAGCAGCACTGCCTTCCATAGCTATTTTTAGGCATCCAGACATTTGTAAAGCACCATACACTAATGTCTAGATGCTGATAACCTTGTTTTCCTCATCAAATTACAGCAGTCAGAAACGTCACATTAATCTATAAATCCTCAGAGCACGCACAAATAATTTTATCTTCTCTGATCGTGAGCAAACACAAGATGAAAAAAAAACCACAGGGATTTTGTGGAGGAAGGATGGGAATCCCAGCAGGGTGCTGTGATTGCACCACCCACATGCTGCGAGACGTGACATGCCGTACCTGGTGGAGCAGCAGCCATGGAGGCTGGGTATCCTCTGGGATTCCCTACGACTTCCCCAGGAGCAGTGGGGATGACATATTGTGTGACAGATTCAGTTCTTGGGGTGACTCGTTGCAGTTCATCCCTGTGGTGGAACCGCAGCAGCTCTGCTGGGTGATCCTTCTTTGGGGGAAAATGCTCTGAGTTCTGGGCTTTCTGCACCTTTGGAGCAAGGATATACAGGCAGGGAAAGGCCTTTTATCACCTCTGAGTGGAAGGTGCTGGAGTTTGCAAATCTCCAGGAGGATTTCTCATGTCCTCACAGAGCCCTGCTGCAGAGACACCTCCCAGCAGTAAGCCCTATGAGGATGGAAACACTTCTGGTTATTTTGCCACCCAGTCCCCACCTTAGTAGGACACATGGCCTTACTATTGCCCTACAGTTTAATCCAATCATATCATAGAATCATAGAATTTTAAGGCTGGAAATGACCCCTAAGATCATCTGGTCCAACCATTAGCCAATGTCTCTAAATCATTTATTTTAGCAGCAATGAAATAGGTCTTCGGGAGAAAGGCCAGGAGGTGTCATAGCACAGAGGTTTCTGGAGCAGTGGTGAAACAACACGGTGGTTAAGTGAATGCAGACACCAAGTGTTATAACACGGTGCTTTCCCAAGGGCAGAACCAGGGAGAAGTGACAAATCCAATCTAGACTGAGCACAGCAAGCAGACTGGTGACCAGACTGCTGGCTACCGCCACACTGACCTTCTGAAAGCCAGTTGCAAGGTCCAGGGATGCCAGTGTGTCCCAAAGGGTCTCCACCACAAAGGTCTGATGGCGAGCGCTGGGTGCTCAGGGCTTCCTGCCAGGCTGGCTCTCACGCAGTGCCCAGGCTCAGGCAGATTTGGCATATCTGGTCAGAGACCCAGGACACCTCCAGCATTCAGATACCACAACCAGAGAGGTGATTGCCTCTGAATGCCTCCACTGAGCAAAACAAAGGATTCCCTGGCCACTTTTCCTCATCCCTGACACTGAAAGGCAGTAGAAATAATTTGGTTAATTAAAACATCCATTGTATTTTTTCTCTCCTCCCTATCACCACATGCTCAGGTAAAGCAGGTGAGAGGCATTCACCCAGGTGTCAGCTCTTGGACATTCCCCAACTTCCCAACCCTCCCCTCTTCCCTCCAGAGACCAATTGGATGTAAAGAGGGATATGTTGCAGTCATTAAAATTTCATTCTATTTTTAACCAGACGTGCTGCCATTTCAAAAGCTCCCCAGTGAGAAGGGGATTGGCAGTCTGGGGAAGAGAGAGCAGAGGAGGCGGGGGCTGGTTGGGATGCGGGAGGCGTTTAGCGCAGCGGTTGCAGGAGCAGCAGAGATGCTGCTGGCGTGGGGAGGGGTTGGCTGCTCGCCAGCCTGCTCTGCGCTCCGAAAAACAGCGAAGCTAATAACCTCAATTACAGCCCAGCCTCTCTGGGGGGAGCTGACGATGCCTTTGTTTATCTGAATCCCAATGTGAAAGCAAAGATTGTTTTCTGTCTGCAGGGGCAGATGTTGTGCAGACAGCAGGGAAGTAAGCAGTCCACGTCAGGTCAACTATACCTTCTACCAAAACTCACCTGACACCTTTAACATGCCCTAAATTCTGATGCCTTTGGGCTCCAAATGTTTTAATTTGGCAAACAAAAGACGATGAGTCACTTGGGAAGGTGGTTACTGATGTTTCAGCCTTGCTGGGCTTTCACCCCCACCCACTGTGGCTGTACCATGGTCCTTACTTCCACTGCAAAACTCATTGCAAAAACAGGCCTTATGTTTTTTTAAAGAATCTCAGAGCTATTCTGTAACAGTACACAGGGACTGATGGCCAAAATATTACTTTTATGAATATAGGAGTTAGCTAGGGATGCCTGGAAGGAGTAGGCAGGAAGAAATAACTGCATCTGTTGAGATACATCTCTGTTGAGCTATATCTCAAAGAATATTTGAGACTTAAGCAATGCCACAATTTTCCTCCTTGGTTACAAATCTGATCTACGTCTAGGAAATCCAGAAGGACCAGGCAGAGAAGCCACTGCTTTCATCATTGGATATGGGACCAGAAACCAGAGTATGCAGCATCATAGAAATCATAGAATCATTTGGGTTGGAAGAGACCTTTAAGATCATCAAGTTCAACCACAGCCTGATCCTGACTAGCCCACTTTTAGATCATATCACAGAATCACAGAATTGTAGGGGTATAGAAGGGACCTTGGGAGATCATTGAGTCCAAACCCCCTGCCAAATCAGGTTCCCTAGAGCAGGTCACATAGGTTGGTGTCCAGACAGGTCAAATATCTTCAGAGAAGGAGATTAGTTTCAGCACCTCATCTATTGGCCTTTTAAAATCCCTCCAGTGATGGTGACTCTACCACTGCCCTGGGCAGCCTGCTCCAATGCCTGACAACACTTTCAGGACGGAAATTCTTCTGATGTCCAACCTCAATCTCCCTTGGGGCAGTTTGTAACCATTTCCTCTCCTCCTGTCACTTGTTACCTGAGAGAAGAGACTGACCCCACCTCTGCATCCTCCTTACTTGTAGAGAATGAGGTCTCCTCTCAGCCTCCTTTTCTCCAGACTCAAAAGCCCCAGAGCTCCCTCAGCTGCTCCTCATATGACCTGTGCTCCAAACCCTGCCCCAGCTCCGTTGCCCTTCTCTGGACACGCTCCAGCATCTCAACATCCTTCTAGTAGTGAGGGGCCCACAACTGTACCCAGCACTCGAGGTGTGGCCTTACCAGAGCTGAGGACAATGTAACAATCCCTTTCTTACTCCTGCTGGTCACATCACTCCTGATACAAGCCAGGATGCCAGTGGCCTTCTTGTCCACCTGGGCACACTGCTGGCTCATGTTCATGCAAGGACAAGAAAAACACAGCATATTTTAGAGGCGAGGTCTGCATATATTACCACAAAGAAAAACTACCTACAGTAGATTTCATAGAAGATGACTGTCACTATAAATACCTTTGTCACATCTAAGCACCGATCCTGCTGAGAAAACACACAAAGCCTTTGTTCACGCATGGTTTCCCTCCGTGTGACGCTGGACACGGAGCCCTGCAGGCTCAGCCACTCAGTTGGCTCTGCCAGATGGGCCATACAGACGGTCCAACACCACCGTTTTAATGCCGTTTGCTGAGCTGTGTCTTCACTTTATTTGTCTATGAAAAGCCACATAAAGACTCACCAGGACCACAAAGCCTGTGATGCTGTCCAGCTCCCTCTCGGTGCCTCAGTGCACACAAGCAGAGCTGCCACCTGAGGTGCATGTGTACACATTCCAGTGCTGACGTAAGGGCACTACGCTTTCTCAGTCCCCTGACGGAGCAGAGGTAATCAAACAGTGCTCATGGCAGTGTCACCAGTCAGCTCTGCATCCTCTATACACACACAAAAAACACATCTTGTTCATCTACAGTGGCATGCTTCTGAAAAAATATACAATAATTCCTGGAAAAATATGATTCATGAAAAAATTCCTGAATAAAAAATATCCTGAAAGATCCATAATAATCTGTGGCTGGGACTCCCCAGATCCTAGATGCAGAGTTTACTCCCTGGAGTAAGTCAGTATAGTGTACAGTGGCACCCCCTTTTTGGACAGGTTACAGATAACTTGTTACAGGATGTGTTAGATCATGTTTACACAGGCTGATGAAAATCCATCGCTCCCGACAGCAAACAGAGGACAGCAGGTTATTCTGCTGTGTTTTGCCTGCGAAAATCCAGACTCTAACAAGCAATCTAACAGCTCAGGTTAGGTACCCCTGCCTCAGGCTAGGAGTCAGGTCTCTCCTTGGCTAAGAGAGCCCTGCAATTTAACCTTTGCCTGATCTCACACATGACTGGCTCTTAAAAAATTACAGCAGAAGAGTTGTGAAAAAAAAAAGGAGGGGGGAAGTTACTGTTCCTCTGACCTTGTTCGCTAACATTAAATAACAAGACACAGAAGGGTGGAGGCTGGGGTCTAGCACAGCCAGGCTAAGCCTCACTGTGGACACAGGCTGCTTTTCATTAGCCACAAAGGCATGTTGGAAAGTTCATAGGAACCAGTCATACAAGAGCTGTAAAGCAAAGGTGATGTCACTGCCTTGGCCTCACCATGGAGCTGAGCATCATCCAACCACAGCTCCCCAACCACCTTGCACAAGCAGCATTTACAGCCAAGTGCCACAACCTTCTGACTTCAAACACTTTTTCCTCCTTTAAAACTAAGGAAAGCTGCACACAGGTTAGAGCTGGAGGTTGTCCCTGTGCTTATCACCTGACTTTTTTGAGCCACATCACAAGAACATCAAAGATACGCTTACATTCATCAGCCAAACCCTCTCTAGAGACCTCCAATCCCTGGGACTCCAAGTCCTCTTCTGCCCCCACACTCCTGCAGAAACCCCTGTAATCATGCCTCATTTTGGTGTGGTGTTGACAACTGTGATACTAATGTCCCTGGCAAAGGCTGCCAGACCAACGACAGGAACAGTGAAGGAAAAGCTGTGGTCTGTGTGTTTAGCTAAATAATTCAAGGAGTGTCAAGGTCAATGAGGCTTGGAAGGGTCTGCTAAGCATGGGCTAGAGTCTCCAGTTCAAAATGTGGGCCTGGGTGATGGAATTCAGCCTATGCTGCTGTAGAAGACCTAGTTCTCCCTACAGCATCCTAACTCACCCTTCGCTGAGGAAGTACACTTTGTCATACCGGACCCTTGGTACCTGCAGAGATGCTGACTGAGCTCTGTGGGGCACCCACACCCCAGCACCAGATCACCAAATAAGTACTTGGAGAGAGTGACCCAGAGGAGACATCAAGCAGCCAACAACCAGCCTGGAGCTCCAAAGGCCCAGGCTGCACAGCACATGCCCTAAAGCAGAGACAAAGCCAGGGTGGCAGTAGTGCTACACCACCCAGCACCAGTGCAAATGCTGGTGTTGCTGGTGTTACTGGTGCCAGAGGGAGATGTGACCCCAACATTTGAGGATTAATCTGATAACCATGTGCCTTCTACTGCCAAAGCTAAGTAGCTACATGCTTAAAAACGAGGTGCCAGTTAAATGACAGTGTAGTAACTCAACAAGCACAATACACTGTCCTTCAATGTTAAAGCTTAGGGAAACTGGAGACAATAAAAGATGCTGTCCCCCCACACCCCCAAGATGAGAAGGGAACAAGAAGAGGGAACAGTGCAGATACTGCTGATGTTTCTGGGAGATCTGTGGGCTCGAGGCTGATTAGCAGTGTCCTTTCTGTGTCAGGAGAAGATAAGCCGGGAGCAGAACACTGCAGGCAGCTGATAGCAGCAATTCCCAGATCAAGGCTCATGGGGGCTGAGGATGCCGAGCAGGAAAGCTTTCCCAGAGAAAATGACTTGTGATGCTGAATGGTTCTGAAATTTGTGAAAAGCGCCTTGAGCCCACTAAATAAAAACACATCACTGAAATCTTCTCATCCATGTGGCAGTTTTGTTTTAAACAGAAAGCTGCATCTCCCAAATTCAAGCCCAGATACATTTGAAATGTAATTAAATTTGCCAAATAACACGGACTCAGAGATCACTTACAACCCTAACTACTTAAACCCATGTAAGGTTATTATTGAAAACAGCATAAATCTTACACCACCTCCCCATACACCACCCTTATCGAGAGAGGGACTCAGACTTCATTAAAACAAATAATAAAAAATCAGTTTAAATACATAGCTGCCTGGAAGTTTATGTGGGAGCATAGGTGACTACAAGGACTGATTCATATTTGTGGTTTTGTTGTTTTTTTTTAAGAGTGTTAAAGCATCTCACTAAAGCTCCCCCCCCCCCCCTTCTTTTGGCTAAGTAAAATCAAGGGGTTTATTTGTACACCCACGTCACTGTCCAGGGGAGCAGGGCACACACTGGTGGTTTTCCAGGTGGCTGTGAAGAGGCCTCCAGCACTTTTAGAGTTACTTTCCAAGGGTGTTGTACACATTACTGTATTTTATCACAGGGCAGGAGGTTTAACCCAATCCAATATCCCTTTATATACATACACAGTCCTGCAAAAGATCTTATAGTCTGTGCAGACCAAAATACACCGAAGGAATGTTGTTACCCTATTCTACACACGGTGTCGGAGCATTCAAGCTCACAATGATGTTCATAATAAACCAAAACAAGGTCCAACCCTTGGAGCTCATCAGCCTCATCCTGCTCACTCACCACAGGGCTCTCCTCCCCCTGCTCTGCTCAGGGTCCTGCTGTGGGAGGAAATCGTGGGTCTGGGCTACAGCACATTTGGTCACTTGGTATTTCTGAGCTCCTCAAGGGAAGCAACAGTTCGGCTGATTTGAGTCCTAGCTCCACAGAGGGTTTTGGAGCAGAGGCACCAGCTCAGCATCACGAACTAGAGCGACATGAATAACTTGGGAAAGGGTTTGATCAGCACCAGGGATGGAACTGCTCCCCTGCAAAAGCTCATATGTTCACCACCAACAGGAGGACAAAGAAGGAGCCCTACCAGTTCCTCGATCATGCAAAGTACTACAAACCCTGAGCTGCCAAGGAAAATAGAGACAGAGGGTTTCTGAGCCTCCAGACGGAGCAGTCCCCCAGCCAGCTGGGCAGTGGAGGTGCTCTGCATTTCACCGAGACCATTTCTGCCTAATAGCCCTACAATTTAGCTATCAAGCCCAGGCCAATGAGGGCTCAGCAGCCACAATCACAGTGTTTTTAGCCATCCAACCCAGCACAGAAACCCTCCCGTAATCCCTTTTTCCTAGCACATTATCTTTAATCATGGGCATAATAGAGAGTCACTTTGAGTCCTCAGCTGCATTTTCTTCCTTATTATTCACAGTGCTGCATTTATCCTCAATAATAAACAATTTTTCCCCATTCCATTTTGCATTGATCTGCCTTATAGTTCAAAACAAGACTTTTAAGGGTTTTATAGCTCTGCAGGGAAGCTCCTGAACAGTAATGACAGCAGAAACTCGGGGTTTTTACCCAGAAAAATTGCACAAAGCTACTGCCAGGAGATCACCCACTTTCTTTGTTCTCCTTCAAGTAACATCCCTGGAAATTTGACGCTTCTTTGCAGCCATTTTCCAACACCATTTTCACCCTGGTGCCCAGTCTATCCCACTCCCAGAGGACTGTTCACATAAATATCTTATTACCAGAGCTCTGTGCTTCACCCCTCTCCTTGGTACCTTCTCCAGCACTTTATGAACAAGGAATCTCTCTAAGCAACATCAGCAGTTTTGACTGTTCAAAAAGAAAGTTTCCAAAACATGAAATTAATCCAAGCTGAGTAAATACACAGTTTCCCCTTAATTGACTCTTTAAATGTTCCTGTATCAATGCAGGCACACAGCGATGTATCAGCTTGCAAGACTGAAAGGTCTATTCCCCCCTAGAGGCATCTGGGCTAACATTTCATAAATTACAGTCATGTTTTCCTTTTCTGTTAATATTTTCATTCCAAAGGTCATTTACCACACACACACTCACAAAACAGGGGATGGTGATGGAAGCTGCTGGATTCCCAGACTTAGGAATCACAGTTGCTCCTTTAGCGATGCAAATCTACAACCTCACAACAGAGATATATCTACCTACAGCCAGTGCAATCACCTAGAAAAAGCTCTGTCCTCTGATTGACACACTTATAAACATCCAGGCTATGGGTGCAGGTATGAACCACACCTCTACACATGTATTTGGCTACTGGAAATATTAGACTTTTTTTTTTTTCCTTGAGTTGGGCACCTTCATCCTACGCTAAGGCAATCAACCTTCAGCCACCAGCCTTGGCCAAGGATCAGCAGCATCCAGTCTTGTTCTGGAGGGTAGCAGAGATCTCTCTTCCTCCCTAGGGAGCAGAAAAGACCAAGCTATGGATCAGCCATGGATCAGTATCAAAAAAGGGACCCCAAAAAGTGACTGGGAGCCTAACAGAGCCTGCTGTTATTGTCCCAGTAAGAGCTGGGTCTCTGTCAAGGGATGTTTGGTCCCAGGAAACCAGCCACTGCCTGAGCAGCAGTTGGGTGGAGAGCACACTGTTTCTGCTCATGGATCTGAAAGCATTGGATGAATAGTTAATTTGCTTTCTGAAACATCTAAGGAACATAGCATTTTCTCTTACAATTATCCTACTAGCCTGAGAAGGTTTGTGCGCCTCATCCCAGAGAGTGCCAAGAGCTTAATATTAATTAAATACCAGATTTAAGGTTATTGCTCATAATCACAGCTGTGATCTGAATTATTGCTTGATGATATTCCACTTTTGCCTGCTTGCTGCTTTTGATTGATTATTTGCATTTGCCAGTTTATAAGGTCCACACAGTGCTGTGAACAGGGGCATTGGTTTTGATCCTAACTGCATTTCGTTCTCGGGTCAGATGATGGATTGGACTTTCGAGCATACCATAAACACCAGCCCATTCTTGCCAGCATGATAAGTATCTATATTCCATATTCACTCCTCAGTGTATCCTGTATTCCATCATCCTCATATTCATTTCTCATGATATTATTATTATTATTAGCCTCAGGGAACTTGTTTTATAGGCTATTTAGTTTGAATTAAGCATGTGTGACAGTCGCTTCTTGTTTATAAAAGAACACAGATGATAAATGATAGAATTTACCCCTAGACTCAGTTTTGGACTAGTTTCCATCCCTACCTACATCTAAGTATTACTACTATTAGTAAAATAAATCCTATATCCCTTGTCAAAGCCTTCCATGCACACAGCTTTACACAGGCTTCTTATTAGATTTAGAAACATAGAATGGTTAGGGCTGGAAGGGACTTTAAAGATCATCAAGTTTATCAGGCATGAGTAGAAAGCACTGCTTCTTTCTAGCAACTTTCTTCTTTAATCTGATCTAGTCTCAAGAGAAAGAGGTCTTTTGCCATTTTTATCCCCAAAGGGCCACTTCCCAAAAATAAATTTCTGGATCGATCAAGGCATTGGTTATGTTTCAACCATGTTTCATCTTCATTTTAAGCTGTCTATACATTGAGACTTATTGAAATTTTAATTACTTTTAATTAAACACATTTAGTCATCTAAGAACAAGTGAACATGCAGACAGTGCTCCAAATAAGAGTCTGACTGTTCTTTTCATTCAGCTTCAGTGAGATGTGTTATGGTCTCATTAGCATAAATCACTATGCACAGAGGCAAATCGCCACGTGTGCAAGTTATAACGACATATTCAGATGTACAATCAGATGTTCCCCCCAACTCCTCTAGTTGCACAGTCAGTGATTTTAATACTTTATCTCCTTCCCACAAGCTTTGTGGCAAAGCCCACCTCGTAAGATGTGATGCTCAAATTGTCCCCCATTGTCCCTGTACATCCTCCCACGGATGACTCAGAAACGTCTCTGGGGATTTCTTGAGTAACTGTCATGCTCTGTGACGGAGGGGAGCACGCTCTTCCCTGCTGCTCTGCATTCTTTGGAGCAGGAATGACTCACTGATCCCTATTTTTTTGCCTGAAGCCCAACTACTGAGAATGGTCATGTTGCAAGCTGATAGAACAGGGGATGTCACTTCTCTGCTCTTTCCCTAGTTACTACACAAACTCGCTGACTTCTCTTTACCACAGTTCACATCAACAGTTTTCCAGGGTGCTCTTCATCGGGTTTTGGGGCTGCTTTGCTCCAGGTTTCCAACTCATACTAAAATCAGGACGATTCATTTACAGCACACCACTTTCTGGAGGCATTTGCTACAACATGACAGTGACTTCAGCAGCACAAGCTGGCGCAGTTGTGTCACATGCCATCGGACAAAGCCATGCGATCGTCAGCCAGGTCTCCAGGAATAGCAGTGAGCAGCCTGATGCACAGAAGCGGATTATGAAACTATTGTGTCACATCCTCACTGGAAGATTAAAAGCTGTCAAATGATTGTCATCATGGAAATGGGTTCTCAAGCGAGGTGGAGATGGGTAACAGCTGAGACACCACCACCAGAGCCCAGCACTGATAAAACTGGCAGACTATCTACTTTCTCTATCATTTCTGCATACGCTTCCAGCTGCCTGACCAGAGATTAAGGCAGGGAAGCCTTAAACCTGGAACAATTTTTCAGATGGAAGCTTTCCTCAGCCTGTTGTAGACACTATATTTGGGAAGGACAAGCTAAAGAAGTCTTACCCTTTTGAATCTGGTTAGAAAACAAAGCACGTGTGAGCCAAAACATGAGCCAAGAAGAAAAATCATCAGCACCCACAAGAGGAGACTACGACTGAGAATTTTACAAGTTATTTAGATGACAGTTCTTGCTCTCTACACTCTAAGTAGCTTATCTAAGCAAAATGGTTCCCCCCACACTGGCAGGATGCCCTTAAATCAATGGAATATTAAAAGAAGGCAAGAAGCAGTCAGCAACACACACTCCCAGTCACCTGATGTAACAGTGGGCATCTCTTCATGGCACACTGATGCAGCCCTTGGACCAGGCGGGGACTTAGTCAACACCCCTGCAGCCAAACTCATCAAGCAATGACTCGGAAACAGCCTTCAGAGCAGGGGCACCTTTGTGGATAGGACTGCAGGGGGACGATGCATAACACATTCTTTCCATCTAATCCTCACCAGCATAAGCAGGCTATAGGACTCAGTATTATTAATATTATGGTACCTTTATTAAAATAAAATCCTTTAACCACCAAAGAAGCAGTATTTGTCTCCATGCATTGCATCTGCATCCTGCTGTAGGTCATCACACGAAGATATGCCCATAGCTAGGACAGTGCAGGCAGAGGAGGAGGAAGGAACTGTGTGCACTGAGCAGTGGAGAGGATGAGAGCTGGAGATCAGTTATGTTTCTGTCTCATTAGCCTGCCAGCTGTAGCTCACTGATGGCAGAGAGATTTGCCAGGAGTCCTGATTCATCTGGCCATAGAGTTCATGGGCTTTAGGACAGAGTGGAGGAAGCCGGCGGGGGTGAAGATATTTTTGTGCCTGACCTTTCTCAAAAGGTCATGGTTTAGGGGTTGTTTCTTGAAAGATCCAGGTCTTCATTTTTTTAGAAAAAAGTTCTTTACTGTAAGAGTGTTGGAGCACTGGAACAGGTTGCCCAGGGAGGTGGTGGATGCCCCATCCGCCAGGTTGGATGAGGCCCTGAGCAACCTGATCTAGTTGGGGGTGTCCTGTTTCTTGCAGGGGGTTGGACTGGATGACCTCTGGGAGTCGCTTCCAACTCTAATCATTCTATGATTCTATGATTCATCTCAGCAGCCACCTTAAAGAAAAGCTGCAGCACTGAGATGACATTTTTTGTTACTCGTGCTTGTAGGGTAACAACACACCCAGCATCACAGGCAGATCCCTGTCCAGTATAAAACACATTATTTGTGATAACACCAATTAAAGTCACAAACAGGCAGTGATAGACCTAACTGAATATTTCTTTTTGGCTCTTAGGGACATATTTTAGGATTTGCTCATACCATTATCCACACAATCCCTGGAGACAGTGCCACCAGTCTCCGGTGTCACCCTGACCACCACTGAACCACCTGTTACAAATAAGGAACTCCACAAGTAAGCTCATCAGCAGGCAAAAAGACCCCAAGGTTTTGGTGCAGCTCTTTCATCCAAGCTGGAGAAGGGGAAAGTTATTGTGGGAAGCCTGTTCATAGACAGTACCACTACCCAAGACACGCAGCGAGCACTTGCGAGCTTTATTTAAAGTACACAGATACATAAAACATCTCATGAATTCCTGGGGATTCACAGTGTGAGCTTCTAATAAGTGAGCACTCAGGAATATTAAGAAAAAGTTAGGGCTCTTAAACATTCATGCTGGGCACCTGATTTATACATTCACTGTTCAACCAAAATAAAAGCAGAGCCAGCTCACTCTCCTGGACAGCCGCAATGAAACCTCCAGCTGGTTTGCAGGGAATGGCAACAACAACCTACTTGCTCAATTTTTCCCAGAAGTTATCCAACAGATACACCTTAAATATTAGAGAAATAGAGAGCATTTTAACTAAGCTTAATATTTTGATGAGCAAGGAACAATCCACAGCACCGCACATTCCGCAGAGAAGGGGTATCCTTCTACCAAAGAGTAATCTAAAAAGGGAGCTTCACCAATGGAACTTGGGTTTTCCAGTCCCTGCATATTAATGACAATCTGGCTATTCCAACTTTTTGAAGCTTATTTCCATTTTTACCTGCTGTCCTGAAAAAAGGTGCAGAAAAAAAAGACCTTCCTGAGCTGGAGAGCCCGAAATTTCCATAAGTGGAACAGAACACAAACCAAATCAAATCAGCTTGGTCCTTCAGCAGGCTCCACACTTCAAAGGGAGATGATAAAACTGAAACCCACCAACATGCCTGCTTGAATGTCCACAGAAGGAAGCAGGAAATGGGTGAATGTTGTTACACATTCCAGCTGACCTGCTTAGTGTCCCAGACGGTTTGTAAAAGGTGTTTTCAACAAATCGTATTAACTCACTTTGTTTCCTACAAGATACTGATTTCCAATATTTTTAACACGTCCTTTGAAACACACTGTGATGTGTGTATTTATTGCTTGAATAGAGCTGAGGTCTCAGGTGCAAAAGACTGCCTGGGGCTACATGTTCTCTCCACGACCAACTTCATTAAAGGCAAAAAGCAAACCCGTGGCAGAAGAATTTTATGTTATGAGAAACAAAACTGGATGAGAGGGGCACAGAATTTTCTCCCTCATGCCATACACCTCTCCAAATGTTCACCTAGTTCAGTGGGAAAATATTGATCATAAAAAGATTTGGCAAACCTAAAAGCCACATTATTCCCTGCACTCCTGCCTGAGCTTGCCCATGTCCTTTTCTTGGAGCTGAGCTCTCTTACATGCAAAATCTGCCATGCTGTCTTATTTATTATCGACCCGTCACAGTTTGGAAACATAGCTTAAAATAAATGAGCCTGGATGCCATGGCTGTAGAGTTATTAAACTGCCTGGCATTGAGGAAATTGCTTTTCATAAACATCCTGAGCTTCTGTGGGGTTTTTTTTTGTCCCAAAGTGTTTAATACAGTAAGAGTCCGAGTTAATCTGGATCGGTCTGCAGACTGAATTGTTAATGAGAAGGGAGATGTGTTATCATTCAATATTGCAAGACTGAAGTTAGAGGGCAGAGCAAAGAAAGGAGTTTTGCAATATACAAATAATATTCTTTCTACTCACTGTCACTCGATGCACCAGCTAATCAGGAAGAGAAAATGCCTCCATTTTCTCAGTAGGCAAGACCACATGCTCACTGCAGGTCTCCTCCATCATGGATCCCAAATCCAGCTGTCGATACCAGCACCCTTCTGCTGTTATCTGCACACCTTGGCAATACAGATGTTAACAGCTGAACAAAAAAAATAAGACAGTGGTTGCCATATTACTGTACAGATCCACAGAAGAATGGGAAGTATCCTTTAGTGGTTAACTCCCCATTTCATATCACCATAACACCCAAGTGCACCTTTCAGTGCTCAGACTCCCTTAGGCACCCAGCAAGGTGCTCCAGTCCATGCCAGCTTGTTTGGAAAGCCAGATATTTTGCCCAGGTAATGGCACATGGATAGTGTGCTGCTTTGTATCGAGTTGGACAGAAGATGCCAGATCTGCACTGATCATTATGGATGCATGTGTGATGTCTTAAGTACTCCTGATCCTTTTTCAGGATCAGGCCACCTCCACCCCACCACGGTTATTACACAATAGATACCAAAGTTGAAGTTCAAAAAAGCTCTTTGTGCTCCTCCTGTATGAAACAGAAAGAGCTGCAGAAGGATAGGGACATGCTGGGATACCT
Source organism: Heliornis fulica (assembly GCA_013399135.1). Lineage (NCBI taxonomy): Eukaryota > Metazoa > Chordata > Aves > Gruiformes > Heliornithidae > Heliornis > Heliornis fulica. The sequence continues at coordinate 1,523,986 of VXBZ01008469.1, read as the reverse complement.
TGTCCTACTTGTACATTTAGCAATCCTACTCCTCAGTGTTAGGACTTGTTTCTTGTTTGTGTTACTGTGGTGATGCTACACCTCAAACCAACCCTGGACATCCCCCTTTACCTAAACCTCACCATCTAGGATCCCAGACAAGAAGTGGGCTTGTGAATCTCTCTCTATACATTCACCTCACATCCATCTGCAGATTGCAGATTTGGAGGGGCTCTGAAGCCTGACTGCTTCTCCAGCCTGACATGGAAAGGCGGTAGTAGAGCTATCCCCCTTCTGCAGTTTAATCTCCAAACAGAGCTCAGAGAAGAGAGGGAACACAGTGGCCCTTGTCACCTGTAATAGTCAAGGTGACACCAAGAAGGGCTCCCTGGAGATGCCTTTACATCAGGTCTGAAAGGAGTGATGAAATTCTCAGTCCTCATCCCATTTTAAGCCCCAACAAGACAAAGGGATGAAAACCAGCAGCTAAACCCACGAAAACCCCTAGATTGTCCCAGGTTCATTTAACTTGTGAATTTGCTACAAGGAGGCCAACATCGCCTGCCACCTCCTCTCAAGATGTAAAACCTCAGTGAATCCTTTGTCAATAATGAATTCCTGTTTGCAATGCCACTAAATTGAAGAAAATGAGTATTTCTTTTCCCTCCCAGAAAAGCCGTGCCTACCCCACTCGGGGTTGCTACGCAACCACCTCCTGCACATGGCTGATAACACTCACGGCATTATTTCCCCGCCTGACTGCGCCGTCAGAACAAAGCCCGGCTAATGAAGCTTTCAAATGCTCTTGGCTCTGCCTTTGACTGTTCAACATGGGTTTTCCTTGCATGTATGTGACAGTTACAGCAGCGACTCAGTGTCCCCTCCAGCCAGGGATGTCTCGCAAGCTGGATGGAGAGCAGTGGGCAAGATCGAAGAAGAGCGGCAAAATGACCAAAAGATGCAACCAGCCTCCAAAATAGAGGGCATCCCTCACACACCAAACAGGGTAGTGATGCTGAGTCCTCTGAAATGTTGCACCATCAGCATTACAACACAAGCCAGACATCCTCCAGTGCCCATTTATCCACCGATGTGATACCTTTACTGCACTGCAGCTGCCACTTGGTACCTCTGCACCAGCACACAGAAAGGGACAGGACAAAGACGAGTAGTCAAGTATTGGAACAGGCTGTCCGGGGAAGTAGTGGAGTCACCATCCCTCTAGGGATTTAAAAGGCGAATAGATGAGGTGTTGAAGGACATGATCTGGTGTACTAGGCAGGGTTAGGCTGGAGCTGGACTCTGTGATCTTGAAGGTCTCTTCCAACCCAAGGGATTCTATGAGTCTCCAGCTTAAGCAGTTCCAGTCACTCAAAGCGCTTAAGATTATTTTTAACAATCTGTTAAAATAAATTTGAATGTAATTTACTTATACAGCATGTGCAAACAATCCCCTCTTCTGCCAGACAAGTAGGCATAGCAAGAACCACCATTATTGGCAAGAAGTGCCAGCTTCTTCCCCTGTAGATGTCTACATCTTCCCAATATAAGGGCGACCAGATGATGTGAAGCAGTCCCATTTTGCAACTGGGACAGTCTCTCCCCTCCATCACCACCAGATCTGCCCTTCATGGGGCCAATCATGGGGACAGCCCCATTTCTGAGAGAAGGTACTTGGTTGCCCTCCCCATTTTCATACTAACAGCCTGAGCTGGCTGCTTCTTCTACAGCAGGTCTGCCCTTTCCCATTTCATTTCACAGAAGAGCAGAACACAGTGAAATGGAGAGCACCCCCTTGGCTCTCCTGTGTCTTGTCTACCTAGTGGGATCACTGTAAACACACCACAAACACACGTGCAGGTGCCATGCAATCCTGGAGTGGTGAGGCAGTGAGCATGGGCTGACAGCACACACTGTGAGGTTGCTAGAGTGCACAGACATACCTGGAAAGCTCAAACAGGGACAAATCCTGGCAGCCAAATGCTTTCTAGACAGCCCATGGCTCCAAGTGTTGTTTTCATTAGGAAACTACCACGAAGTAAGTCAGGCACAAATCCAAATCCCAGTGACTGTTCTGCACTTTGAGGTATTTCAATATGCTCAGGACACACTCCTGAGTTGCCAACCTACATTGTGGGGCCTGTCTAGGAAATCCAGAGGAAAACTGCAGCTGCAGAACAGTTAATTAAATTCTTTCCTACATGAGCAACTGCTAGAAGGCTGGAAAAAGAGCAGGGAACTACATCTTCCCACGCCAAAAACTCAGGAGGAGTGGTCAGGGCCAAAAGCACACATACCCTCGGATAGTAACACAGCATGAAGAGTGGCAGCTGGAGGAGATGGAGCAGGCAACAACTGCCAACCACAAGACAACCTGAGGGCTTGATCTTCCCTCCCAAAGACATAAGTTTTACGAACAACCAGGTATGAGTCACAAGAGAGCCCAGCAAGCAGGGAATCCAACCCAGCCCTGCTCAAGGTTTGGGCTATAAGCAGCTAACCCACCCAGCTCTTCACCCACCCCAACTCTGCCTGGCTGGGCTGAAGAAAGCACAGCATGAGTGCTTTTTGTTGGAGACAAAATTATCTAACAAGAGATAATTATGTGACATTACCATTAAAAGCAATGTGTGGAAAGAAAACATAAAAAAAGCTTTAAGCCTGTGTACCCCGAGGTCTGCAAAGCCCCTTCTCTACCTTTGTACAAAATAGGTCTCATTTAGCCCATTTGTTCTGTCCCAGCCAGGCAAAGGGAAAGTAGGGTTGATCGATTTGTTAATTACAGTAATTTTATCTTAAATACAGACAGCTGAGTGTTCATCAAGTCACAAATTCTCCTGTTACTGAGAGACCTCCCCCCTGCTAAATAATTAGGGATAATAAGTGGCTCATAATAAATGCAACCCACAACAACACGCTCCGAGAGCGCGGCACAGAATCAGGAGGGCTATTAGGGAACCCCCAGGTCTATTTCTCCTTTTGAAGAAAACAATGCAATATCTTTAATTGTCTCTCTTGAAATCCTGAGCCAGCTCTGCTGGTTTGTTATAAGTGAAAGGCAATTATTCCACTTTCTGTCTGCCTCTTGTGTCCAGGAACGGCTTACCACAGAGTCATCAGCACAGATAAGAGCCCCTTTCTCCACCTGCACCGACTAGGCCCATACAAAGAGACAAGATAGGAGGTAACACAGGTGGATTACATGTAATCACCCTCCTTGGGACTTCTACAACTCTTCTACTACCAGCCAGGCAAGTAGGGACAGCCAAGAGGGTCAGACAGGCTGGCTGATCACCACCTCAATTTTCTTTCCAAGGACTAAGGACAGAAAGGATTTCCTCACCACTCCCATTCTTCAGATCAGCCCTTGGCTAGGACTAGGTAACAGACCATAGTGTGGGAAAAAATGCTTCAACCCCTTGAGCTCAGTGGATCCTGCCAAGTCCAGGTTCTGGGGAGAAGGACCTTGGCAAGGGAGATCACCTGCCTTCCCTCAGACAACAGGAACCGGGAAGGTAACGGCCAAGGTAATGCTGCTTCAAAACAGAAAGAGTTTGTCATCATGTACATGCAATAATAACCCAACCCAAAACCTCATAGAAGCCCAAGTTTGTAGGGAGTGGAGATGGCTGGTGAAGACTACAGGAACTGATCCTGCCACAGCTATTTCCTAGCTGCTGCACATTTTATTTTCTAATAACTTGAAATATCAAACTACAGCCTCTTATGTTTTCCCCCGCAAGGTGAAGACATCTGCAACCCTCATGTGCAATCAAGACCAGACAACATTTGGAGAGAATTTTGAAGTTTCATTCTCTAGCATGCAAAACCACAGGTGTTGTCTTGTTTTCAACACTGGGAGCATTCTAGGGATCAGAAAGAGATTTAATCAAATGCAACTGCATTTCCTTTCCAGCAACTTTTACTACCATTTACTTACTTTGCTCCAAGAAGTGTATTTAGTTATTTTCCAACAGCACTTTCCTCCAAGGGTTGAAGCTTCATTTGTTCCTGGGAAGATCCTGTATTTCTGCAAATATTTTTCTAATGCATTATTATTTTTAATATGTTTCATTTTAGTTCCACTGCATTCACAAATATGTTTAAGTACCATTTGCAAGATTCTTTTATGTTATGTACTGTTATCTCAGCACACCCGACGTTGCATACTGAATAAATACTGGGCTTTTGTTGTGAGCAGGGGGCAGAGCTGTGTAATGATCAATCAAAAAACACCCTTGGGGGTTGGAGAGATTAGCACTTTGATATTACTGAAGATGAATGGGTGAAGTAAGTTTGATAAGCTGGTGTTTTCCTCAGATAATCACTCTGACAGCTTCCGAAAGCCACTTGGATCTCCTCTCCGTCCCTTTGTTTCTGGATAGGATGGCAAGTCTTGTTTCTCCCTCAGAGACACTGGACAGGCTGCTGCTCTTACTGGTTTTAAACAGATAGCAGTGAATTTACAGGTTTCATCACTGACTATTGAACATTAAATTATTAGTCATAGATTAACCAGATTCAGACTAGATTCCTGTTATTCTTGGCTAGTGCTGCTGGGATGTATGCCACTGGGCACAGCTCAACTAAGAAGAGACTGAGAGGGTGGGAAGGGGACTTCTCATGGGACATGTCTATCCTTCCTCAACCTTAAGTGTCAAACAACATTTATTTCTTCTTCCTTCCAAAGTCACTAATCCTAATTGTGCTCACAGACCTTCAGCCCCCTACCAATCTTTCTCTGGGCTTTCTATACCCATCACCTACCTCCTCTTCCTCCTCCTGGACCATTCTTTTGCAGGAACTTGACAGGATCATCATCTGAAGAAGAAATTCTTGCAAAGTTCCTTAGATCCTCTTCCAGGATGAAGCAAATCCTGCTGGCATTCACAGACATGGTGCCATTTACCATGCTAACTTACTCTCAGTCACTAATGAAACTGGAGCCAAGGCATTTTCCCTTTATTTTTATTGTTTCACTGAATAAATGAATTTTAAATACAGATTTAAAAAATTGTAAAAAAAAGTTATTAAAAGCCATCATTCAGAAGCAGGTTGCTCATCAGTGACTGAAAAATCCATACTTACTTTTTGGTATAAAGAAAAGAAAGAAAAAGTTAAAACCATACCCATCATCTGCAAAGAGATGCTTGTTGTTTTGTTTTGGGTTTTTTGTTGGGTTTTGTTAACTTGTTTATACACTTCCTTTCATACTTGAGAACTGATACCAGTTTTATGAGAGTTTCCCACCAAACCTTTTTTTTCACAGCATTGGTTCACATTATTTGGTGTTCAGTCAAACCCACTCTGTTGTTCTTTACAGAAGCAGTGAGGTAACATTTCTTCCCCAGGTGCATGGAAGCCAGTATGTTTAAAACATCCAGTATAGGAGGGTGGGGAAGAAAACGCAGTGTTAGGCAATTTGCAGGGATGCAATTTAGGTTGCAAAGTATCTCAAGGCAGGAACAGGTTTTTCTGCCTCTCCCACCAATACCTTTGTGAGTTAGATATTTCTTACAGCATCACATCTCTGCTCTTTGCTAAGTTCCATCACTGCAATAAAGATTTCAAGAGGTGACAAGTGAATAGGTACCTTCAATTTTTAATGCCCAATTTTAAAGCAGTTTGATCTTTCAAGAGACACAAAGCACCCATCCTCAAGAATGAGTATCTGTCCCTTTTAGGCACAGTTTAAGCCTTATAAAACAGAGGTACCTCAAGAAGTGCTGACATGGGGTTCTGGGTTAGGAGGTGGTTTTTTTTTCCAAGTTTCTATTGTAGGTTCTTAAAAGGACAGATAATGAAGGCAAGCCCACCAGTCAGCAGCATCTCAACAAAAATCAAGTAGACACATGTTTTAATACATGGATAATTTTCAAGCCATCAGAACCACTCCCACGGCTTAGAAAGAACATGGACTACAGCTCACTTGTTCCTCAAAGACTTCACCACCAGGAGAACTGAACCAATCAGACAAACCAAATGAAGTGTCCTTACAATAAAAACTAGGACTTTGGGATAATGAACAAGGATAGCTACACATCAGCCTTGGGAAAAAAAAAAACCAAAGCAAAGCAACACAGGAGGGAAAGTTCAGGCTGCAAAGGGAACAAGTTTAACAAAGAAATAATACTGGAGATTGTCACTATAGTGCAGCTAAGACTTGGCAAATGAAATCCTTTGAGTATGCACTTGCAGGGCAGCCTTTCTTCTGCCACATGAATAAATATCCAACAGTCTTTAGAAACAGTATATAAAAAAGACATAGGGTTTTCAGAAACGGTGCATATTCTGTCCCTTGTAACTGCATAGCAGGTTCCCTCACCTGAGGTATTTCAGCATCACCACAAAGGAAAACAATACTCCTGAGCTCTTCTACAAGCACTGCTTAGTTTGAGCTGAGGTGGTGTGACTATTGCACAGCAATGTGAAGTGCAAGCACTCTGCTCTACCCTCGTCTCTCCAGAGCAGTTACTGCACCGTGCTGTGTGGGATGAAAACGTGCAGTCAGAGCAGTAAAGGCTCAGTTCAGTACCCACTGTGCAACCAGACACAGGCACAGACCTCTCGTTTCAGCTGCTGCACATCTTGGGTTTGTTTGGATTTTGTTTTTAAATGGACATGTTCACACAGTCTCCCAAAAAGAAGTTTAGTTCGCATGGCCAGGTCAGATTACTAACCTCAAATTAGCTTCAGAGTATTTTCTTGGTTGTCCATTGAGATATATGTTGTCCAGCAAGATGAATGCATGTTTTACCATCATTAATGACAACCAGTACATTTGTTTTTGCATTATGGGACAGGCATCTCTCCTGTCAAAGGCTGCTGTCCATCCCACATTTTTTGTAAGGAAAGTTAATTTCTTGTGCTGCATGTACCTATTTAACTGCAGTCATTACATACAGGATTATGGCTTCACATCCCATCTGGACTTTTTGGAAACATCCTTCTTCATTCTTCAAAGAAAATGCCAGCACCTTATTAGTGAAACCCAGGATCACAACTTCTGGCGATGTGCAACAGACAACAGTGGATCTTATCCAAGGGGAATGTCATTAGTACCGTTGCAGCACTTGGCTGTCTCTCCTCCAAAATGTGGATGTGATCAAAAGAAAGAGCAACTCCAGAAGAAACAGATGTCTTCTGCCATCTTCAAGATGATATTTCTCCTCTTACATTCCACTTTTGCTGCACAATCACCGTATCTGCTTTTAATCACAGAGTTTGCTTAGGCAGCAGCTATTTTGTCTAAGAATAATCATAACCCCTGCAAATTCTGCTGCATAATTATTGTGGCTTGTTATCAACATCCCTGTTAGCACGTGGGCTCATGTACTCTCAGTCAGCAGTCATGGAAGTAGTAAATGCAGGTGGCTGTTCCTCAAAGACACAGCACTGTCCAGTCTGTGACTACACCAGGGATGTCCCTATAGCTTTTCCATGCCTTCCAAAAAAACCTTCCACCAAACACTTTGCTTTGCTCATGCTTTTCTCAGAACATCCGAGGATAAGATGGGTTTTGCTTAATTATCCACTCAGCATGGGGATTGACGTGGTACAAGTCTAAGAGGTAAGTGTCTGGGTCCAGGCAACGTTCACCTATCAAAACAAGAGTGAGGAAAATTGCATTTATATCATTAGATATAACTTCTAGGCTGGTTCCTCTCCCCCAATAAATGGTATTTGTTTAAATTAATTCAAATCTCACAACCACTCAGAAGGGTTTCCAGAAATCTAGAAAAGTTGTAGTTGATTATGTTAAAATTAATGTAAGTTTCTTTAAGCTCTACCAAACCCAAGCTTTAACCGTTATGGAAAGGAACTCTTAACTTTAATACACAGTAATTATAGCACTTGCAAACCACCATGAAATCTGTTAGTGATCAAATCCAGCCACTGATTTGTTCCCAGTGCTAGAGCTTGTCTTCTTCAGATGCCACTAAGAGGCAGCTAAAGCACTCCAGTACCCGATGGTGTCAGAAGCAGCTGTAACAGGGCATAAGGACCCTTTGCCGTTTTCAGACAGCCTTATTCTGCTGCTGGTTTCATATCATTTACATCCCTCCTCCATCTGATGACATAACCCTATTGATAAGTGGAAATTGGTGACTAATGGACATCAGCAACAGGGTTAACTGTATCTGCTGAGAAGCCTCCATCCAAGTTAGTACCGGTTCTTTGTGTCAGAGAGCTGATGCAGGCAGATCCAGACCTGGAGCTGGTCATCCTTAGCATAGATGCTATTTGCAGCACACCACACTGAATTAAAGACCAGTTAAGCAGCACACAATTAAAAGCCCATACTGGCATTGGATGAAGTTGTCCTTTATTTAGATGAATGTAGTTTATGGTTTGAAGTTCTACACTTAACTCCAACCATGAACCCTTATCATTGAGGGAAGAGGGAGTTTAACTTGATTTGTTTAACAGAATGGGAGGTTGGTTTGTTTTTAGGATTGACAAAGTTGTAAACATCTCCAACCTAAAGACTTTTGTACTCTTGAGTTTCCACCTTTCTTGACAGGGAGAGGTTAAGACATACTTATTTGCCTTTTAACTTTTGGAGACTCATCCTTTGTTTAACTCCTTCCTAAGGTAAGTTAAGCATAAAAAGCTGGATATCAGAGTCCTTATTAGCACCCAGACTTACCAATATTGCCTCCCACTTCATACAGGAGTAAGTTTGTGCACTCCGTTGAGTTGTTACTGCAGAAAGAAAAACACATTGAAGTTAAGAAAGCTCTGAGAAAGGTAAGTCATATAGTTTAGCAATGTTTCTTCCCCAAAAATGTTTATGGTTCAGAGACCACCAGTGGTCAAGAAAGTGACCAAGAAAAGTAGAGACCTTGCTGATCCTCCTGAAGAGAACAGCTGTTGAAAAGGACACCCAAAAATGAAGAAAACAAGGCACACACTCCTCACTGGGATTGAAAACATTGTATATGCCTAAAAGTTTCAAGAGGAAGACAACTAGCATAAATACCAAAGTTCACTGGCAGCATACTTGTAAAACTGATGGCCTGGAAAGCAGGAAGCTTTCTTTCCTTTCTTTCATCTGAGGAAGACTTTGGCAGCTGTTGTAACTTGTTAGTGAGATTCTGGTCCCTAGCTAGCCCATGTTCAGCCAGCTTCCCATCCATCCTCCTTGTCTGGACATCTCCTGTCCAGGAACATGATCAGGATATGCACTAAGGCTTTACCTACTAAATACAGACTGCAGGCATGGTGGCAGAGCTGGGTGGACATTCTTGCACGTGTTTTTTGGGTTATTTCAGCAGTTCACCACCAGACCATGGGAGTGAATTGCAGAGCTTACTTTAGGTAGCCCCTACATTAACCTACACATGTTGAAAATACCACTTCAGGCAGGTAATTTGCACAGGTGATCTGTGATTCTGTGAACATTAGGAGTTGGAAGGGACCTCGAAATATCATCTAGTCCAACCCTCTGCCTGAGCAGGATCACTTCAATTAGATCACACAGGAACAGATTGGTCTTGAATGTTTTTTGGTCTGGAGGAGATAGAGATGGTTTGTTTTGCACCTTCCCTTCTTTCTAGCAAGTCTACTATAGTTCACATACTGTCCAACAAACCAGAGGGGACAACCTGACCTCCTGAGCACAGTGATGGAACTGCACAGTTGAATTAACATCCAACACCCTATTTCCAAAACCACATTCCATTTCCAAAACAGCATCCCAATTGCACCACCACCACAAAATACCAGCACCACCTCATGTAGGTTGGCTGCTACAGACCTACACTGACTCAACTAATGGTGGCAACCAAAGCAAGGCAGAATGACTCTGACAACCTTGACGCAGAGAACAGTCTCCTGACATCCCACTGTGCCACCACATCAGCTCCACCAGAAGACAGAAAACAGCAAAGAGACCATCAGGTAGTGGGGTTTTAAAAATATTTTTTTTAATAAAGAAACCCAAACCAAAACAAACCCAGAGAAAAAGCCACTTACCACTTGAGGAGATTGACGGTGTTAACGATACTCCAGCCATTCTGGCACAGGTTCTTTTGAAACTGCCTCAAGACATCAGCAACTCTGGTTGCGTTGTTCAAATGCACCTCTAGCGAGTCCTTCAGGAGCAGCGAGGCGTGGACTTTCACCGTCTTGGAAGGCTGGATGAGGAAGGCAAAAAGAAGAAACCACTTAAGGAAATATTTTGCTACCGACTAAAACAACGAGTTTCAAAAATAGATTGGAGAGGGTGAAGAAATAAACCTCTCCAGCTGTTCAGAGAATTTAGGTTTGTCTGCTATCCCGCACACAGCGCAGACTGGGAACTCTGAGGAGCATCACGGTGAGCTACAGGGACAAGTCGCCCTCGGTGTTGTGGCTGGGAGAAGAGCACCGCTCTCCATCAGCGTGCGCTGGTGTCCTCTGCTGTTCGAATGCAGCACCGGCACCAGACACCACACCAGCCTGCATGGAAATCGGATTTCTCACAATCAATAAATGTTAAATATATATATAAATGTTGACTAATCATTTTGTCCAAGTCTCATAGACTTCTCTGGAATTAGCTACTGGAAAAGGAGTATCGACAGATGAATTGCAGACTACTGAATTGCAGAATTTTCAGAAACTTTTTTTTTTTTTTTAAATCAGCACTGAGGCATCAGAGAACAGAGTTCAAGTGCTATTTTATCATGATAGTTTTCAACAGCTCCTTCCTGAAGTAAATTCTCAGAACTTTTGTGGAGAACATTGAATTGTTTTAACCAGCTCTGATCTGCAGCAGTTTAATTTTGCAAACCCAAATCTTTTGCAAAACAGCACTGAACCCCAGGACCATTAGGAAGTGGGATTAACCCTGTCCTAAGCATGGGGTCCTCTGGCTGCCTAAACAGTGGTTGCCCTTTTTGAAGTGAAAGCACCTCTGACAGTGATGTGCAGCCTTAATTATCCAAATTTTAGGCTGACATCACCTGAGCATCCCAACATAGATGCACTGGCTTGTGAGAACACAAACCTGCAGACTTCATCTAGCTCACGTCCTTAGAGCATCCCAGTTGTAGCACCACCAGCATGAAATACTTTAAATCCAGTACTACCTGATGTAACTTGGCTGCCACAGACCTACTCTGAGTAAAGTAAGAGTGGCAACCAAAGCAAGGTAGAATGACTCCAAAGAGCTTTTCACAGCTTTAATACACAAATAGATCTGATACTAATGTGTTTAAAAAAAAATAAATCTTTGCCTGCAACAACACAAGGAGTAACTTAATTTATCAGGGAATTAATTCTCTCTTTTTTTCAAGTGGCAAGAACCTTGAACTCAAACCCTTCCATGCAGATCAGCAGTTTTATACAGCAAAATCTAAATGAGAATCAAAAATGTACTTTCACCCTACTGTGATAGCCTGAATTTCTGTCTTAAGTTCATGAAAATAAGTCTGGCTTTATTACAGCAGATATATCTGTCTAAGCACATGAGGCATCTTGACCCACATGAATTCTGCCCTTCACATGAGGTAGAGTCCAGCATTTCTGCCTCTGATCTCTTCCCCCTTCTCCTGCAACAACATAGGATCATAACCAAGTGTTTTGTAGCCTGATATTTGTTTAGCACACTTGCAGTTGGGATCAGTGTTTGCTACAACCTGGCTAAAAGGATCTGGGAAGCTGTTTCTCATGGGTCTGCAGAGAGCATCACTCCTCAGTTTTCCAAGTTCTTAAGAAAGCACTCACAAGAAAAAAGTATCTGGCACTTATGAAAGGTCCCAGGTTTTCCAAGCTCCAACTCACCTCTGCCTGGTTCTTTTCCACTTTGTCTTTATCAGCATGAATCCTCCGCAACAGATTTTTAATCCGCTTGTCACAAAACTGGTACCTTTTGCTATTGCTCTCATTCAGTTTTCTCACTTGAGCTACCAGAAAAGAGGAGACCTGGGAAGGGAAGAAGAAAGAAGACAGGTATTAAATCAGAGATTAGGATGTCATTTAAGAACCTCAACATCACTTTGTGAAGCTCCTTGAATAGACAAAATATCCATACACCTTGAAAACTGGCAGCCTTGGAACTCAGACAGGATTTTTGCCTCTTAACTCCAAAATTTCCAAGACTATCCCTTCCCCTATTTCAATTCTAGACAAGATACACACCAAGATACTTCTAACACCATACTACAAAACATCTGCTCAACTTACTGTCCAGAGCAAATCCTGGTAATGGATCATCATCCGCACAACATCAGCCGCCCCCTCTGCCAGCTGTTTCTCCTTCCCTTCAGGGATCTTGTTTGGCAGCCCCTTGTGCATGAAGAGGTTTGGAGCCATCACTGTGGATACATTCCAGAGGTTCATTTTGTTGTTGTTCTCCCTGGAAACCACTTTGCTGAGAAATTCAAGTAGAGCCTAAAGAGAGGGGAAGATACTTAAGACATCTGTTCTTACAGTCCTCAAGAAATTACTGTGGCAACTGCTGGAGAGCTAATTTAATTAGCTGCTGAGTTTGGTTTATTTGGGCTTTTTTTTAATGTTCATGAAAAAAACCCCTATTTCTCCAGTCAGGAAGTTCAGTGAGCAGTTTCTAATACTAGAATAGCAACAAATAACCATTCCAAGAAGAGACAGAAGTTGTCCAGCATTCCAGATACATTTGGTGTGGGATATAGGAGAGCTCTTACTCCTTGGCAGGTGAAAAGTTACAAAGTCCAGTTGTAAAAGTTACAGAATCCAAAGATGACACACACTTCCCTCCTCCTCCCCACCCCCCTCCATTTCCCCTTCAAACTTATTCCCAGATGTGGAGAAATAAACCCTTTTGGATGATCTGCCTCACACCTCCACCAAAGCCTTGACTTATGACAGATCATCTTTGACTGGATTTAGTATTTCTGCAGTCTAAATAAAGTTGGCAGGGTGCTAAGGCAGCCTTATCTTTGTTATGTGAAGGCTGAACTACTCAGGAGGAAAATAAAAAGAAAAAGGAGCAGCACCACTATTGCTGTTATAAAGCACAAAGGCAGAGGTTGTATGCTGCCTGCAAAGCTGATCCCAGCAGCACAGCAGGTGGAAGGATTTGAATTTTTTTCAGCCTTGAGAAGACTGAGAGGGGATCTCATCAATGATTATCAATATCTGAAGTGTGGGAGACAAAGGGAACTGGGCAACCTCTTCTCTTCACAGAGCCTGTGGGGACAAGTCAAGGGGCAATGGTCACAAGTTGGACCACGGGAGGTTCGGCACCAGTGTGCAAAAGAACTTCTTCACAGTGAGAGTGACAGAGCCCTGGGACAGGCTGCCCAGGGTGGTTGTGGAGTCTCCAGCTCTGGAGATATCCAAGACCTGTCTGGACACCAACCTGTGCAACCTGCTCTAGGGAACCTGCTTTGGCAGGGGGTTGGACTCAATGATGTCTAGAGGTCCCTTCCAACGCTTACAACTCTGATTCTGTGAAATCCCCTCTGGTCAGAAGAGACCAGAGGGCATTTCACAGAATAAGTTTATAAATTTATAAGCTTAGTGCCTTTTAGATACTTGTTTTGTTGTTGTGTTTGGGTGAGTTTTTTGAATTTAAACTGATGAATCAAATCTCTTTTGCTGTATTCTCAGCATGCCCACAGACCACATAAGACCTACATCATCTTTCACTCCATAGCAAAGTGCTTTAACACACTGTAGAGGAAGAGTGTGTTTCTGAACTGGATGCTCCAAGAGCACACGATTCCTCCTGTGCTTTGGTTTGCTCCCAAGGGGCAAGCTGTGCTTACAGCTTACCTTCAGACAGCCTTGAGGTTTGCCCACTCCCTCCACCATGGGTGGAGTCAATCTCAAGTCAATATAACAAAACCAAATAGAGTAATATGTGTTATATACAAAAGCTGATAGTGTTTTTTGCTGTATAACCTGAAGAGAGATCATTTCCACGCCCCCTCCCCGCCCCTGTTAAATCCAGAAGAGGTAGTTACCTTTAAAGTGTTTCTGTTGGGCTCTGGCAGAATCAGGATCAGGAGGTTTAGAGCTTGCAATCTTTGCTTCAGATCTGGAATATCTGGAGAGGGAAAGCACAAACAGGGCAAAGGATTCAGGCTCCTGACATTGTTCTTTCTGAGCGTGGGAATCCCTCAAGGAATAAGGCAGGTACTTTATGCAGCATTTGTCATCCAGGATTTGAGAACTTGTCTTACAGAAGTAGAGCAAGCTCATGAAGTGAGCTACCTATGGTTTAGAAGACTGGCTACTTGCTTCAGAGTACACAGCATACCAGCAAGTGCCTTCAAAGGGCACCATTATTCCTTATTTCTTGTATTTAAAAAAAGGGTGTGCACTCAAATAGTTACCTTAACACATTCAAGCCATATTGAGGCACAAACCTCAGAATAAGGTGCTTGCAGAACATGGCATGACCTGCAGACAAGCCAAGAGTGGCATCCTGGCCAGCTGCCACAGCTCAGCCTGCGTGGCATCATTTATCAAGCTGCCCTAATTCATGATAACCACCTTGCAAACTCAAATGTCACAACTTAAGAATCCAGGACAGTGTGTCCTACACAAAGATGTATACAGCCAAGCACAAGTGACAATGACTCTCTGTCTGGCACATAATAGTGCATATAGCACCCAGTTTAGCTCCAGTTCATACCGTGCTCTGCATCCCCATCGAACCCTGACAGGATCGATGTCCCTCAGGGCTCCCAACACCCCTGACAGGAGAGCCTGAGGCCAGCAGAGCTCTGCAAGAAAAGGTCAAACCAGCAAACTGATGCTGAAGAGCCAAAGCAAGGACTCACTTTGTACAGCAGCAAAAGCAGGGAGGTATTCTGCTGTCAGCAGTGGGGCTGGCAGCTCTCTTATGAATCGCTTCAGTAGCCCAGACACATCGTTCTGGTGGACTTCATCCCAGCGGAAAAGGCCAGTATAAAAGTCCCTTTCCAGCTTCTGCTCCAGACTCTGTAAAAAAGATGGACTGTATTATGTGCTTTAATATGCAAATACAAGGGAAACTCTGTAGCTGAGCACTAGGAAGGCAACCCATCAAGTCAAAAGAGCAGAGACCCTCACAGCAGACACTCACAAGGTTTCCCAGCTACGGGTGCTTCTACTTGTACTGGGAAGGGAGAGGAGACAACTCTGGTTATGTAACTCATTGCTTGAGCAAAATTCTCCCCCCATCACTTCTGGTACTTTTAAACATTACTTAAGACCTCATACCTTGATTCTGGTCTGGGATCCAGAAACTCTCAAAATACCCTCTGTGTCAAGTCCTCTCTTTTCCAAGCAGGACAACAGCTATTAAAAGGGGGAAAAAAAGAAAGCTCTTAGGCAGAGAGGATGAGAAGTCAGCCCTCATTACCCCAGGCCTCCTGACTCTGGGGATGAGTGGTACAAATGAAATAAGAAGAACTTACTGCCTGGAGTAGCAGAGGGACCTTGGTGTTTGGGAGCAGCTTTTGGTCATTTTCCAGCAGGGTGTTGAGTGGCACTCCAAAGAGTTTTTTCTCTACAACAGAAACAACATAAATCTGTGTATCTTCCCTAATACAGATGTCAGGAATTTATCCACCACTGCAGACTAAGAGAGCACAAAGGGCAGGTATTGAGGATAAAAAAAGAGTAACAGCTGGCAGAAGTGCCTTTGACAGTCAGATATAGACGTGGTGATGGGTCTTTCGTTTAAGAACTAGGAGAAATTATGACCAAGGAAGAATACCTGTTACAGAGTTTCTTATTGAAGACCCTCTCTGTTCTAACACTTCAATCACAAGCCTATGATAAGATCAATTTAAGCATGTGCACTCCAAAAAAAAATAAATTAAAAAAATCAAGATGAAATCCAGCCAACCTGTTGTTTTCAGCTTGGCTGCCTTGTTTCTCTTCAGCTCAAAGCCCAGAACATCACAGAGGGCTGTAAGCTCAATAAGGGCCAGCGTGGGGATCTTCTTCATGTCCTGAGCAGACAGATCTCCAATCCTGGTCACCCCTAGTCTGCTCTTGGCGATCTTAAATTTCTAAGGGAAAAAACCACACACAGGGTCAGTGCAGGTATCACTGCCAATCCCACTGGCATCTAGCTCTGCAGCATTTTTACCATTCCTTATCACAACCAGGCATATGGTCATGCTCTGGTTTTCAATATCAGGCAAATGACCCAAACTGCTCTTACTTCTACTCAACCCACAGCTGAATAAATATTTTCTCTTTTTAGCACTGCTCTTTAACTGTATTTGAGATCCCAGTGTATCTAAATTAAAAGGCAGCCTGAAACACACCCGATCCACTGGAACTTCGGAAGCAGTCAGGTACATTTGCAAGGAAGAAAACTGTTAGCACTACAAGTAAGGAAGTCCAGGTATTCTTCTCTCTTTCAGTGGAAATGACCCAGATTCAAATCAAAACAGACAGTGTCACATGAGTACTAATTCTTTTGATCCTTCACTACACTAGTTATCCTGCCCAACACTGCCAGATTCCTACCCAGTAGAGACCTACTGCTCCACCACCCTCCACAGAGGACATTTCCAAGGACTGATTATACAGTTGTATCCAATGTCCTGCATCCCTCTACACAAGAGGGGAGCTAATACATCCCAACAAGAAAAATCTCTTCAGTGCTTACAGGTAGGGTGTTTCCATCTTTTAACCTCCTAGGTTCAGACAGGAATGATCCCTTGAGCAGGACAGCAGCTTGCTCCGAGTAGGCAATATCCATGTTGAACGCCTCCTCTTTTCCAGGGTTTCGAACTGTGCAGGAGTAATCCTGGGTTTCTGCTACAGGGGGGAAAAATATCTTGTATTTCAGAAAGCCAAAAGGAGGATGCTTAGAAAACAAGTACACTAAAGGAGATGTCTGAGGCAGATTTGGAGATTATCACTTCTTAATAAAAATTATATTAGCATTTTAAGAGTATTGCCATAGCACAGCTCCGAGATGGGTCAGTAGCTTAGAGCCACAACGTTACAGCTACGATCACCACATTGCTGGTAAGAGATGAGGGTGGCCTTAAATTAAATGACATACCTATGGCCAACTTTCTTTACATAATTACATATGACATTTATAATGTTTCACTGTATGATTTTTGCTAGAGTGATTTTATTTGCATTTTCTAATTGCTCTCTTGAAGAGTTACACTTATCAGTTTGAGTGGCAATTCCTAATGACACCAAAGCCTGGAGAAAACTTACTAAATACACAATTGTGGAGAACCATGTATTTAAAAAAAAACCACCAAAAACCAAAAACAACAAAAGCCAAACCAAACACCAAGATTCAAACACCACCCCACCACCACCCCTAAACAAGCCCAGATTAGTACAACTTAGACTCCAGATTAGTAAAAATTCCCTCTCAGTTCCAGCCCTACTTCAGATCCTACTCCCCTCCTAATCCTACTCTACTGTTAAAAAGTCCCTTCTTACTTCTCTGTACGTTTGAGGTCCGTAGATTGTGCCACAACTGATCCGGGCTGGACTCTTTTTTCTCTGCTGCTGTCTCCTGAAAAAGAAACCAGAATGTGTTTACCCACGGAAACCACAAGTTATTATAGCTGCAAAATAAACCCACAACCCAAAGCCACACAGCATCAGCTTTTCAGAACTGAACTTACAAAGTTGTGGGGTTTTTGGTTAGTAATCATTTACCGTATCACTGCAACAAAGAAAACACAAGAGGGCTCCAAACACCAGCGCTCCGTGAGGCTGCAGAGCTGTGGGCACTGCACAGAAGTCTTCCAGCACCTTATGGATCTGCAGGTTTTGTAGCAGCTTCTCAACACTGCAAAACCTGGATGCAAAATTTCTACAATCTCAGCTTCTCTGACACTTTCCCTAGACCCAGAAAGCCAAACCAGCTACGGTAACACAACAGTGTTTTAGCAGACCCCACTGAATCAACGTACCTCAGAGCTGACCACTCCAAAAACGTCTCGGACATCCCGCACAGGATGCTTGTTCTTCCTCCTCCGGGACCGGGTGTAGGTGTCCAAGCGCCTCTGCACGGCAGCAGCCTGGGTCTTGGTCAGGGTGGAGAGCAGCACGATGTTGTCGTTTTCCGAGGCACGGTCACCGAGGAGGTCGGACAGACCTGCATCCTGGAGCCACTCGGCCTCAGCTTCTCCCTCTGCAAGGCAAGGGATGAGAAGGGCGGGTGAGAAGAGAAAGGGTAACAGCAGGGCTTGAAACACTCTTCCCAGGTACCCAGCTGGGCATCAGGGTGAAGTCAGAGGAGACACAGCACTTCAAGCAGGTAGGACTGCCCACATATGCCTTTCTCCTTACCCTAGGTGAGGAGAGGGAGGAGGGACTATGGAGGCATGGGTACTGCCAGGAACCCGGGCTCCCTCAGGAGTGGGGCTCTGCGTGGTCTTTGGCACAAGGACTGCAACAGGACTTGAACCCAGCGGGGTTTTTCACTGGACACAGGAGGAAAGTCAGACACACTTGCTCAAATCTGCCTTGGCACAGGCAGCCTGTGCCAAGGGGAGCTCTGGCAGCAGGGAACAGTGCAGCCAGCTTGGAACCCTGGTACTGCCTCCCTCTGCAGCACACCCTATCCTCTGGCATCTTTGAGGAGGGACACAATGTCCATGGAAAGCCACAGCATTCAACATTGCACATTTGGCTTTTGTATTCTATTATTTGCCTATTTCTTTTAATTTTTAGTATCTTTATATGTGTTCATGTATCAACAACTTTTTTTTTTTTTTTTTAAATCTAGCCACTGACCTGGTAGATTCAAACACATTCTCTTTAACACACTTCCAGAAACATGTTTATGCACCATCCCTATGCTTTACCTTTCAAAGTGGATTGGTATCTGTACAGTCATTCAGTAAAAGCTAAACATTCTTACTCTGTAAATTCACTTGTCTGCACCTATACAAATCATCACTAAAATTAAAGACCATTCCAGTTCCTGAATGAAGTGTGAGAAGCCTGGAGACAGTACAGCAGCATCACTCAGAACAGCTCAATTCCACTTCATTCTCCAATATATCTAAAGTTGCACTTCAAATGCAGAAGACCATTTTTCTGCATGGGACGTGCCCTTTATGCAGTGAGAAAGTGCCCCGAGCAAGGCAGCTACTTGAAATCCAGGGATAAAAGAAGCAATTTTGCAGGCAGCTTCAAATTTAATACAATGAACACCACAGAGCCTTTATCTGTTCTATGCTACATACCACTTCCATTCACTGCAGGCAGCTCCAGTATAGCTCTGCCAAGGCTTATACTGGGAAAAAGAAAAATCACAACTGAACTGACACAGAACAGTTCTTTCCCACTCTTCCTTTCCCACCAAGGCTGATATCTCCCCAGTTATCAGAGCTGCTCAAAAGTTTTATTGCTGCCACATCAATAATAAAGCAGCCAGGCAGCTCTTCCTAAGAGACTAAATAATTTCATTTTTCTGGGGACACTTCTGTGTTCATGCAACACATGAAACATACTGTGACTCCATTAAACCCTTTTCAGCATTCAGAGCCTGCTCTTTGCATCCTTAATTGCTGTAATGCAGCAGAATGTTTTTCAGCATCACACCACAAGAAATTGAGCTGGGTTTGGAGTCAAACATTTCCTTTCATGAAAGTGTGTAGCTTTCCTACATGGTGAAAAGTTGTGATTCCCATGTCTGGTTGTACAGAAGCTGTCAGGGAAGAGCATTCCCCCCACTACTACTCGCTCAATTACTCATGGTCCTGTTCATGACTCCTTGCTGTACATCTGTCCCACACCCACAGTTTCACAGCAGCACAGCGTGCAAAAGGCTTCTGGCTTATTTTCTCTTTGGGAAGTGAGGGAAGTGTATTGCCTGCAAATTTTGCAAATACCCAGTTCCAGTCATAACAGGAAACTAATCTAATACACAATACAGGCCCTAAATCGGACATCCGCGTGAGCCTACTGCCCCATCTCATGCCAAAGCACCAGGTTTGCATTCCACTATTTAATATTTTTGGCCCAGTTATGTTTGACCAGTAATGCAAAAGGAAACGAGCAAAACAAGTTATTTATGGGGAGAAGGGGGAAATCAGAGAACCAGGTCAGCACCGAGAGGTCTCCAGAAGCTGAGCTGGAGGTTTAAGCCCAGAGAGCTCCTTAGACTGGTCTTGTGCAGCATTTCAGGGGGACACAATTAGGATTACATTTGCCAAACCAAAAAAAAGTTCCAAAAACTTATGTGAACCTTGAGTTAGCCAAAAAAAACCATTCATAATAAAGCTTTTCATTTCTAAAAAAATCCTAAAGGACAGCTAAGCATCCTACCATTTTGGAATAAGCACATTAAATTTATAAGTTAAACTACTTATTCTTATTTAGTTTTTGATGGTAGAGAACACCACCACACTTCTCAGACACAACTACATGCTATAAGGCTGCCAGCACAGAGTGCATACGCTATCAGCCTGCTGCACAGTCAGACCTTGGAGAGAGCTGGATAAACAGCAGATAGTGAGGAAAGGACATGGCTGCTCACATTTCAGGAAATAATGACTTTCTGCCCCCTTTGATTTGTAGCGAGGCCACAAGTATCATCAGCACCTTTGTGCTGACCCAATTCTGCACAGCTACATGCTGGCCTCCCACCAACACCAGGTCACAAGCCAGTTCCCATTACACCACCCCTTACACAGGGCTTGCACAGGATAGCAGTGCTCTCCAACTGGGTCAGCATTTTTGCAACGCCTTATCCACACGTAGCCTCCACACTCTCTCTGTGCTGCGATTGCCAGCAGCTATTTGTCAGGTTGAGCACGCTGTCTTGCTCTTTATGCAAAGAGCAGTGGTGCCTTTGGCTCCAAGGAGCCCTGAGTCCTCCATGCTGCATTGCCACCTCACGATGCTCCAAACGTATTAATTACAGAGACATAGAATCATAGAATTGTCTTGGTTGGAAGGGACCCTTTAGATCAAGTCCAGCCATCACCCTAACCAGGCAGCTTCCATTAAACCATGTCCCTCAGCACCATCCAACTGTCTGTTAAATACCTCCAGGGATGAAAACTCCCCAACCTCGCTGGGCAGCCCATTCCAAGGCCTGACAACCCTCTCTGGGAAGAAGTTGTCTCTAATATCCAATCTAACCCTTCCCTGGCTTAACTTGAGGCCATTTCCTCTTGTCACTAAGGAGAAAAGGTCTGCCCTCCAACTCCACAACCTCCCTCCAGGCAGTTGTAGAGAGCAACAAGATCTCCCCTCAGCCTCCTCTTCTCCAGACTAAACAACCCCAGTTCCCTCAGCCACTTCTCATAACACTGATTCTCCAGTCCAGTCACATGTAAGCCAAAAGGCACCAGCTGAGGCCAGCTCCCTGTGTCCACACCACCTGAAGTTTCCCCTCACTACTCATGCTTCCAGCACAACACTTACTGGACCAAGCTCCTTTGCAGAAGGCACCAGGATGTGAGCGTGCAGCATCTCCTTCCCCAGCCTGCCGGGAAGGCTTTGCTACTTGGAGCATTATTTCGAGTCTGTCTGGTTTCAGTGGCCAATTAAGCAGTCAGCTCTTGTCTGCTTATATTAATGCTAATTAATATACAGCATTAAAAGACACCTTTTCTTATGTCCCTGCTTACACAGAGTAATCGAATCGCCTCTAGCATATCAGTGTTTCGGATAGCCCAGACAGTCTTTCATCTCATGGCACAGCCTCTTTTCCAGAGTCTCCTTCCTGTTGCACTCATCTTCTGAGTCACTTTTGCATCTCCTCCAGTTCTAAAAAACAAACTTGCATCCTTTATGAAGCCATGCTAACAGCAGACATTAATGTTTATGGTGTCTTGCCTCCTATGGCAGACTCAGATGATAATCCTCCCACCCCGTTCTCCAGAGCCCCTCTGTGCACCCAGGACAGCTCCTTACCCTTCCCAAGCATGGCAGCACGCTGGGACTTTCACTCCCAACCTTTTCCCATTGCATCCTCAGCCACTTCTGCACAGCCAGCTAAATCACACTCTCCAAAATGAACCTGGAAAATGTGTGATCCTGATCTGCAGGATCTCTGGGCACGTACCAAGGTTTCTCATCCCACCAGCACCCCAGGAAGTTGTACCTGCCATGTCAAAAGGCAATCACTCCAGGTCCCAGTTATGCCCAAATACCCAGTAACATCAGCACTACAGAAAGCCCATTAGAAACATTCCCTGTACATGAAGTGGTCTTCAAAAGAAAGGAAAAATAATAGTAATAATAAAAGAGGTATATAAGGAACACCTTGTGTGGGTGGACTCATGTCATTCTGGGTGTTTATTAGAGTTTCTTGACCAGTGGATCAGAGGGAAAAGCCTTCCACAAAAGCAGCTCTCAAAAGCCACTATGGTGAGGTCTCAGGACCACATACACAAACAAGCCTTCCCAAACACCACCAGCTACCACATGTTTAGCATGCAGCCACCTGTGGGAGTGAGAGCCCCCACACTTAGTCGGGGCTGTCTGGAAAACATCTGGAGCCCTGAACATACGCCTGACTGAGCCCAGGACTTGGGAGTCAGCTTTGCGTCAGAAGCCGAAGCCAGGCCAGCACTCCCCTTCTACAGGGCATTATCCAGCACCCTGTGAAAAATATTTATTAAAAAAATAATAATAATTAAAAAATTGTTTGACTGCTGATATTCCAGTCATATTCCATCACATTTCTAAATCATTCAGGTGCATAAGCACATTTTCTAAGATGTTTATTTTCCTCCCCTCACTCCCAACATTTTTGGCAACCTACCCTCTTGTGTTTTGACATCTGCAATGCTGCATTCCTCTTGTTCAGCTTCAGCACTCTGTTTAATGTTCTCTACTTCCAGCCAAAAACTGTCCATTGACAAGTTGTCCACAGATTCTACCCTGGAATTTGTGCCCTCTGACACTGGGGAAGCCAAAGGATTCTTCGGAGGAAGCCGGCTCATTTTGCGAGGGCAATTTCTGGTACTGAGAAAGGAAGAGATAAGGAGAGAGAGAGATTAAGCTACGTGTATTTGGACAGGCAGTCACAATACAGTGGTCTTCATTGATTAATGACAATAAAAGCCAAACAGAGGTAAGTGCTGGACTTCCTTTGGTTAGTGTTTAGCAATAACAGATGAGGGTGGGATCAAATCCCATAGAGTAGAGGAAAAAATGCTGTCAAACATGAGAGAAGACACAGTATCAGCCCAAGTTTTCTGCTGCTGTCCTTCCAGTGACCTTGGAGACACCACCCACTGCTCCCACATTTGCTTCCAAGACTCCCAGCAAACGTGCACAGATACCCTCTTCATTCACACACAACCAAGACATTTGAAGCGTGATGCACACGTTGGGATTATCTGGGACGCACTGTGAGCCTGACAACTCCCAGCCACCACAGACTGAACCCAGAAGGCTTGTCCTCCCTATGCAAAAACCAGCAGAGCTCCATTTCCCACACTTTGGCTCATGCAATAAACAACTCAGGTGTTTGAAGCCCTTTTTTCCTCCCTAGACCAGACTTTTCAGCTGTTAAACAGCACAAGTGTCCTGGGAAACCCAAACATACAGAATTTTCTTACCACCCTGTTGGTTAATTCATGGGTGGCTGAAGTCCCTGACTTGCCTCACTCAGCTTTCAACCTTGCTGCAGAGAGTTGTGAGGTTCTTGTCTGTTCATAAAATAAAGCCTCTCCTAAAATGAATTTCAATTCACTTCAAAGAGTTACAAGCCATTTAAACCCTGCTGTGCATCTTTTTCAAAGCCTTAAAAAGAGGGATAAGTGGAACCTGCCTGTGAAAACACCTCAATCACTCAACTTACAAATGCAAAATTGAAGATACAGAACACTATGCTAACTTTGCTTTGAAAAATACCTGTTCACAGCCACCACCACCAACCACAGACTGGAATTGTTTTCTAGTCTCAGGACAAAAAAACCCGAACTACCCAACCAAAAAACCCACAAACCAACCCCCCCAAAAAACCCACCAGACCCCCACATACCCCACCCGACCCCCACAACTAATTCCTGTGCCTTGAAAACCATGACAACAAAACAACCATCAAAGCAATTTAACCTCCCAACTCTGGAAGGACTTACAAAGTTATAGATGGCAAAATATCTGGAAAGTTTTAGTTGCTTTCATTCCAGAAAGCCATTACTAGCAGTTCTGGCATTAACTTGTTTTTGTTATAGGAAGCATTTAAAGTCATAAAAGTTGAAATCTGAAGATCTACCAACTAGGAGGCCTGTGTTGTGGGATATCCTGCATTTACAGTTACACATCTGCGTGCTTATTATGCTCATGCTTTTTCTAATGTGTATGGGCAGTCCTTCTCTTCTAAAGGCCAGCACTAAAGCAATAACCATCATTCCAGGAACATCTGGATCCAGCAACAGGATTGTGACCAAGTATAAGGAGGAGTTTGTTTTACCAGAACACAAAAGTGAAACACTGAAAAGAGCTATTACACCCACCCAGGACATCTCTGACATGGGATTAGGTGGTCTGCTTTTTTAGTACCCACCCCCACCTTGCCCACTCCCCTTTCCTACTCCTGGATATTAAAATAACAGACCTCCATTTGAGATGCCACTTCATAGCCTCGCAGAGCACTTCAATAGTCTAGAATTTTTTAATTATGTTTTTTTTCCACTTTCATAGTTGATGCTCATCTCTCAGTTCAACCACAACTACCATTCCAAATCATGATTTCTCCTTTCAACTTTTTACTTATATTTTTAGCCACTATGAGTTAAAATTAAGTTAAAACTAAGTTAAAAATTTTGATTGCATCCCTCACATTAACCCTTCATCTTTAGTACTCCTCTCTATTTTCTCACATTTGCTGACAGCCTTCTCATTAGAGGGTGAGATTTAAACAAAGCCACTTTGCCAGTATCAAGAGGAGTGCTTAATACCTGGCTGTGATGCCTCATAAGAATTCTATTACACACCAGTCAATAGAAATTGTCACTTGCAACATGAAACTATAAGGAGGATTTTAGATTGTCTTGAGGCGCTTGATTTTGGCAGCCAAACTTGTACCGAAGAGCAGTATCCCCAAGCACAACATTACACGGGCTAAGGAGCTGTCCTACAAGCTCTCCTCATTGCTCCACTAAAGGTGCTCAGCAGGCACACAACCATGCTTCTTGCCTAAGTTACTGCAGTGCACTACTGTGGGTTCCAGGTCACACAGACCAAAGCAGCTCTGAAACATACCTCTCCTTCATGGCTCACCTAGCAGCCCTGGAATCTCTGTGGATTCAAACCAAAGCAGGGCTTATAGTCAGGTTTGCAGATCCAGCAGAGCCTACCCCAGACCCAAGCAGCAGCTTGCAGCCAGCACACAAGCTCTGCAGGAAGCCACGGTGTCCCAGGTGGGTATGACACCTTCCCCACACCTGCCACAGTCCTGCCTGGAAACAACACGCCAAATTTTAAACCAGTTTAAGTACAGTCTTCAGCTCTTTCAAAAAAGTGACTCTTGGCTAAGATGTCCTGGCATGACTTACCCAATACCAGATCCTGAATGCAAGTTTTAGTCCACAAAAAGCTATGATCAAGTAGGATAATGATTATCTACAGAGTATTCCTGGTGCACACCTGAGAAAGGTCACAGCATCCTTTCAGTCCAGGCTGTAGCCTTGCCAGTAACTATTTTTGATCTACGAGCACTCTCAGCCCATATCAAGACAACAGAGCACTGGTGCAAGGATGTGGTTTTGCCAGACAACATCAAACCACTGCACACCTACCCCACTCAGTTATATTGCTTCCTTCCACTGCTGGAAATAGAGATGATGTAGTAGTGCTTCCACCAAAAAGCTCCACCACCAGTCACACCATATGTCTATGCTAGGAGAGCCACATTTCAACTACTTATGCAAGCAGCCCAAAAGCCATCCTAACCTTTTTTTCTGCAGGAACCTCATGAATGGATGCACCAAAACCTATTTCACCAAGGTGCAGGATGCTGATATCCCACAGGAGCCCTACACAGGATCAAAGTCCAGCTCTGCAAGTCCTAAGCTAGCACTGTTACTCCTGTCTCACAGGACACCACCAAAGTAAAGTCAGACCTTTAAATTTAGGAAATGTTTTATTTTTCTAGTCTAAATCCTATTTTTCTTGAACATGCCACAAAGTGCTTTAGAAATCCAACTGCCTAGGTAGAAGGTTAATTTTAGATCCAGCTTGCCTAAGAGATCGTTCTTCCTCATTGCATTCCCAAGTCAACAGAGGACAACCTGTGACATATAAACACAGCACCAGTTTAGATTGGAAGTGTAGATTGTTGGCTTAAAACGTTAATCGCTCAGTTGCAACTGGACAAAGAGTAGGTGGAATAATCAAGTTCGTTCACTTGCACTGTCAACAAAAATCTTATGATCATAAAGTTTTAAAAATTAACTCAATAATAAGCAAACTGGCAGAAAGATCTAGTTAAGGTCATCCATAAAGGAATGGCTGGTGAAAGACTGACCATCCCAACACAACAATCTCCTCTTGTATATGAGCAGAGCTTTTCAATGGGACTCGAGCTTCATTCAGCCAAATCCCTTAACACTTTCAGTCTAACCCTGACTTAACAATATTAGCAGCACTTATGAGAAATTAGACTAGCATGGACCTTCATGGTTCATGTTGTTACTATTTCTTCCACAAATCCTCCCTGCATGCAGTACTGGTAGCTCTGAGCAAGACTTGTACATCGAGTGTTGGTGGCTCACCAGTCCTAAGCTAGACTCTGAAGTCTCTGAGTAGTTTTTGATCTGTTCCTAGATACCATCAATGCACAGCAAACATATTGCAAACACTCATGTGAGTCTTGGTCCTTTTGAATATCAAAATAAAATAAACACCATTGCTATGCATTTGTTCATTCCCAGCTTGAATCATTCCCGTCAGAGAGCTTTTCAAAGGATCTGTAGCCACCCAGACTACTTCACCGCTTGCTCAACAGCCCTCCCTCACTGAAATACCTTTCTAGCAGATGAATAAATAAAGAAGTTTCTTCTCAAGCATTTCAAGCAGAACAGGAGATGACAAGTGTAAGCCAAGAAAATGGAATTCCTTTAATAATGTTTCCAGAAAAACTGTGATGAGAAAAAGGCCACAAGAACAGAAGAATTGAGCTATGCAAGGCAGTCATTTTAAGCACCTGGTTTTTAAAGGCATTTCTAAACATCTGGAGCAATCACAAGTGCACACATGAAACAGACAGATAGAAAGAGTTTGAATTAACCTCAAGAGCAAGGCAGGAGCAGCACCCCAAGTCACAGCATCACAGCAATTCAGACCACTGGCATGAAACACAAACTCTTCTGAAAGGAAAAATAAATGAAGAAAAATTATTCTATCAGCTGGATACAATATTTTGACAGATAAAGACATAAACTGACACATTAGCACCACAAAACACGAACATCTTACTGACTTTCAATTTGCCAATAGATGAAAACCAGTAGATCGGTACAAAAGCACCAGGTTAAAAGAAACAAAGAAGTCAATGCAGAAGAAAACTCTTCTTCACCTTCCTTCCCAGATCCTACCCTGAGCAAGCAGCTTCAACCCCAGTGAAGAGCTGAGTAGGTAATTCTGAAGAGGAAGAATCACCTGAAGATCAGCCCACCACAGTTCATAACATGATAGGTTTTCTTGTTTAAAATCATATGGTAGGGTAAAGGCATTCAGAAACACCACACAGGAGCATCTGAAAGGTGAGAGGAAACACTGAAGCTGCAAGTCATGTATCTATACCTGTATCTCTATATAATACAGATAACTTTGCTTACTCAAACTATTGGAAGTTTAAACCTCAGTCTTTGAAGAGTATCAGTGTTCATATAAGCACAACTCCTTATATGAAAGAAGCCAATTTACTTACTGGATTTCCATATGAAATAGCCACAATCAGATATTTTATTCAATCAGACAGAATTGTACAAAACTCCGTTCCCAACAGAGACAGCGAATTGATGCAGAAGATGCCTTGTGGCCATTAAATCATAAGGAAGCTTGATTGCAAATCTTTAAAGCCTGGCTTCGTTACTCCTACAATCCTCCAAATTTTGTACACAAACACTATGGACTAACAATCTCCTCCTCCTCCCCACAGCAAGCAGCAAAGCGCAATACTAATGGCTACTCTTAGCAGCAAGTGAAAAGCATGTGGCTGGTTCAAATTTGTTGGACCAGGCCATAAAAATAAAGACAGACCAATTATCAAATGGCTGTGGCAGCAACAAACGGTCACTTACCCCATATACCCTTCCCATACATTACTTCCCCTGGCTTAACTAACCCAAAGCAGCAGAATTAAAGCAATCTTAGCTGTTTGACACACATCTTTGCATATACCTAACCACAGGGGATGTGCACACCTACCATAAAAATAAAGTGAGTGCATCCCCTACGAGAAGTCACAGTGCCTCCAGCCCAAGCTATTTTACACAGCGCTGCTGCAAACCACCGCTTATGTTCGCATTCAGGCATTTTATCAAGGACTTTGCACCCGTGGGACAACACACTTGAAGGTCTGTCTCTATAGCACCAGCAAGAATAGCTCAGATGTCACTACTACAATTTGCTAATAAGATTACAGCTTGTTTTCAGTAACACAGCAATCAGTTCATCAAGATCTTCCATTATGCAAGCAGCTCGGGGAGCAGCGTCATTTAAGGTTGTTTTGAAGAAGCCTGTTCTGCAAGCGATAAAGAGGACGCCCAGCATGCGTGGAGTGCTTCCTACCAGACTCAGCTTTCCCTCACCCCAACGAGGCAATCCCCAACTCCAGTCCTAGCATCCCTAGTGACACCAGAAAGACAAGGCAGAGATCTTCAGCCCAGTGCTACACGCATGGAACTCTCCGAATCACAGAATCATAGACTGTATTGCTTTGGAAGGGATCTTTGAAGACCAACTAGTCCAAGCCCTGCAGTGAGCAGGGACATCATCACTAGATCAGGCCGCTCAGAGCCCCATCAAGCCTGACCTTGAGTATCTCCAGGGATGGGGCCTCCACCACCTCTTTGGAAAACCTGTTCCAGTGATCTACCACCCTCAGAGTGATGAATTTTTTCCTAATATCCAACCTAAATCTCCTCTTTTCTAGTCTGAAACAATCCCCCCTCATCCTATGGCTCCATGCCCTCGGGAACAGTTTTTCCCCAGCTTTCTTATAGGCACCTTTCAGGGACTGGAAGGCTGCTCTAAGGCCCCCCAGAGCCTTCTCTTCTCTGAGCTGAGCAAGCCCAACTCTATTAGCACCTCTCCTGTGAGGACAGGTTGATAAAGACTTGTATCCTGATGCTCTTGTGTAACACGCTGCTTTAGCCCAGCGCCTCCATCGCTTCCTGTGATGGACCCAAATTCCAGAGGTCACCTCCACACAGCACTGGGAGGTAAATAAAGCACAGGTTCTAACTTACCTGGCAATGAGAACTTCCATCAAAGTATTTAAGAGCAAAGAATCTCCAGTGACATCTGTGTCTCAGGCCTCGATCAGGAGCAGGCTTGTCTCCACTGTGTCTCGTAGGGTCTGAACAAGCGAGCTAAGGAACAGCACGCTTCACCTGTAATTACAGGTCTGCCTGGAGGTGTCTCAGACCGAAACTCTGAGCAGAACAAACACTGGACTGATAAGCCCATGCAGATACAGCCAAATTAAAAATATTCAAAGCCATATTTAGTCTATTGGCTGGGTGTCTGTCCCATCACACCAGCGTTTGTTTTGACCTGAGAAGACATAAGCTGTGCTCACCCATACGTGTGGGTTTGTTTCATTGTAAGGTCACCGCAGACGAGCCCGTTGTTCACTTTCCCTGTGCAAGCACACTAAGCCAAACAGGAAAGGCCTTTCATCAGCATGGAAACCTGGCCACAAGAAAAGGGTACCTGGCCAAAACAAAGCTTTAGGAGCACTGGGATCTTTAATGCAATCGTGATTTGGGAAGCCTGATCTACCGGATGATCGTATAAGAATCGTTAATTAAAAGGTGGCATTCCCATCCCTATTTCCATCTTCACACTGAACCCACCTTCATGCAAACACACAAGCAGCTTTGTCTGTCCAGCAGTCTCAAAAATCCATGATCTCTCACTCAAGTTCCACCTATCAGCACAACAGCACCAAAAACCACTGACCAGATTCAATGAGGTTATCAAAACCCACCAACCAATTCTCAAGACCTACAAAACCCACTGACCACTACAGAGAGAAGATCCCATACACTTGTTCAAATCCATGTCCTCACCACAGAGGCTGCCCTGGACTCTCTCCAGCTGCCCTGAGGCTCTGCTTGTACACAGGATTCCCAGGAAGCACAGGCACAGTCATTGCCCTTGGCTGTCACACACTGCAGCACACACTGCCAAGGGATTTTGCTGAGATCAGAATGAGTCAATACCTTCTAAAAGCATCCCCAAAATGCGCTACTGTTACATCAGGTGAGATGCCTTTACTTTATTTCCATCACTGCTGTGACTTTAGGTGAGATCTTAAATCTATGCACACCTCAGAGGATGAGGGACCACATGGCTTTCAGAGTGTTTAGAGTGTTTGAACCCCTTATAAAAAGGCTGCCAAGTTGTTTTTGAGTGTTTCCATTAAGGGAAAGGCTCTTTTACAGCAGCACAGGTTCACATGCACTAAATATTTGTCCCACAAGTTATTTAATGTTGAACTCGGAGTAATAGAACTCATTATTTCTTGTTGTAGCCCGTTTTACCACCTGTACCCATATCACAGCACAAAGTGGGTAATCATAAGTGGTTGCACAGATGTATGAGAGACTCTGAAGAGGACACAAGACCGATCTGCTGACCAGCACAAAGTAAGAAGGGGTGGAGAGCTGGGCTGGGATCACACTATGCTGCACGCATGAGAGGTTTAGGGATGCAGGAAGATGGAAAGACAGTCATAAACTGGATTTCTCAGCCAAGAGTTACTACTTCTAAAATGAAGTTCTAAGCTATAATGCTGCCATGACAAGCCTGCCCCCAAATGAAATTTGTAACTAATTCTATAGCTAATAACTGGAGTGCTGCCACCGACCCCAACTGCGAGCCACCTCGGGTACAACAGGCATTACGAGGAGCATGAGGAGTGCAGAGCTGGCTCCACAGAGCCTCGCTCTCGGTGATCCTCTGGAGGCACATCACCACCGTGGGGTAAACTGATGGGTGTTTTACTGGGAACCAACGAGCTACTGCTGCAAAAATAAACAGTCACTAATGTAAATTAATTAGAAAAACAGGATGCTTTGTGTATAATCACCTTAGTGTATAGGTGTGTTTCAGGTCAGGCTGAGCAGAGAGCGTTACCCTTACACATGCCAGACACATTTCACCTGCCAGCGAGTCCCCAAGGAACCAATGTGAATTGCCGCTTGCTTCAAGTGTTTTAGTCGAAGTTAGTGAGCAAATTTGGGGTTCCTGCTGTAGCACCTCTTCAAACCTGACCACAGAGGTGTTCTGGCACCAGTACAGACACTGGAACTTGACTAACTTGTTTGGCAAAGCCCGTAAGTTGTTACTGAATATTTTGATTGTTATCAAACCAACCCTGCTGATACTCAAGGTGTGAATCTGACTGTCTCACACATGAGTGATTTTTAAAATAATTTACCATGTTATTCCTGTGTGAACTCCCCCTACTATTGGCTTTTACATCTCAAATTTTGCCTGGGAACTTTTAAAGATTTCCTTTCTTGCTTCTACACACAAGGACAAAGCAGGCTGGGAAAAATGAAGAAGCCAGACAGAAGCATGAAAACATGAGCTACAGTTAGAAGTAAAAATCACCACAAGTACACTCACAGAAAACAAACTGGTTTCAATTACTGCAGCAGGGAGATGTTCTGACATAATGCAACATCTAGGCTGGTGCAAATCCATCTTAGATGAAGTCTTAAGTCAGTCAGTATCTGAGCACAAACAGTTTGGTGTTTATCAAACAAAGAAGTTAAATTTTCAGTTGTATCCTTCAGGACGTGTGTTTTGCACCATATTTATAATATTCGGTTCTCATGTTTAATGGTTCTATAAATCACTGAACAGCCCTCAACCCCTCAGCTGTCAGGGCACTGTTACCTCTGAATGGCAAGGAAACATACTCTGTTTTAGCCCCACCAGCCACACACACACAGTGGGTCCCACTTCCACAGCACCCTGCACTCATTCCAACTGTAGAGTTAATACCAAAATTAAAACACCCCAAACCCAACAAAGTGAGGGGGATTTCAATAGGTTTAGTTTCATGGTCAAGGCAGTCATAGTGGAGTTTTAAGGAGCATATTACAGCCTTCTCAGCTCTGGAAATGTACCTTGTTTCTGCCTCTCCTGCCCCAGGTATTGTCTATATCTATACCCTGCCTTCGGAGGAAGAGCGGTCACCCCATCCATACGTATACATGACAGCACTCCATACCTGCTGCTGAGCTGGGTGCAGCTGGCTACCCAGACAGGTGCCAACCCTCCATGGGGCCTGGAGGTCCTGGTCCTGGTGGCCCCAGAGCCACAGTTGCCATGCTTGTCCATGTCCAGATGGGGAGGAGAGGGGCAGTCAATCCATCCGTGTCCTTCGGCTGCGGAGCGGCTGCCAGGGAAGAGCCACTCCTTGTCACGCACTGGTGTGTGACTGGGTGTCCGTGAGCATCCTCTCCTCCCCCCCTGCATCCACCCACACAGGCAGACCAGCAGAAGTCACAGAAAATCCACCTGTGCCTTCAAGGCAGCAGTGCCAGAGGCCAAGCCACTCACTCCTGGGACTCGAGCTGAAGGACACTGCCCACAGCCAGTGTCCAGCCCTTGGAGTAACCTGAAAGGAGCATGGAGTTATTTCCAAGCCTGGGCTGGGTCTAAGGCTTGCTAAACATTAACTCAAGTCTCCTCCTTGTCGAAAAGGAACTCCCACAAGCTGTGCTAGGAAGGAGGGACCAAAGGCTCCTCAGAATCACTCTTCTCTGAAGTAGGAACAGCAGCACAAAGCATCTGCCTGGGGACACAGGGTAGGGGCAGCAAAAAACCCAAGTGGTTGTTAAAAGCGCAAATTCAGCATTTCCTGCCATAGTTGAGCAGTGAGTAAATCCCAGCTGTGTGTTGAAACAGCAGCATAAACCTGTAATACCCACTGAGAATATTCTGTGAGATCCAGGTCCTTCTAAAAATCTCATCAACAAGCAACACACGAGCAAGCTAAGGGTTAAAGCAATCCAATTTCTATCTCCCAGCCATCCTCACAGGTTGTTTTGCCCTGCTATTCTCTCTACCAAATCTCCTTTCACAGTCCTTCCACAGTTTCCCTTTCCTCTAACACTTACTATTCATAATCCTGAAGCCAGAGGGGCAAACAAGTCACTTGTGCCAAGTTTCCCTGACAAAGACATGCAAAGCTTCTCCAGCACAGGTAATAACCTTGCTCCTTGTTTCCAATACTCCCAGGAAGCCTGGATCTATGGCTCAGCCTGCCTTGCCTGCAACAGCTTGAAGTGCAGCAGCAGCTGTTTCAGAGACAAGCCCTCATAAAAGCATGAAGTGTCTCAGTTGCATCAACACACAAAAGGTAACTCAAAATGGTTCTGGTGCTTTTATTCAGGTACTCAGGCAAGGCCTGTTGCAAAGCTACACCAAACACAAGCCTATGCCATCACACCTGACCACATGAACTGGCTAGGGTTTGAGACATGGAGTAGTGACAACATAAACCTCTATGAGAGGAGATGCAGCCATTCTAAACATCGCTGCATTTACAAGCTTGGGAAGGCATTGTCTCTCCTCAGGGAGCACCAAGCACTCCCTGCCCTGAGACAAGTGGTTGGGTGTCAGGCCTTTCCCTCTCCTGTACACAAAGCACATCAGAGCTGCCAGTGCTGCAAGTATATGGGCACAGCAGCCCACAACTACATTTCTTTTCTCCCTCAGCCATGCTCCTGCTCATTACAAGGCAGCTGCTCATCCTTTCTGACCACCAGATTATCAGGCAGGCAGGCTGCCAGCAGCTCCTATGAGCGAGCTCCATTGGCATTGGTTTTTAAAGCAGCAGGAAGAATTCAGCCAGGCTTGTTGCAAAACTGAAGCAAATTTAAAGTATCCAGAATGAAAACAGAATATTTTTTTAGTATATTCAGCTTTGATTACTCATCTAAAGCAGTACACAAGCATTACTGGATACTGAGAGCTGCAGCCTTTCAGATATCCACTCCTGTCTGGATCTCGGTTATTCATGGCACTTGAGAGGAATAATCAGCAATTTCTTTCCTAGCTTGTGAGAACAGAGGTAGAGGAATAGGACTTGAGGCCAGCTGAGTCTGCATTTTCAGATGGAGTGAATCAGGATAAATATTCCAACTCTAGTTTCGAGCTCTCCAGCATGTTTCATGCTCCGGGACAGTCTTCTTGGCGTCATTAGAGATGAGCCAAGCTCACTAGGACGAGATCATCTGGACCACAGGAGCTGAATCTTAGTCAAAAATGGAGACAAAGACACATAACAATGCTCTCAGCAGCCAATTAGTTCAAATGACTCACTGGTACAGACCTGGTGCTGTTATCATCACAGGTTTAGTGCATGAGTTATTTCTGAAGGTATCTATGCATCCTGCCAAGCTGACATGACTTGGCTCGCTCCCTAAACTCTTTGTTTCAGGACCAAAAAGGAGAGGGGGGAAAAACAGCCAGTATGCTTTTGGATATTCAGGAACTTCAGCTAGGCAGTGCAGGCTGGAGACATAAAGATTGGACCCCTCCAGCCTGGGAGACCTGCCTCTGAATGCTGCCTGATGGAGCTCAGCACCAGCGCCTTTGGGCTGGATTGAACACAGCAGTCATGAGCTGTTTCACAGGACCCTAAGGCAGCATTACATTTCTCAAGCATCTCCAGAGTAATTTGTTACAATGAAAATCAAACACAAATGAAAGACACTGCAAAGTGGAGTGGAAAAACTTGTAGCTAAAATCCCTAACAGGCAATTTTTTTTCTTCTCCAGTAGGTTTATTTTCATGGAGTACATAATATTAGGAAAGCCTGAAAATAAGTTATCCCCTCCTCCACACCATCAAGAAAATCCTCAAGTAGTGTTACCTATCCATCACGTGGACCCATTAAGAGATTATTACAGTTTCTGGAGTCACCCAGGCGGTGAGATTATCCAAGTCCCAGCTTGTTCCCAGTTTGGCAGGGAGGCAGCACCCGGGCTGTGGCCTGGAGCAAAGCACTACACTGCAATCACGTCTGGGTAACAGGCACTGGCTCCCAGCAGCTACCAGCAACACCTACTGGCTCTGTCCAGAGATCAAACCAGCATCTCAGCCCAGCAGCTGTCAGGAAACAGCCATAGCGGCACTCAAACCCTGCAAAGTGCTTCTGCTCATGATTTTACCTCATGAGACAAGACATTATTTGTCATCCTACCTGGAGAGACACAGGCATGCCCACAGGAACTGAGGTATCAACCCAGGGAAGTGGAGTGGTAAAGCATCCCCTTCCCCAAGAGCCCAGCATCATCCCTTTGACTCCCCCGTGCTCTACCCATACTTAGTGTGGCTCAGACCTAACAACGAACAGTCTGACCTTGCTTAATGTAAAGCCCAACAAGCTGCATGTTCGAGCACATAATCTGCTTTACTGCACCCAAGAGTTGTAACAAACAGAGGATTAGGGCTTCAGGCAGTGGACAAACAGCAGACAGATGCTTCCTAAACAGAGACTGTACACTGATGCCCATTAATCTCATGTTAAAGAAAAAGAAAACATTGGGCAAAGGAGGAGTCCCTGGCATCTGGCTAGATGTGATGCTGTAGTAGAGCAGGACAGCAGCAGTGAGCAGAGATCTCCACTGGACACAGGCCTGTGGTTGGGTACATGACTGTCTCCAGCTGCCCACCCATCCAACAATGTCATGGCTTGGAGGAGTAAAAGGGGAGGGGGAACCATACACTCTTTAGACACAGATGTATATATAGATAAGCAAACTGCAAAGTTGCTTAAACCTAATTACTACTGTACATGTAATTTAAATCACCCAAAATATTTCCACTGCTCAAGGAAGAGCTGTAACAATGGGAGGAAGCGCTAAGACACAGCAGCTATTCTTAATGCACAAAAAACCTTATTCTGATGAATAACCAAGATGTACTAATTTAAACCGAGCATGTTTCTTCCTCCTGGGCATTTTCAGACTGTATAAAATTGGAAGCCTTAGCAGGTTTCTGAGGATGACCTTGTTTACTCCTCTATTCAAACACGTGCCTGAAACCTACACAGTGCTGTGCCTTGCAAAAACCTGACTTCTCTTGCTAGACACTCGGGCAGAAAGAAGTGACTGGCACCAGATTAATATCCATCAAGCTGCTTGTTCACTTCCTTTAAACACAGGGACCTATTATCACTGCAGCCATCTGATAACTTGCTGTACATCATTTCTAAGGTGTGATAGAAGAGAGGTAGATCGGTTCTGATCTGCAGGCAGTTCCCTCTCCAGATGCAATGAGGAAACCACCAGTCCAGCTGTGTCAGTCAAGCTCACGTGGGACCAGAGTGCAGAGCTGGGGAACTTACCCCCATCACCACCTCCACTGAGTGCTTTGCACCTCCCTAATTTTCACAGAAGAGGAATATGTAAGAGCATAAATTCCCAAGCTCATATCCTGGCCCATTTCACAAACCTCATTTTGATTTTTGCTGGTTGAACTTTCTGCTCCCTTCTGGGAAACGGATAGGGAAACTGAGATACAAACAGAGCATTAGGAATAGATTATTTTACTGTTGCCCCAGTTCTCAGCCCAAAGACGTGACAGATTAGGCTGTCATCTTGTTTATTTCCTGCACCATAATCACAAGCAGCGGGATGGGCTCCATGGGCTGAACTCACCATGAGTCAGTGTGTTTCGGGCATCCCATAGGAGTTACTGCCGAAAGAATGCCAAGCATCCACTCTCGAAGGAGCAGAAGTCATGCATGTGGCACGGCCCCACCATCACAGGCAGAAGCAAATGGTGCAGAGCTACCAAGGGTATGAGACAGCTGAACAATAGCTACTGATACCTTGTCCCAGATAAGCCTGTTTTAGCAAGGATAGTAAGACAAGAGGAGTCAAAGAGCAGGGTGACCGATCATAGCTACACCACTGCGCTGTTAAAAGTGAAACACCTAAAGACCAGAGTGTGCACTGAGTGCTAACACAGTTTCAAAGCAACATCTTCTTTAGGGTTTTTTAGATTTTAGTATCCAATAGCTTTAAATATCTCACCAGAAGTTTTTATATTGGGTCAGACTAGCTGAAACCACATCAAAGGTTAGGCTGGAACCCCTTCTGTGTTATCAAAGCTTGTTTTGTTGAACAATGACAATAAAAACTAAATCCACTTACCTAAGCTCTAAAAAACCATGATCCAGAGAAAAATACTTACCAGGTAGGTCCCCATAAATTGTTCCTATGCAGCCGGACATAGAGCATTTCCAGGGGATGAAATGCTGCTGCACTCATCCATCAGCCTCAGAGAAGAGGGACACAATAGTACCTTTCCTTCAAATGGAGCAACATTTTTACAGATCCCAGTTGCTCAATCATTTCTTTCCAAAAGTCAACTTAACACAGCCTAGTAGCAGCTCTTATTTAGCAGCCAGGAATCAGCAAGTGTCAATTATTCTGCTCATAAGCAACCGCTGTGCTTGTACTCAAAAGTGCCCTCATTTATCTTAATGGGCTTCTGTTCCACTTTGTCCTCTCCTTAGCACTAACAGATCCATCAGGAGGAATCCAAACTTCTCTGTGTGTGGAGAGATTACAAGTAGCTCATAATTTATATTATGGGTATTCTCATTTGTCCTTTAGAGAGAGTCAGTACAGAAACAGAACTGGACTGATGCTTTAAAGGCTCAGAAGCTTAAAAATAAATAAATAAATAAAGTGTCAGCTGTCACTATTTTTGCTATGCTGGCACCCTCTGAAGTCACTGTGCAGAGCTTGTTTGTACTAGTTTCATCTATAAACGATGCAACAGCTGGAGCAAAACTGCTTGAGATGCTGAGCCTGATTGCACAATGCAGCTCACAGTGCTTACAGAGCTATTAGTAGCCAAGAGTTTGTTAACTCATTAGGAGAGGATTGGTTTTTTCCCCAAGATATTCATGACAAAGTTTAATTCCATGAGTCTTCATGAAAACCAGGGTCAGAAGACTGCAGGCATGATCTAGGATTGAGGGGCCAACGAGGGGATGAAGGAGCTTGTGACAGAGATTCCCAAAGAACTTTGCCATGCAGGGTTTAAAGGAAGAACAACACAGGGCAGGCAAGGTTGGTGGTGTTGGATCATCTCAAAGGCTGGTCAGAGACCATAGTACAGATAAATCCCCACACACTGCTTGCTTTTGTGTAAAGCCCCACTGCTCTAACTGTAGGGCCAAAGAGAAGATTGGACATATGAAGTCTCAGGTATCAATGTCATGTTGCAAGACAGACTTTCACTCTTCAGTTTACACCCGTTGTGTCAGTTCAGAGTAACCCAGTGCTACTGCAAAGGCAAAAAGACAGTATCACGTAGATCATCCGCTGAATAGGTGCTGCCACCTCCAAGACAAAGCAGCAGAAATTCAATTCAGACTCACAGGCAAGTTGAAAACTAGAGAGATCTCATACAAGTAAATCTAAAGACATATAAACAAGTTGATGAACCAGAGCAGCTGCGTTTTACCTCACACCTCTGGTAAGCCCGAGGAACTCATAACCAAACTGACAGTCAGAGATGTATGCTTTAACCAGGCTGGTCTAAGCAAGCAGACTTGGACAACAGGCATTTTCTGACACAGGCATCACTTGACTGTGCCTGCTCACTCGACTTCTGCTCAGGTTTTGGCCCAACACACAGCTCACCCCGACCTATGCTGGGAGCAGCACAGGCTACAGAAAGAACTGCTTGTACACCAGATACAAAGAAGAGGAGGAGGAAAGACCTGCTGCCCTCACAGCTGTACAAAAGCAACTGTTGGGCAGTTTCTTGTAAAACCAAAACTCTTCAGAATTAACTGGAATGATATACAGGAATGATAGAAACCAAACCACCATGATGGAAGGTGTAAGAAATCACCTCGCCCTAAAAGCTTTCAAGCTGACCCATCTGCATTGCTGAGGTTCCCAGGCTTCCCACTGTGATACTGGGATACCTGCACCATGACTGAAGAGGAAAGACTACAAGTGTTATCACCATTTGCTAGGGCATTGGCTTCCTCATAAGCATATGAGTTAGTGAATTAATGATGTAATGAATTAGAGAATTAACAAGTCACATTGAAAGAGGACTAAGCTCATGTAATAAAGCCACATGAACTTAAGTCACGTAGATCCCAACTTTATTACACGAGCTAATTAGCTCACAGGGTACATCCACCTATAACCAAGAGGTCCAAAGGAACCATGACAATTGACTCAGTGCTACTGTCCAAGAACATCCTTGTTTAGAGTTAAATGATATTCACAGAACCCCAGTGAGCAACTAAGTGGCAGCTTCTTGACCTTTACTAAGACTGGCTTTGCCATCTGCTTTGTTGACACTGAATATGAGGTAATGCTAATCCGTTACAAAATTGCACAGACCTTGCTAACAGAGTTCATTGACAAGCCTTAAAGAAGCAATTCCTTGGTCCTACTTACAGATTTACCCTCCCACCCCCATCCCTCCATTAGGTTTCCTTCCCACTAACACATCGTTTCAGCTCGAATAAGCTTTGTAAAAAGTCGTTCTCCAAAAAGGTCCTTCCAGGGTGTGG
This sequence comes from Heliornis fulica, assembly GCA_013399135.1. Classification (NCBI taxonomy): domain Eukaryota; kingdom Metazoa; phylum Chordata; class Aves; order Gruiformes; family Heliornithidae; genus Heliornis; species Heliornis fulica. The sequence goes on along the minus strand of VXBZ01008469.1, from coordinate 1,484,334 downwards.
GCTGGTATTTAATAAAGCCTTGAATTCTCCAAACTGACCTGGCAGCTCTGTGCTTGCTCCAAACTCTTCCTGGTCTGCAAACATCCGGCAGCTTCACGCCTGTTTTATGCTGGCCAAGAGAGTGTAGAGAGCGTGAGGTGAATGAACTCTGAAATTCCTGGATTAGGGGTATCATTAGAAGGACTGCTCCCAGGAGATACCCTTCCTCTTCCGTTTGTCAAAGGAAATACTGCATCTAAATACAGCCCTTGCCTTTATCTACTTTTACCCTTCTTATGCACAAGCTGGAGCAAGTCCAGGACTATGGAATACTTTACCAAAACAACCGTGTCTCAGATCAGCTGCAGGGATGTATATACTGCAGCCTCATGTGAACCTTCCGCTATGAGGCATGCAAGGATTTCCTTCCACTGTGTCAGCCCCGCTGTTTTCAAACATTAACATTGTCTGAGCTTTACCTTGACCGAGAAAAACAACTTTCATCAGCAAAGCTGTATTTATTTGCTGCCTAGAGAGGATATCCTTCCAGTTCCATTATATATTGGCCACCTGCTATGGACCTCACAAGAGCTACAGGCTCCTGTTTTACCTCTAGAACTCAAAGAGCACCCTCAAGACAAGAGCCACTACTTTAATTTCCAGTCCTGGTCACTTGGTTAGGGTGGTCAGAAGTATGATCAAGCAGGAGAAAAGAAGGTTCACGCACTGGCAGCATGTTAATTGAGTACATGTAGAAACAGCAAGAAATTCAAGCTCCCAGGACTCAAGCACAACCGTTAATTTGGTGGCAGTGGTTAAAGAAGTGTAAGTTGACAGTACTTGAATAGTAACCATCATGATCAAGACAGCCTCACACACAAGCATCAAGGCTGTCCCATGAAAGTCTTCTTCCTGCCCCCAACTAGCAGTGCTACAAAGCAGCTCCCACCAGACAGACCTCCCTTCTGTTCAGGTGCTCCATGCCCATCACAGGCTAAGCCAAATAATTCACCAAAAACTGAAGGTTGCTGAAAGACATCTGTCATGCCACTTCCACCAGGAAATTGGCACTTCAGTGAGCTCAGCTAATGAAGACATGATAGCCTTCAGGAAGAAGACCACAGAGGCAAGCAAAGAGTGCTCTGTGTTTGTGCCATGACACAGTTCTGTAGTTACAACGATTTAGTTCCTAGGCTGCAGTAGGTGAACTAGAGAGGGATAGTCAAGTAGTACAACTTGATAACTCTTGCTCCAGAGCCTGCTGTCACAGCTTCATCAATGCACAGGCTGCCTGCTATGCTACTGCTGACCCATGAGCATACCATGGTCAGGCTGGCTACTGCCCTCACCACCTTCTTGGCAGTCCCTTGCTGATACAGACACGCAATGGTACCAAACTCCACTGCTATTCAAGTCCACCATCTTAGAAGGAACCTTCTAAGGGCAAAAGAGGACAAAGGCATGAGGATGTGGGTGCTAGAAAATCAACAAACAGGGATTCATGGATTGGAAGTGTGCTTGGGTCTCAGCCAAGTTGTGCACTGAAACCCTGAGGTCCCAACGCTGCAGTCAGTATCATTTCCTACTCTAAGGCTCCACCATATGATGGGAGCATGCATGTTCACGTGGACATCTCACAGACCATATGCCACAGTATTCAATTCAACTAGCCAGGAACACTACAAGTTAACTTAGAAGGGGAAAAAAAAATCATTGTACTATATAAAGACTAAACAACTCTCAGACAGCTCAGAAAGTAACAAGAGGTTGTGTTATTACTAATTAACAAGCACCAGACACTACGCAGTATGATTCAAGGCTCTTCTCCCTCTAAAAGTTTAAAAGGACATGAAAGAAAGACCAGAAGGTTGCTTATTTTAAAAGGTTCCACAGTGGGGCTCACCCCCACTTATCACCTTACACATAGCTGCCACAGAGGATTTAGTGAGAAAGATCATGATTTCTCCGAGACCCAAATTCTGCACACAGCTCTCAGCCCAGGCGCTGGCAGCCCTGGGGCCAGTGGAACAGGCTATACAGATGGAAACAATTATTTAGGAGGGGAAGGACTCCTGCACACATGGAGCAACATCTCACTAAAACTGATGCCTCCCACCAACACATTCCAGACTCTTGGAGTAATCTACTTTGGGGAATATGCTTTAAGCTACATCAGCTTTTATATTTCTTTCTCCAAAGTTCTTCACAATCACAAAACACGCTCCCCTGCAAAATGAGCTAATGGTCTTATCAGACAGCACAAAATACCAGAAAATACTATAAGCATCTAGTATATCTGGTACACCTATAGCCCTAGCCTTTAGAGACCTAGCTTTTCAAGCAACAGGCTCTGATTTCAGGCAAGTTGTTCACTTCAACACACCTGGAGGGAGGGACTTGCCCACACAGTTAACAATGCTGTCATGAATGACTTCTACCCTCTGTCATGGCATTAAAAAATAATAAATTAGACTGCATTTGATATGCAGAATATCAAATCTGGAGTGCCTTATAAAACTCAAAATCAGGTTTCTTAAAAAGAAACAGCACTGCAAAAAGTAATAGCACTAATTAATTGGAAATACCCATTTAAGGGTAATCCTTTCAAGACATCTACATAAAGAATATTTCATATACTATGTTGCAGAAGGAAAATAACCCCAGCAGGTTTCAATTAAGACTCACTGCCATATGGATTTCACATCTGCAGCAGGAAGGCTCAAACGCCATGTCACAACTAAGACATTTTTATGTCTCCAACTGAAAGCTTTTAAACTGCTTGGAATCAAAGCATATGGGCTGTAACATCCCCAATTAAGCAAACATTTTGCTGAACTGAGAGCCTAAAAAACATCTGAAGCCAGAATATACTGTATTCTGGTACTGTATTGTAGCCTTTACTTTTTTAGGGATAAAAAAAGCTAAGAATGTACAGCCTAAAACCTTCCATTCCCTCCCCAACCAGCCAAAGGAGAAGAACCTGGTAGAAGTCCCACAGCAATTCTTAAGGAGGACTAGAGGATCCAGGGGTTCTTTTCTCCATGCAGGCAGAGAAGGGAACCATTCCCCAGAGCACGACATGCACCATCACAAGCTTTTCTGAAGGGCTATCCAGGTCACCTCTTCATTCAGCCTCCTGCTTAAAGCAGAGTTCAAAGAGAAGCTAGACCAGGATGCCCAGGGCTCTGAACAGTTTGGTCTTGTAAAGGACTGAGGTGTGACCACCTCTGTGGGCCCCCATTTCGACACTCCCCTGTACTCAAAGGGAGTGATATTTTTTCCTTAAGACAAGCTGGACCATTGCCCATTTCAGTTTATAAACCCTTGCCAAATGACACAATTCTCCATCCAACTAATTAAAGATGCTACAAACTGGAAAGCAACATTTACAGGTTTTTCCTTGCTGCATCACAAACAATCTCAAAAAACACACCTTGATTAAAGCAAGAGCTACGCTGCTGCGGCTGCGCCCTCTTGGGGCACCTGGGACCATGAGCCAAATTCTCAGCATAAGTTTTCTACATGCAGATGGACCCAAGAACCCCAGTTCCTCTTTACTAAAACCAGATGTCAGTCAAGTTAAATCGTCCCATGACTCCTTCAGGAGAAGGATGTAAACAGCCACAGCTCACCCAGCTGTCACCAAGAGAGACCTTGCTGTCAAGTCAGGGATCCCAACATGCTGCAAGACCACCTCATCCATACTGCTTTCAGATACATCTATCACTTAAATGCATCAACCCACATTAGGTCACTTGAGTTTACACTAGATCAGAGTTCAGGTCTTTTATCAAATTCTTCTAGACTTTTGAGCTCAGAGGAGAAAGAAAATGCTATCTATGTTTGTCTACATACAATGCCTCCCAGCAGAGTCTTCATGTTTAACAAACCCCACCCTTCCTGCAAAGTAAATGCTTTATAAGTAAAATGGGAGTGGGGAGGGAAGAGAGATTAAGTGACGTGCTAAAGGTCATAAACCATCTACAGTATAGTTTGGTATTTAGAAATACAGGCTCCTATCTCCCGGGAGGTGGTAGAAAAGAAACTACAGTCAAAAGAATCTATCACTAATACTGTGCTCCAGGGCATACAATCCAGGTTTTGGTATCAAATTTGGGCAACTTGTTACAATACAGAACCCTGGGATGGAGACTCCTGGGTGCATACAAGTGTTACTTTGTCCCAGGAGAACAAGAGACTTTATAGGTGAAACACAAAGCTACAGGAAAACCTTCATTCTTTATAAAAGCATCTATTGTAAAGAACTGCAATCATCTTGAAAGGAACTCTACAACAATATACAAGTCTGCTCTGCTAGAATTTATAAGCTCTAATGCTCCTGCTGATGCCCAGGAAATAGTTTTGGCACCCAACAGCAAAAGGAAAATTAAAGCACAATTTCAGTGATAATATTCAGGAGCTTGCAGACTACAAAGCAGCTGAGAGGTGACTACATCCACACTGTGAGCTCCAAATGTTCAGCAAAAATAGCCACGGGGGCAAGCATTACAGCAAGAGTCAGGGTAAGAAAGATGTTAACAAAGGTGGACTCAAAAACAATGTCAAAGCAACCCCTACATCTGTAGCATGGCCTGTTCTCCAGGTGGGGTTCACACATTATCACCCACCTGCAAAAAGCATGGACCCACATCAGAGCCAACATGGCCTTTCCATTCTATTTTTAGCCTGATCCACACAAAAGTTTTGTTCTTACCAGCCAAGTATTTTGTATTTCTCATAGCTCAGGAAGCAGAAAACCAAGTGTAAACCCCTACAGCCACCAGCATAGCTGTGGTATGGGGGAACTCCACAGCAACCCATAATCTTCAAAGTAGGTTTCTCAAGCAGGTTTTGGTGCTGGCACCAATCTCCCTACTATTATGGTGACACTGCAAGCGACAGCCAGCCCAGCCACGCTGAAGCTATTCTGAGTGTATTTACACAGACTAAAACCACCCAAAGCACATACCTAGGTAGGACCTGGCTTTAACACATCACCATGAGACACAAGAAACAGGGATTTTCTACTGGACCTTTAGTTTACAACTCGGTTAAAACGCCTTTAACTTGCATGGTGGCATTTTGGCCACTGCCTCAAAGTAATAAGGTTTCTAGTTGAACTGAGATTAACAGAATCCAACACAGTCAAGGAGCCTGAAGGGGTAACACAGAGAGGCATCTCCCGGCGATTTGCCTGCAAGATGAAGTCCTTCTTGCCAATGTGACTGTAAGAGCACGTAGAATAGGTGGAAAGAAAACCCTTGGGACTACCAGGGTGCGTTCATCTCGCTGGCTCAGGGGAGGCAGCTCTGAGGTGTCAGGAGTGGGGGGG